>VFFE01006013.1:17261-92494 GCA_008921705.1 Burhinus oedicnemus | reverse complement strand
AATTAAAGAATCAAAAATCACAAAAAAAAAAAAAAAAAAAAAAAAAAAAAATCCAAACACTAAAATAAAAATTAAATGGCAAGCCTTTTACATAATACTGAAGTGCAGACAAAAATCTGCAGTTATAAGAAAACTTAAAAACTCTTTTCCTCATCAAGAATCTCAGAGGTCTTTGAAAATGAATGATTTAGTTAACACTGCATATGCAGAAAACCTTGACAGCTAATCAGTTCAAAATAATGTTTCAGCCTTAATTCTTATAAATTGAAGTTTAAAATTGTCCCTTCTGTTGTTCAGTAATTCTAAAAGTTAGCCCTACTTATTAGACGCATCTATATACCATACTATTAAAATACCATGCATTAGACAAATTAGAAGAAAAGACACCAGATTCATCTCTATATTCTTGATCAGGTTCTTATTAAATCAAAGTACATTCAGCTTTGTTAGGGTTTCCCAATTTTCAATCCTGGAAATTTAATTGCAACAAAGATAAAGCTTTTGCAAATTTACACATTTTTGTAGACCATCTATTTTTGGCAATAGAAGAAGAGGTATTACTTTGCACCACTGAACAACAAAATGTCACTCTTTTTCATCAAGATGCCATTAAATTGCACAGAAAATTGCTAGGTAGTTCCAAATAATTTGAGATCACACCCTCTGTGCAGAATTCTGCTGATTTGGAAAACTTTTCAATTAAGCCAACAAAGAAAGAAAAAGTAGCAGCTACAACGGTTCATGAGAAATGATTATGTGTTTTTAAATACAGTATTATTTTCATTAAAATGTCTTCAGTCTAACCAATTTCCTGGAAAAGGTTTCAATGTAATTATTCTAATTTTAAAAAATATTGTTTCTAATGAGAGAGAAAAATACCCAACAATAGGTTCTAAATTACAAAAAAATGTAATATGTAACAGACATAATTCGATCCGTATCTAAAATGGGATTTTTAGATACTTAACTAAAGAAGTGCCAGATCCTGACTCCTTTGAATAGTGCCTTCTTCCTTGAACAGATAAATGGAGTGTTTGTGAAAGAATATGATAATCATTGTACGGGATTGGAAATTGGCTAAAGTTGGCTAGAAAGAAAACTCATAGTTAACTTACCACTAAACAGTGTTCAGCAATCCACAGCTCTCTGAGCAACAGGCGGTACCCTAGGTGTGAAATATTTTGAATATTTTGTCCAATGAGAATGACAGTAGTTATATTTGGGAAGTATTTCATGCCTACAATTCTGGAATAACCTGAGAAAAACATCTCCAGTGCAGTTGGTTTTAGTCCCTCTTGATCAATGTTCTCGTAAGACAATCCATTACATGTGTACTGGAAATGAAAAGCCACTATTATTCTCTTTATGTCCATGCTGTAAAAAATACATTACACAGTAGAATGTCTTACTGACATTACAGTAAATTAGAGGTAGCCACGTAACACCAGTTGTGTCTTTTAAAACTTCCTCTGCAGTAAAATGTGTTTGCAATTTTGGTCATATTGAGTATATAGAGGTTAAGTAGCTTTCTTCTGCTCCCAAATCACATTTGTAAAGTACTACATGGGTGTTTCATATGACACCTCAGAATGCATCTTCAATTTAAAACAAAATAATTTTAAATTACGCTACTTTTAATGAAAATTAAAAACTGGAAATCCATTACTTTATCTATAAGTTAGCATTTGTATGTGTATACATACATGCACATACATATATGGATAAGGACAGATGGTGTGCTTTATCAGTCTTGTAGTTTTTCACTTCTGGAGTTGTTGTACCAAGTAAAAAGTATAATAAATCTCTTCACCAGGAAAAAATAAAAAGTTTACATGGAATTTCACTACAGATGAGATTCAGTTTTAGATGAAGACACAAAGTAACAGGTACCCACATGTGTGCCCCTTGCCTAAGCTCTCATAATAGTCAAGAGATTTAACCAATATAGGGAAAGGATCCTGGAATGTCATTCAGATGACCAGACAGGAAGTGTTTTATGTCACACAAAATTGACTTATTCTGTAGGTTCCCTTTACTACCTTGACTAACAATGGGATTCAGAATATCCATTGCTATTTCAGAAACCTTAAAAGTATCCTGCTACAGCTGTTCCAGTAGGGTGCAGTTTTCTGTATATCCTCCTAGATATGTTTGGTGTCTTTGTCACAGAGACTTACAGGAAATTAAATTAGGCAGGTGATAAACTCAAAATAAACTTTATTCTAATGAAAACTGTTTAAGACTCTGACAAACATTAATAATCCACAGGTTCAAGATGTAAAATGCAATACTACACAGCTGACTTAAAAATTCTTAAGCTTTAGAAACGAGAATCCAAAATACGCAATCACTCACCTAGTAAGACAAGGGCCCTCAACCTGCAGGGCGATGGTCCTGAACCACAGGGAGAGTCCCCAGCTGCAGACCCGCTTCTCTGAGGAGGACCAACTCAATTTGCCCTCCAGTGGGGCTCCATTTATACAATAGTTGAATCCGATCTGTGGTCAGATATGGTTATGTTAGTCCACACTGGCCGAGGGCCTTAACTTCCTTGTCTTTAGTGTCATGTGGATTGGTTGGCCCGAACTCCAAACTGCAACTTCTAGATTTTCAAGAAGTTTCGGTCATGTCCAGGGGGAAGGTGCAGCTACCACAGTCTTAGATACCTTTAGCCAAGTAAAATGGCACTAGAGAGCTATATATCTATGTAGCTGAATCCTATCATTGATTTCCAGTGACTGTAACAAAAGCCAAGAAATGAAATGCATATGTAGAAAGGTACCTGCAGACACCTAAATGAAGGTGTCTTTAACTGGAGTGGGATCCCATTTTAAAATTCTAACCAGTTCATAGTAGACAAAATTTCCACCATCTTAGTTAATCACATGACTCTGCTCACAACTATCCATTGTCTACAAAAAGCAGGACTGAGTCAAAACTACAGGATTTATTTTGATCAAATTTATATAACGACCTTATTTCTGTTTCTATACATGAATATTTCTGCAGGACACTTCACTAGAAACAGAGACAAAGCAGGGAGTTGTGCCTTAAAAGTAATTTACTCTGAAGAGTAAATCTCTTGACAGATTCTAATTTCTGCATCTTAACTACTATCGTGTTTCCCACAGTTCTGAAATGTTCGGATCACCACAAACTGTTATTAATGCATGCCCTGTACCACCTTTGGGGCACTCCACAACGGAGACAACCCTACAGATGGTATCTCTAGAGAAACACCAATAATTGTACATTCTAGCAAGGACATTGATATTTACAGAAGTACTGAGAGGGAGAAAAAAAAAACCAGATTATTAAAACCAAAACCAAATTAATAACTTACCAGCTCCATAATTTCGACAAGGTTCTGGTTATCACTTGCATATCTCGAATTCTCTGCCATGACTATTATTTCTTTGTATCTTCTTAGAAAAAGTACAGTAGCCATCCACATAATTTATAAGTCATGGGCTTTCCAAGAAGTTTGGAATGATCTGAATTCCTAACAGACTGAGTTCCAGAATCTGTATTTCTAATGGAACCACAATGGAGATTACAACAGAAGAAAGTTGAAATTGCCTGGAATACTTTGATTTATTACTTTTTTAATTAACTTTTTTAGATTCTAAAGATCCAGAAAGTAGTGTAGTATAAGATATTCTGATCACCGTCATAAGGAAGGGTGAGGAATTGCACCCACTTATCCTTGTATGGGACTCAGTGTATTGTATTTGCACAAAGCATAAAGATATGGTAAAAACAAACCAGTCAGCGCTCCTAATTCACCAAAAACCTCAATAAAAGCCCTTCTGCATTAATCTGCCAATTAATCTGTCGTGGTTTGGGCCAGATTGGCCCAATCCGATGGAACGACAGATGCTCTCTCTCTCTCCTGCTCCGCTCAGGAGACAGGAAAGAGAGGGGAAAGAAAAGAGAGAAAAAAGAGAGACTTAAGTATTTAGTAGGAAATGAAATATACAAAGAAATATGAAAATGAAATATAAATACATATCATAATACATACAAAATGAAATATAAATACATATCAGAATATAATTGATAGTATAAAAACCTCTGCTCCAATTTTTTTAAGTAATCACACAGCTGCTACAATTAATCTTTAGAATTATCAAACACTTATTAGTCGTAAAAGTATGATTGTTGCAGCAGCTTTTTTTCTTTGTTTTCAAAGTACTTAACTGTATTAACCACAGTATGTACAAACTACATCCTTAATATACCACATCCCTGCTGCTTTTGAATTTCTGCCACAGTATTTACTGACACACAGCCCCGCTAGCAAGTAATTTAGTACAGGAAACAAAGAATGTATTTTTCCATTTACATCAGCTAAGGAAATTATATTAGACCTGAACTGGATTTGGGTGGATGCCTGCTCCTCTGGCCTCCACAGGGAAGCTAAGGGAATTGGTCTACCTTGCCTAGAAGGGCCACGGCTTTGCAAGCGTCTCTCCTGGAGCATTGCCTCCACAGAGAGCTTCCATATAATACATTCCCACAGAGTAATGCCACCTATTTGCCTGCTGCGGCCTAGTCGGGCCCTCAGCCCGAGGAGGGCTGAGCCCTCAGCACCGCCACTGACCCGGCAAGCAGGCCCAGAGCGCCGCCATGGCAGACCACCTCGCCCTGCCCACCGGCGGGCTGAGAACTCACCCGGAGGCGAGTGACCCCCCCCCAGTGGCCAGGTGGGGCAGAGCAGCAGCCGATCGGAGGCGTGTCGGGGGGCGGGGGGACAGATCTCGTGCGGCAGGGACTGCAGCCATGGTGGGCACCTCACTGAGAGGAGTCTGCAGCTGCAGGGGGTATTGGCACGTCCCAGACGGCTCACCACTAGTAAGCCCAGTGAAAGGGGCCCGTGGAAACTGGGTTCTTGCGTTTCTCAGCTGTGCTAGGCCAATGGCCTGACAGCAACACACTAGAGACCTTCCCCATCCCTTTGCCAGGCACCTGGCCCAGTGCTGGTGATTAAGCTGCAGTGACTCTTGCTCTGTTAGTGTGTGGGGTGGTGGAATGTAGCTGGTAGATAAGCTGGTGGTGGATAAGCTGGTTTGTGAAATGTCAGAGTTTTATTCTGGCTTGTGTATCTCCCTTGGTCAGGGAGGGAGTCATGTCTGTGCAGCAGTTTATCTTCAGGGAGCAATGTAAGCCGACTGGGCCATGCTGCAGCACAGAAGCTTACCGTGGCTTAGCTTAAATCAATTAAAAATGTGGCGTGAGATAAAATAGGCCATTCTTAAACCAAAAGGGCTGTGTTCACTGAGCCATTTGCACTGGATTAATTTTATCAATCCAAGAACAATTATATCGCTAGGTTTATTTCTTTTGCATCCAGTGAGATCAGCTTAATGTTTTCCAGTGGCAGAATTGCTCAGCAGAAAATTGGAGCCTCACTGAAACAAAGGTCATCAAAGATGTCTGAATTGTGAGTAAGGAGGTTAAACTTATTGAAAATGGCAAAGATTTTTGTTAAAGCATTTGTATGAATGTTTCTTAAGATTTTTAATGGAGAGGGAGGAAATTGCTCAAGCAGCTTCTGCAGTTCTACCAAGGCGAATGTCAGTTGTTACTTGCACTGCTTTTTCATGTCACCAGATGTCACTCCAAGCCCACATAAGACAGACAGCTCCCGTTTATTTCTACGTTGTAAAAGATGTTCTGGCTTGGTCTTAGAATTCCCTATCCATAGGTGCTGCATTTCACTTACCCAAAGACAAATATATATATATATATATATATGTATTGCTTCTTTTAGGAGATCTGTAGCAAGGTAAGTCTATGAGTCCAAATATGCTCTCCTGAATTAACATGTCATAACAAATACATAATGGAACAATTTGAAATTAAAAGGGGATGTTAATTCTCTGAAAACTGTACACACTTTCTAATTCAAGGAAAAAACCAAAACAATCATCTACTTTGGGCCTTCCTCTGAGAAATTTTTATGTAATTTTGCATAAGGGGAGTGCATTCTGTTCCCTTTAAGAAAGAGGGTCTTGTTCAGCAAATGACTCCTTTCCTTTCTCATTGACAAAGAATCTTAGCGGCAACGTTCTCAGTAAATTAGTTTAGGGAGCTAGGCCAACTGATACCATTTTGTGACCTGTTTAATATTTTTTATACAGTAATTGAATGAAGAGGCGTTAAAACTGGACATTGCATCCAAATTTAGATATTCATTGGTACTATCAGTAGCAAAATGCAACTGCTTTTGTTTCTGAGCATCTAATGGAATGACTCATTATTGGCAATGAGGAAAGCCAAATGATCTAATTTGGGTATAGGGATTTCTGTTTGACTGGAAAGCACTCCTCTCTTACCAGAAGAGAATTGCTGTAAAAACCAACATTTTTGTGAAACACTTTGGTCCTTTCTAGGTGACTGAATTGTCTTGGAGTGACCTGCTCTGGCAGCCTAAAATCTGCATAATACTCCTAACCTTTTCAACTGCAGCAAGCATGCAGGGTAGCATTGTGATCATTAACTCAGCTCATTAAGAACTAGCTAATGTTGCTGCTAGATAATCTTGTGTTGGTTTATAAAGCTGTTAAAATGTATATTTGCGTGTACAGTATTTAAAAAATGTCTGGCAGCAGTTGCTAGGTTTCTCTTTTAATGTAAAGGATTTTCAAACCTATCTCAGACTGAATTAATCATTTCAAGTGTGTTATCTTTCACCTTCTGCTGTGGCACATTCTGCTCTAATTCTACTAAAGCCTTTTAGTATAATTTTAAATCACTTCATAACATAGTCAAAGCTACTGTTTAAGTGCTGATGGTGCTTTGCTGCTGTATATTTACTCTTGGAATTGTCCTTGTAGTTTTGCTGGCTACTGTAGAAACTTTTCAAACCGGTGTTCATCAGATTCTCATGGATCACTGTGCATCATAGGCATGTGTTTCAGCCTTCTACTGATGTTCATATTTTTATAGGCTAGTAGATGATTTGGTTTCACTGGCATTCCTAAACAGTCATCATTGTATTTGTAGAAGAGTCTCCGTCGTTAAAATAATACTGTTTGCAATCTACATGCAGCTTTTTGTCTGCTTCTGCTTTGTATCACTGGAATATTTCTGACTTCCACTGTGTCATTTATTAATCCACGTGCTTCTGGTATCATCTCTGCAAACCTGTGCATATTTAGATGCAATGTCAGAATAAGTGGCAAGAAGCGGTGATGATAGTAGACCTTGTGTAAATGTTTAAGAGAGATTACATTTTAGAAGCTAGGCTCTCTATGCCTTATGCCTTTAGCTAGCTTTTAGTATCAGGTAAGATATATGAGATAGTTTTTGGGTTGTTTTTTCTAATAATTTTAGCAGTATAAATATTTTTATGTGAGACATGGCTATGTCTTTTGAAATATTTAAAATAATAGATTTCGCATTAAGCACCTGAGAAATTTCACCCCTTCAGCTGTGATTTGAAGCAGTTAGGTTAGCAGGATAAGGATGGACAGTAGTTGGAAACATGATCTAGTTATACTGATGTCTCCACTTAATAATGCAGAGTCCTTACTCCCACTGAGGTCAAGAAAAATATTGCTGAAACAAGACTGAGGAAGACTTCCAGGGCTTGGCCCAGCAGTGGTGATGCGTAAGATGTGTTCACAAGAGTCCCATGAGCCATGAGCACAAATGTGGCAAGGGGAGAAGAGCACTTGCTTGCTTTTGCACTGCCAAAAATAGATGTTATTCGTGGAGCATTCTGGCATGTATCCCAAGCTAGTTACAGCTTGACCTGCAGGATCGAATGGGGTAAAACTGTGTTGTCTCAAGTATGTCACTAGCGACGGACAGTTGTCACAGACAATCCAGAATTATGACTTTAAGTGCATATGCACTAGTGTTTTATATAAAATAACTCCTGACTATCTGAGCTCTGGGTGGAAAAGGCCATTTCCCAGCAGCTCTAGCTGCATCCTCATGCCACAGAGTGTATGATGCAGAATGAATGTCAGCGCTGTGGGGCCCTGCTCTCTTTGCAGCTCACCTGATTTCACAGACAACTGTTCACCATTTTTCTAAAGTAAATGAACTAAACAGAGGCATGTAGATGGATATGTATGTCTGTGCTTTGTATTTTGCATGTTCTTAGATCATCTGAATTGCTGTATTTTCTCGTTGCTTTGGATCACAGACCATAAAAACTGAGGAGTGAACTCAGGTGGGCACTGGGCATCTATATGAAACTCCCTGTGGAACAGGACAAGCAGCTTATGTATCTGTTAATAACATGTAGGAAGGAAAACTGAGTCATGTCAGAAGACTTTGTCTTGGGGACAGCTGTTGCAAGTCTCCTGTAAGGAGATTAAAAAAACAAACAAAAAAGCCCAATAAAACTTCATTAGTTCTTTTAAAAATAAGAGATAAGATATTACTTATAGAATGTTTTATTATTTCAGTAACTTCTTCAGCCAGCTCTGGACTGGATATCATGCTAACAAACAGAAATGAGCTCAGCATTGATCTATAAATTAGCAGTTGCCTAGTGACTCATGCTCCTGGCACACTTACTTTATGCAAACAAAAAATAGCACTATGCAGTAATGGGTATATGCCAATTTTTTGTTAGGGTCACTGTCCCAGAGCTTACAGCAATTTTTGACATAAATTTTGACAGGGAGTGTAACTTGAAAATGGAAAATGTCAATGAAAGCAAGGAATTGTTCAGAAACCATCAGCAAAGTACCCACAAAGGAATGTTGCTATAAACACACTGCAAGGAAAAAAACCAACACACCAAAGAAAAATCTGGCCCAAAATATATGAAAATAAGTAATGTAGCATAAAATGGAATCTGCAGGGCACATATTAAATGGATTAGAAATTGGCTTAAAAGCAGATCTCAAAATGGGAAAAAATAATTGTCATGATTATTAATCAATTTAATGAAGCTATCTAATCATTTTATTGGCCATCCAAATGGTAACATAGGTCTCGGCCAGTTAAATCTGCAGATGGCACAGGCTTGTTGAGTAGTAAGTAATGCAGTTACACCTACAAAATGATTTGAATCACCTAATTAAATGGCCACAGTCCAGCAATGTGCACTTCAATATAGCTAAATGCAGGCTGATACACTGGGGCTATATGGGCTACAGCCACACGGTAAGAAGCCCTGACTTGAAATGCTTTGATTCAGGAAAGTGATACAGGGTCATCTGTACCAAACTGCTTCAGCCTGAGCTCCCACTGTAGTGCTCTAGTTAAATTAACCAACATGATCTGTGGGTTTATCAAGTAGATGGATGCAGAGAATAAGACAGAGAAGGGATTTTTCTTTCGTATGCAGCGCTGATAAAACAGCTCCTATAATGGTGTGTTCATTTAATGTGCCTTCACTCCAGAGTAGAAGGCCACAAACTGAGCCATGGACTGGAAACCAAATCTGATGATATACTGCTAACAGACCCTCACTGGTGAAAGGAAGGTTGAGACTGAACTGAATAGTAGTATGCAGATAGCTATGGAAAATTACAGCTGATAGCAGAGGGCTTTTGAGTCTGACAGGGAAAGGCACAACAATATCCAGCCACTGAAATTTTAATTAGAACAGTTATTGTAACATGCATGTAATGTGTTGTCAGCATTAGTGGGGGTAGTGTTGTGTTAATGCTGAATTCTTCCATACCATTAATCTCAGTGAGATGTGAGTTAGGTTAGAAATCAGCACCTGTGAAACTTCATCCTGATATTTTCATGGACAATCTTGAAAAAGAAGTTGCAAGAATTGCTTTTTAGTAATTTCAGCTTTATCTTTCTGTGTAATGTATCAATAATATCCAAACCCATTAAGCTTTTTAAATTTTACACTCTATATTTTTCAATGCTTATGAATGGTAAAATAAATAATTTCTCCAAGAGGGGGATCAAATTCTTCATGCTTTCTAAAAAAGATCTGCAGATATAGGAATGTGAGTGTGCTTCTCATCTTAGTGGTAAATATTTTCAATTTTTATGACAACAAACTCTGCTTGCACCAGTACTTTGAAAAACATCACCTTTCCCTGTCTCCATCGTTGTTGTCTTTCTGTTCTTTCTATGGATCAAGAGCCTGAACAAGCTCCATTGAAACAAAAGTAAATCTTCCATGGGACATGGTGTCATTACAGGCTCATGAAGTCACAGAATCACAGGGGTTGGAAGGGACCTCTGGAGATCATCTAGTCCAACCCTCCTGCCAGAGCAGGTTGCACAGGATGGCGTCTAGGTGGGTTTTGAATGTCTCCAGAGTTAGAGATTCCACCACCTCTCTGGGCAGCCTGTTCCAGTGCTCTGCCACCCTCAAAGGAAAGAAATTCCTCCTCATGTCTAGATGGAACTTCCTATGGTCAAGTTTGTGCCCGTTACCTCTTGTCCTATCACTGCGCACCACTGGAAAAAGACTGGTCCCATCCTCCCAGCAACCTCCTTTTAAGTATTTATAAGCATTGATGAGATCCCCTCTGCGTCTTCTCTTCTCCAGACTAAAAAAACTCAAGTCCCTCAGCCTTTCCTCATAAGAAAGATGTTCCAGTCCCCTGATCATCTTTGTAGCCCTTTGCTGTACCCTCTCCAGCAGTTCCCTGTCCTTCTTGAACTGGGGAGCCCAGAACTGGACACAGTACTCCAGATGCGGCCTCATCAGGGCAGAGTAGAGGGGGAGGATAAACTCCCGCGACCTGCTTGCCACACACCTCTTGATGCACCCCAGGATGCCATTGGGCTTCTTGGCCACAAGGGCACATTGCTGGCTCATGGTCATCCTGTTGTCCACCAGGACTCCCAGGTCCCTTTCCACAGAGATGCTTTCCAGCAGGTCAACCCCTAACCTGTACTAGTGCATGGGGTTATTCCTCCCCAGGTGCAGTACCTTACACTTGCCTTTGTTGAACTTCATGAGGTTTCTCTCTGCCCAACTCTCCAGCCTGTCCAGGTCCTGCTGAATGGCAGCACAGCCTTCCGGTGTGTCACCCACCCCTCCCAGTTTTGTGTCATCAGCAAACTTGCTGATGGTACACTCTATCCCTTCATCCAGGTCATTGATGAATATGTTGAACAGGACTGGACCCAGTACTGACCCCTGGGGAACACCACTTGTCACAGACCTCCAACTAGACTCTGTGCCACTGATCACAACCCTCTGAGCTCTATCTGCCAGCCAGTTTTCAATCCACCCCACTGTCCATTCATCCAACCCACAATTCCTAAGCTTGCCTATGAAGGGGAAGTAATTTTGGCTGTAATCTGCACTCCATGTGTGCTCCTATAGCTCCACTGAATCCCATAGAATGATGCTAGTTTTGTGCCTGCTGGAGGCCAGAACTGTTTTCTGGTCATGTTCTTGCTTGCTATTGGCAAGGCACAGGGCATTAAACCCACACCAGAGTAGGTATGGAAGAATCATTTCAGTCTTATGAAGCATCCTTATGAATCATCTTTTCCCAGAGCCTGGTTACATTGCGATCAGGACCACTTGTTACAAAGTGGTAGGGAGAAACAAGCAAAAATATTCAAGGAAGTTCTTGAGCATATTCTGCAGTCACACTGTAATGTCAGTCACCAGAGGTCTCCAGGAAACGTGAACCTCAAAAAGCACCACAGAAGTGGCATTGGAACATTTTTGTCTAGTATCTGACACAAAAGAATTGCACTTGAAAGTAACAATGAAATGCAGTGAGAAATTTTTCCTGCTTTGCTTTTCTTGCATTTTTCCATGGTGACTAGCATATCTCTTTGTCTCTGAGGCACAATGGAAATTGAAAACCTGCTGGACTGGAACAAGTGCAGCCATCTTTCCAGGATGAAATAATACCTTAATTGGTCTGTCTGCATGGATGAAAAAGGGCCAAGCCCTATCATCCCAGTCTGAGAGATACAATGAGAAAAACATCGTAGATCTGGTATCAGCAAATCTTTCTGGAGCTATTTGTATCTTTTGATGAAGAGACCTGGTAACATAATTCACAGAACAAGGATACTGTAAGACATTGTTTTAAGCATGTAATGGACTTCCTACACAACCAGCTTAAGGAAATTGTAAAAAATAAGTTTTCTTTCTCTTGTATTTTTTTTTTCATCAAACTTTTTTTTTCCTGAATCACAGAAACAAGACTAGCAAGCGCCTTGAGAAATCGCCTAATTCACCCCTTTGCTCCAAGGCAGAATGGACTTTTTCCAAACCTTCCGTGTGTCCTGTTTCTGTAACCTGTTTTTAAAAGCTTCTGGTAGTGGAAATTCCAAAACCAAAGGCTAATGGCAAATGTTAATTCCAATGAGCAGAGAAGGTTAGTAAGTGCAAGAGAAAATAGTGGTATGCTCAATGGTATTTTGATATTACATTACCTTTTAGATTTTGCTGTAGGAAAGCAAGAACCTGGAATTTTCTAAGGCTCAGCTGGCTATGTCAGGAGCTTCAATAATTTCTCTGAACTATTTGTACAAGTTTACATGCCTTTATGTTGCATAAGGAATACATTTGTTGTTCAAATTCCTGAACTGAAGATGAAATGAGTGTGCTTTTGACTTACTATTGCAATAGAGGAGAACCCCCCCAATTTATAGTTTTGAACAGTTTAATGTATCACAAACCTCCAAAACTAAGTATCAGAACCCTCAAAAATGTAAAGCCATTTTTGAAATCATCTAACGGAATCATATTTAGCTGTCACTAGGTTCGCACTGTAAAAAAAGTTTTAACACAGTTTAAAGGACTCAAAATTACTAAAAATATAAAACTAATATTCTAAGTTAGTATTCTGAATGAATAAGTTAATGAAACATCCTAAAGGCTGCTAAACTTTGTTATACTTTGGGCAAAGAAAGACTGAGAAATGATCAACTTGTATTACTAGCAAACAGTTCTACTTTTCAAAGAAGGACTTAAGGGTCTCTGTTTGTGTTATAGTTAATTTAAAAAAAAAAAAAAGTTAAAAATTCCTGCCCGGTTCTAAGAACCACAATTGATTTATTTCTTTGGAAAAGATGCAGCAAAAATGTCTTTAATTCTTCTTCTTGTATCTCCATAGGTAAAAATGTTCTAGGGCAAAAAGGTTATGTATGAGTTTCTGTTATGGAAGTGACTGTACTCTGGCAGGTTGAGATACTGATATTGCCAAAGCAAAGGAGAATTTTGAGAAGCCCAAGTGAATGAGTCCATCTGAAATGTAGAATGCCTCCATCAATAGATGTGCCAGACCTGTGGAACCCCTGAGTATCAAGAGGCCTGACAACTGCCTTCAGTTGCTCTGGGAGAGGGATTATGATTTCAAAAGTGCAGCTCAAAGGCTGCACTCACATTTCTGGAAAATTATTTTAGCAATATAATAAAACCAGTCTTTCTGAGCATAGTATAGAAACCAGATACTAGGGCTCAGGACACTCTGTCGTTTCATTTTTGGAGTGAAGAACGTGTCTCTCTGATGAGAAAAGTTTGGTTCTGTTGGTTCTGTCACATCTGATGTTGAAAATTTCGTGTACACACCATTTCCAGACCTTCATCTTACCAGCTCTGTAATCATTTGTAAGGGTCACACCTGGACCTCCTTGCTCTTTTAAATGCAACTGGAAAAAGAGAAGGAAGTAAACACCACAACCACCCCTACCACCCCCCAACAAAAAGCAAAATAAAGCAAAAAAATCCACAGAAAAAGCAAAAACCACACATAAGGGCCACATGGCCTAGTGCCAGTCAACATTCGTTCCCAGAGTGGGGTAAATCACGGGTGTGGGTCTCAGTAGAGAGTTTCCAGCTAGTACAACCAAGAAGAGAATTTCTCTGTTAGAAGACACACCAACACTGATAGCATCAGGTGCTTTGCTTCTTGCAGAAAAGATGAAATGTGGCTCCCCAGAATGCTGATTGTAGTACTGCATCATATTCTTTACCACATCTTGGGCCAGCTGCAATTCAAATTATTTCTTTTACTAAACTAAACTCATAAGAAGCCCACTAGAGCAACAGTAGCAAAGGCTGGGTTGCTGGGTTGCTATCTACAGCAACATGCACATGCAAGCAGAAAAAGCACCTGCTGGGATTAAGAGGGAAAGCAGACACAATGAAGACTTGTTTCTTTGTTGTGCTTCCCACAGACCAAATTCATTCCAACAAGTGAGTAAAAGGTGGAAAGACATGCTAATTAGCAGCTTTTTTTTTTTTTTTTATGAACCTGTACTTCAGGATCTAATTAGCCTTCTAGATAAGACTTAGGTTGTCTGTGTTTTCAGAGGCAAAGGTGGCCAAGTTTCTGTTTCTCCAAGGGTTATGTTCATGTATTTCAAATGCTTGAAGAGAACTGCTTCAGATTAATGTATATTTATTTATATGGTCTGTATATACCCTCTAGATCATAAGAGCTGTCTTTCACTACAGCTCTGGGGAATTACACAGCAGAACAGATTCTGCAAAGACATAGAAGGTAAAGGGAGCACAAAGGTTGAAAGTCATGGGTAAGACCATTGTACCAGAGTGGTGGAGAACAGTCATGGTTGTGAGACAATAAACAGAGGGAGAACAGAACAGGAGGAGTCTGGGGGGAACCACAGTAAGAGGAGAAAAGCCAAAAGAAATAGCCAAGATTTAATTTCTTTGCCTACAGTTTGTGTGTTGAAGGAGGAAAACAGAAAATATTTAATGGAAAACAAGAATGAAAGGAAAAGAGAAATCTAGAGAAAAATATAAAAAAGAACTTAGCTACTTAGATTATATTGGCTATGAGGTAAGATAATTTCCTGGGAAGTATATGCGAGTACTTGTTTGTATCATATCTCTGTAAATTTTGGGGGAAAAGATATATATGATAAATAGTTGTGCTGGAAGAAATTGAGACCCAACACTCTGCTGTTTGCAGCCCAATGCACTAGATTTACTACCATGACACAGGTACTTTTAAAAATTCAAAGCCGTGCTGGCAAGTAATTTCTTCCCAATTTTTATGCTTCCATTTGTGACAATTAAGATGTTTGAAAACAATTAGGAAAACCATGAAGGAGGCTGAAATGCTAGTTCAGGGCCAAACTTGTACTAAATTTTACATCAAGTCTGACTTCAGAAATACTCAGATATTCAAAGATAATGGGATGCTAAAAATGCTCGCTGACTCATGACAGCAATGAATAAAGCCACAGAGGAAGGAAGTGTATGATACTGTACAATAATGGTGGTAGCATGTAGTGAATAAAGCCTTAAGGACTGTCTTAGCATGTTTGAAACACAAGGTCTGAGCCTCAAGACTACAAAAGTAGAGGACAGATATTAATTAATTTGTTACTGTTACTTGGCTTTGGTACTGGTCAACCACAAAGGATGCATTAAAAAGGTCACCCCATGCCCCAGCAGCTTCTTGCACTGTGACAGATCTACAACTGTGCTGCCGCAGAGGTAATAAAGACAGGCTCCGGCAGCAGCTTTTCTCTTCCAAAACTAGCTCACATTTCTAGGGAAATACTGAACAAAATAGAGGGGAAAGAATGAGAAAGATGTTAAATTTGGCGATGATAATGAAACTCTGAATATTGGACTAGCATCGGGTTAGACTGATTCTCTTGCAAGGCAGATTTGATTGCTTTTAAAATAGAATTATAAGATGTAATGGAAAGAGGGAATCCAAAATCTGCCTTGTATTTGATGGAATGTGTATTTGAAACAGATGTCTCTCAAAACTTAATTCAAGGAGATTTAGGTGGGGGAACTGTCACTGGCAGAGTGGTAATACCTGTACGAGCTCTTATAATGAAATTGGCCATTGATCAAGTGAAGTCTTCAGCTTTCCAATAAAACAAAGAAATCTCAGCTTACTGTTTTGACAGATATTACTGAAAGTATAATAAAGTACTGCCCCAATCAAATCAGTGTACAGAGAGCACAGGAGTATGCAGACGAATGCTGCTTCTACTGCAGGGGAAGGGATGGCCATGCTGATTTTCCTACCCAGATAGATCCTGTGAGAGGAAACATCAAACACAGTCTACACTGTCTTGATCTGTTCCACTTAAAGTTACGGCAAAATGAATCTGCCTGCATGACATGTGTCCCTGAGGATTATTTATGAGATTATGGTGTGAGAGACAAATCAGAAACTGGTGATGTGTGGATGGGGAAGCAGGAAACACTGTGCAACAAGCTCCTAAATTTTGGTTCAATGGTTGAAATATTCACTGCTTCCTGACTGCCGTGAGCTTTGGCACTGGCAGTACACTGGGCAAAACCGATTTCTTCTTTCTGTCCCTTTCTAATGCCTCTAGACTTTAGTCACCAAAGGAGATATCAGAGGTCCAAGTTGGGTAGAAGCCAGGCAGAAAGCAACAGCTTCTTTTAGCATTAGTTAACACACCGTTCTTAGTCTCTAGTCTTCTGGGGTTGCAGCTGGATTCAAAAGATGGTTATGTGGGTTGGAATCTGTTGCCCCTCTCCCTACTGTTTCACCAGAAGAGGACGAGATGGGCCAAAATTCTGTTAAGACAGTTGTAAAAAATCCAGGTAGCCTCTCCAGCTGTTGGGACCTGCTTGCAAAGCTGCAAACCCTAATCTCCAGCCTCTCCCATAGGACCCAAGTATCACCAGATAGGAGCAGCGAGAGGTGATCTTCACCCTTTTGTACAAAAGAAGTGACAGAACTCACCATGCCACCAGAGAAAGATGAATGCAGTGAGGGTCAGCTTAGCAGATATGGAGATGCTTCATGCATGCCTGAGTTTAGGGTTCATGTGATGAGTATCCTTGTTTGCTGTGCATGTGTGATGTGGTCTCTCTACACAGTATGCAGTCCAGTCATGACATTCCAGTACTTACTGTGCGGGAGCAATGGCTGCGGTACATCCAGAGTGGTATTTCTGTTGCTGGAAAGTCAGGGTCTGAAGCAGGATGATGCCACCATGCTTCCTAAAGGGCAGAGGATGCAAATGGCCAAAATTATCTGTCACAGCGAAGTTCTGGAGCATAGATTTAGTGCTGTGAGAAGAATTAGCAAGCTGGGCATGAGGGAGGGAAATAGGGGGGAGACTTAAGTGAGCTGAGGGGCAGGAGAGTGGGAAATGCTGACTGCAAAGAGGGGGCACAGGGGGCATAGTGTTCAACGGATGGATCAGCAACGTTCAGGGGGACATGTGCTGGATATGTGCTGCTCAACATACTTATAAATGATGTGGAAAACAATGATGTGACAAGGATTACAAATGATGCAGAATTAGTCATGCTTGTAAAAACAAAAGCTGTCTGCAAAGACTTGCAAAAGTGACCTCATAAAATTTGAGCAACTGGATGGTGAAACAGTAGATGAAACTCCATGGTGATAACTGCAAACTGCTGCACATGAGGAGAAACAGCCGTGACTACAGATATGCACTGATGAGCTCTAAATTAGCTATCACATCTCAGAAAAACAGATCTCAGAGTCATTGTGGATAATTCAATGAAAATATCAGTTCCGTATCTGGAAGTGAAGAAAAAAGCAGACAAAAAGTTAGAAACCACTGAAGGGGGAGACAACAAAACATTGCACTGCAGCAGCAAATCCCTAGTGTACCCACACCTTACATCATACAAGCAGTTTGGCCTCTTCCCAGTTCCTTATTCACAAAATTTTTTTCAAATATAGCTAGAAAATGCCCAGGGAAGAGCACTTAACGTGACCGGCAGTATGGAATAATTTCCATATGAGGACAGTGTAAATAGATGTGCTCCCCTTGGAAAGCAGATGACTAAATCACAGAGATATAAAATATATATTTATATATAAAAGTATATAAAATATGCCACAAAAGTGTCATGAAAATGTAAATAGGGAACAATAGCCATTATTTCTTACTATACAAGCACATCATGAAATTGTCAGGCAGGTTCAAAACAAACAAAAGCAAATATTTCTTCAAGCAGCCTCTAATTAAATTGTGGAACTCATTTCTGCAGGATGTCATGGAAGCTGAAAATGTAAATGAATTAAAAATGTGATTAGCCAAATTTATGGATATACCTCCATCAAAGGTTGTTAAACAGAAGGATGTGGTTTCCATATGTGACTCAGGAAATCTTTCAGCAAAGATTGCAAGAAATTTGCAAGGATGTATTGAGGAAGGAGGGCAGAGGATTTTTCACTCCTTGTGAAAGAGAGTGATTTTTGCACCTGGTTTCCCTCTCTGTGTGCACTTTCTCTTAATCAGCTGCAACTGGACCCTCTCCGAGACAGGATCCTGAGCAATCCTTTGACTTGACCCATTATGGGTGTTTATAATTCTCACTTTATTTTCTTTCTCCTTTCCCTTTATCTGTCTTTAGTTTTTATAACCAAGCCATTGGATTAGCTAAGACTCCCAGTAGCATAGCTCCTGGCTGACCAGACTTTACAACCCTTTTTGATTCCTGGAAGTGTTGGACAGTTTACCCATGTCTTGTCCTAATACTCAGCAACTGGCAAAATGGGGAGGATTTTTAATTAGCTCCTGGGTACAAGAGACATACAGTTTGTTTTCCTTGATGCAGCCTGGAAAAGTTTTTGAAGACTGCTAGGCAAGTGTGGGCAGTTGTCTGAGGCACACAACAGACTGGAGTTACAGTTCTAATTAATGGTGATGTGCTCCTGGAATGACTATGATAGTGCATAGTGACAATAGTTAGCGAGTTGAGCTAGGTTGAAAAAAATCTGTAATTGGAGCTGCTCTCCATGAATGAATTTCCGTTATCTAAAAGAGCACTTAAAGGCACAATTCTAAAATGTGTAAATGATCCAGCTCTGGAACAGGATGCAAACACCAATGGGGATAAAAAAGAGCAACCAGGAAATGGAATTTGGAAATTAGTTTTAAAAACGAGCTCTCTCTTGTAAGGTGATACATCTGGGAATTGCCCTGCCCCTCCTCCCCCCCATATTCCTGTTCTCAACGAGAGGTAGAAATGCTAGTGGGTACATAGAAAAGTGGATGTTAAGTGAACAGTAGCAGGAAAATGAAATGACAGTGGTATATTGAAATGGAGATGGGTGTGGTCAGTTTGATCTGCATATACAGAGGCATTATGTCATGAAATCTCTTTTGATATAACCGTAGTAAAATCATGTCTACAGCACTGCGGCTGGTTTCAGAAGACTGTTGATAAAAAAAGCAGAACAACTTACACAGAGTTTAAAACCTGCAGCAAAATGAAAATAGGGAGTGACTTTTGGGAAGCTATGAATACATCAGCAAAGGAAACACCAGGGAAGGTGACAAGTTGTTTAAGCCAAAGTACACTGTTGGCACAAGAACAAATGGCTGTAAACTGGCCATGAATAAATTTAGGCTGGAAATTAGAAGAATTTGTCTAGTCCTAAGAGAAGTGAATTTTTGGAACAGCTTTCAAGTAGAAATAAGAGGGACAGAACACTCTACCTTAATTTAAAATGACAGTGAACAGTTTATATGATATTGTTGCCTGAAATAGAAAAGAACTCTGCCTGGCAAGCCAGGAAGTCCCTCATATTTTTGTATTTTAAGCAATTCTGTATTATAAGATGAAGGTAGATTTGAGAACATAAACATTTGAAGGGCAGCGGGAGAAGTACTTTCTTGAGAAACTTTCTGAGACTGAAGTGGTTATGCAATATTTACTCAAAGGAATTAATGGATGACTCATCATTTGGGTTGTCTAAAATAAGACTGAATAAAGCAGTAATGCAGATACTTTCAAGATGTGCCCTGCAGTGGCTAGTGTAATGAGCAAGGCAATCTCAATTGGTTCGTCTTCATCATGAGTCATGTTACAGGGCCTTGAAGGTTCAAACCCTGGAGCCTACTGACAAAAATATGATACTCAAGGAGATGGATTCTCTTCGGTAGTTGCTGAAAAGAAGGAAATAGTGACCAGAAGTCATGGCTGTTGGACTGGGGACTCCTACCCCTTCACCTCAGCTTGCAGGCAAGTGGTGTCAGGTTTCCATGTTATTGATAGGAGCAGGGTCTACATCCTAGCGAGAAGCCTGCAGGGAGGTACACATTTCAAGAGGAGCTTCAGAACCAATGTTTCCAGCTATGTGGTTTAAAGTGTTATGAAAGAACTTCAGATTCTGAGACCAGGTGGCTTCAGGAAAAGTTCACGTAATTAAGGTACTAACCATGGAAGTCAGTACTTAAAAGATCAGACCTCGGGTATAAGGATTAGGCAGTGCAGACTACAAAATTAGCTTCTAATTTTAGTTTTATCTTCAAACAGCTTACTTTTTCTCTCTGAAGATGACTTTTTTTGAATATTAAGCTAAGCTGCCATCTAATCTTGTGTTTCACTCTGGGAAAATATGATATTGGAAACGCTCAACGATCCCCTCTCCTCTTTCTCAGGCACATAGAAGAGTCTTCTGTCATCTGAATGACAAACGTAGCAGTGGGTTTTCTGTTTAGAGCTGCTGTTTTCCAGATCAATGGTGAAAGTGACTGTATGGAGACTGGAACATGGAAGATATAGTAGGACAGAAGAACAGGTCAAAATGCTTTTCTCTTACAAGAACAGTCACTGGTGCTTAGCTTTAGTGTGTCTTAGAAATAATAGACTGGATCCTTTGTAGCATATCACTGTGGCACTAGGCACAATACATGTTTTAGAGAGTGCCATTATTACACCAACAGGTAATGGCTTCACAGTGGTGTTTTTAGTGAACTAGAACAGATCTTTAACAGAGGATGAAGATACAAATTCTAACTTCATTGATTGTCTGTTTTAATAGAAAATAAGCCATAGTAAAAGCAGACATTTGGGAAATTAAGCTCTGCGAATGAGTTTTCTGATTTTAATTCAAACTGAAGTTTTGATTCTTTACGTTTTGACACGTGTTCCCATGCATATCAGTAGAACGTAATTTCATTGACCTCAGAGAGATCTTTTAATCTACCCCCTTGACATTTGCATTCCTTGATTAAATAAATATGCACTGGGGGCATTTAGTATCTGACCAGGCCCACTTACACAACAGATGTCAGGCAGTTACCCTTTACTCTTAATACACAATCAAATTGCTAAAAGCATTGAAAATCCAGGCTCTGTCCAAGACTGATGGATGAATAATTAAAGTCAAAAAGACTTCAAGTTCTCACATTTCTTTTTCATGAGCTCACTTGATGTAACTTTCAATACTGAGAATACCAGAGCTGAACAAAACCCTGTTGGCAATACTTTCACCAATAAAATACAGGTCCAGAATCATGAGTTATCTCCTACTGATTCTGCTGAACTGCTTCAGCTGGGAGATGGAAATGCAAATCCAGAATCCAAACCACTATTTTGAGATAGTGTCAGTTAAAATGTTTAACTTTCACAGAAGTTACCATATTAACCAAAGCTCTTTCAAAACTTATTTTATATAAAATAGCGAACATTTAAAGATGCAGAAAGCACAAAGGCAATTAAGCTGGTAGCTTAGTACAGCTGCAAGTAGGAGATGCTAAGAAGGTTCTGAGAAGTCAGAAAAAACAGAATCACAAATGATTCCTCCCTGTTTCCAGAAGTCAAACCTCAAGCAGCCTCTTCACAGCTTTTAAGTTTCCAACTCTGTATTGAATCATGTGGTCACTTACTATATGTTCATCTCACTTTGATTTCTCACCCCTGGCTGGACAGTCAGAGTTGCCAAGATTCCCCTCTTTTTCAGAAGCCTCTTTAGGAATGTCACAAGAATTGTGTAGATGTCAGGGAGGAATCATTCGTGTTTTCCAGGTTAATTTTGTCCAGAATGTGGACAGAATTGTGAAACCCATTCTACTAACAGCTGAACAGAGGCCATGCTGACCTGAAATGCTTTCTATCAGCATTACAATACTCCTTCCATTTGGAGTTCACCTTTCTTATGCTGTCCTGGGAGCCTAGTTATCTCACTTCTTTTCTTTTTCCCCTACCACCTATCTCCAGTTTGCTTTGTTGACTGAGGTCCTAGAGCTCAAAAAGCTCCTGCTGCCCAGTGTACGGGATGGGATTATGGGAACATATGGTCTTTCCACCACTTAAAGGCAGGGCTATTCTTAGGAAGCTTTGTAAGACTTACAGGTGTAAAGCATAGAAAATATTCAACTTGATTCACT
Organism: Burhinus oedicnemus; assembly: GCA_008921705.1. Classification (NCBI taxonomy): domain Eukaryota; kingdom Metazoa; phylum Chordata; class Aves; order Charadriiformes; family Burhinidae; genus Burhinus; species Burhinus oedicnemus. The sequence goes on along the minus strand of VFFE01006013.1, from coordinate 70,459 downwards.
TGCTGGAATTTTTCTCCCCAACTCCCCAAGCTGCGTGAAGGGCAAAAGCTCATTTCCTCTTACAGCATCTTTCACTGGCTCTTATCGATTTCTGTTTTCTTATCTATTTCTCTCCCATGTTCACCTGCAATGAGTTGATAAGAACTCAGATAAGGAAATTATAATGAATGTGACCTAGGTTTTTTTACCGTCTTGGGCACAATAAGGACAGATTCTTTATGCCTTACTCTGGGAAACTGTCCCTGTAATGTTGCTTGTGATTGGCAAAACCCACTTTGTTGTCACAGATGAGTCATAACCTGTAGTTTTACTTTCATAAACATAACGTTCATGTCCAAAAGTTGTATGTTGATGCATACTATGAACTTTACAAGGCAGTGATTCATCTCAGCGTTTTGAGGAAGGTAACATTTTCTTCACAATCCAGCAGAGGGCCCTCGATGTGATTTCACTTTTTTTGGCGGAAGATGACTTTAATTATACAATGGGACTGTTCATGGGAAACCGTCAGAGCCCTGTTTTCCGTTCAGGTTTTGATTTTTGCAAAAGTTAAGTTACATTAAGAAAAAAACATGCCACAAGTTATAAAACAAGTAATCAGAGTTATTTACCTGTCTACCCACTGCACTGCAAAATGCAGAGTAAAACTGATGATTTTAGAGGTTATTTATATCAGGGATTAATTCTGCCTGGTTTTCCTTTTTCAGCACTGCATCAGATAGAGTTTGGGGAACGTAGGCTTGTGTTCATTGCAAACATTTAATTCACAAAATAAAGCCACAGATGAGTAGAGGTGGTAAGAATTTGCAGGTTTTTCTCTTCGATTTGAATAATGTGATATACAGAATGCCCTACAAAGTGATTTTGAAATGTAAAGCAATAATGTTCTCTTTGAAGTGCTGATATCAAGTGCTAAATGATATATCAATTAAATGCAAAAACAAATCCCAACCCTACAAATATTATACAAAACCAGCTTCTTTGAAGTCAATGGGACTAATTACAAATATAAAATAGAGCCTGGTTCTACAGCACTTTTGTTAACTGGAGTTTAATTTCATGAGTTTAATAAAAAGTAGATTAAAGGTCTCAGAACAACTCTAGTTTGGCTTCATATTGGCAAAATGCAATCCCTGCCTGACTCTGCCATCTGTGAATCTCTAGCACCCAAACACAGAATTGTGTTTAACTTTGCACCGCAGACCATTACAGTTCTCATATCATAGATGAGGTATGTGGGCACTGACTGGCAAAGGGTTAAATTCAGTATTATAGCCTAACTACCCAGTATTATAACACTTAACCTTTAGGCAGGTAGCCAGCTCAACAGGGCAACTAGACACATCTGTTATTTGCTGTCTATTTTGAGATAGAGTAGCCATGCTCAGGGTTGACAGGGTATGAGCCAGCTAATGAACACGCAACGGCCTCTTGCTCAGATAACTTCTTCCCATAAGAAATATTTGAAGGAATAATTAAAAATGGGGAGTTCTGAGCCTGATTTTGATTTATGGATTTGCCCCAGTGGCTGCTGTAAAGATGTTCTTTGTTCTCATTTGTATACAAAGCAAGAAAATTAGGTCTGTGCTATAAAAAATGGAAGAAAAGATGAGTATGTTGCTCATTAGGGGAATGTAAGTCCCAACTATCAAGGTTACACTAAGGCAGCTATTGCAATGTTCAGTTTTATCATATGCAGACTTATCTGTCCTCAGACCTCTTACATTAAACTTGATCTCTCAGGTTACCTATTGGCACTGTATCTTTAGATGAACCAATGGCATACATATAGATACGCTCAAACCAACTATTAGGAGCATTGCTGATTACCTCCAGGTGACAATTGCTTAGAGGTGTCTCTGGCCACAAAGCATTGTGTTTGTCAAGAATGTGTTCCCTTTCACTGCATTTTTGTCAATATTTGCGTATTGCAGCAGTTCTGGGTCTTAGGGCTGGTGGATGTGCCTCTCAGTTACTCTAAAAGGTGTAATCTCTTGTGTGTTTTAGAAGTGATTGCAGGTCTTATCTCCATAGGCTGATTCCCTGATACCCTCTGTGCCACGCCAAATCCTAAATGAAAGCATATCAGGCCATTTCTATTTCCTCCAGCATGCAAGCTGTAATCTTCAGCATCTATGAGTTTCCAGAGACATGCAAGTGGTACATAATGAACGCTTAGAGTCTGATAAACGTATGTACTGCATCAGCATAAATCAGGACTCAAATGCTAACCTCTAATGGACTTGCTGCAGAGCTGTGTAAGTGCACAGTGCACAAATACCTTCTGATGTCATGCAAGGGAATGAGAATTTGTAAAGAAAACTTTCTGCTTCTCTGGAAGCTGGCTGTTCCTTTTGGGTACCAACGGAATTATCCTATGATGGAAACAATTCTGGTTAGACCTTTGTCTCACTTTCATCAGCTTGTCCCAAAAGCAAATCTGTGGATATTTTTATTGTAGTTATTTTTGTTTTACTTTTGCTGTTTTACCAGTATCAACACCATTGCCCATATAAACTTCTGGCCACTGTATGATCTGTTCAGAGCTCACATAGACTGTCTTGTCTGATACTTCGTTTTCAGCTGGATCATTAGCAGTGAAATTAAATAGCACCAGACCCATTGCTATCAGTCTGAATATTTTTCTCGGTGATGACTGGCCTCTGAAACTGCTCTGCCAGGGCTTGAAGAAGGAAGTCCTGTTCTGTGCAGCTGGGAATCTCTGATAGGACAAATTCTAATGCTTCTTCTTTTAATAACCCTGGACTGGGCTCCCAGGATGAGCACTGTAAAAAGAGAAAAAGATTATTGTTCTGACGATGCTCGTGAATAACACTTGCAATAGCACACAGAGGTCCTGCTGCTACATGGAGGATATACTTGCAAATAATATCACCAACTAAGATCATGCATTCAGATGCAGACTCCTGGTCCAGTGTCCTCCAGGACAGGGAGTAATTTCAATAGACATGTATTCTGGAGGTGAATGCAGAGCCTTTCAGACATAACACTTGGATGGCAATTCAGCTACCAAGCACTGCTGAAACTAGGCCACTACTGAATGTACCTTGCATATGCAGAGCTCCCACCTACTCACCTGTCTACTCTGCTCAGCTCTCCTCTACGAAGAGGTTGAAGCTGGGAAGGACGGGGAAACAGGCTGTGTTCATCAGAGGCCTGGTGGGTTTTCTCCTCTCTGACACCTGATACATGTACATTCCATGGCTGTGCCTGCTCGCATGGTCAACAGTTTTGCTGTTTAAGCTCCTGTCACTGGATTTCCTTGTAAAACTCCCTTTTCAGAGAGACAGAGGTAATCCTCACTGCTCCTAGAGCGGCTGTTGATGTGGAGGGGATGAAGGACAGAGCAGTCAGTCAGGCTTACCAGGGGAAGGCACCACCTTTAATCACATTTCATTACAACCGGAAGGATAGAGATGCTGAAAGCTCTTGCATGATGTGGGAATTAAAGGGCCAGGCAGGGACTTTATATACTGCCGTAGTATGTTTATAGCCAGGCAGACCTCAGAGCAATGAATTGTCTGCTAAAGACTGGCTGTGAGCTTTGAAAGTGAAGGAAGTTTAAATTACACAATATGCAGTAAAAATTTAGACTCTGTTATTTTTGAAATTGCACTTACTAGAGGCCCCAGCTGAACTAATCTCCTCATTTTACAGCATGTGGTAAGAGATGGCCCTCTCCAGGAGATCATTTTCAGAGCTGCAGTTTTGGACTAGAGTACCTGTCTCATCTCTGCAGCTGTTCGTTACAAAGGAGAGCACATCCTACACAGCTGTTTGTCTGGGGAGGCTGTTACTACACCCATACTCAAACTTCTGTCTTTTCTGGGCTTAACCCGTTTTGCTGTTGCTTTCCTGGCACTGCGATGGTTGTTCTTTCAGGAGCAAAATTGGATCTAAGACCCACTGGCTGATGCAGAAACTTACTCCAGGTTACAAAGCAGTGCTGGGATAGGAGCCTGCCTGGTGTGTCCCAGGAGTGGTCTGGGAGAAGTGGGAGGCGGATGATGCCTTGAAGCTCTGCAGGAGGTTGGGGTACCTATTTCCAGACAGGCTTGAAGCTTTAGCCTTGGCAGTTGTAGCAGTCGGAGGAGTAGATGAAAAGGACCTTGGAAAGGCTGCCTGGCCCTGCTTCATTGCCAGACCTTGTGGAGATGAAGAGGGAGAAAGTATGAAGAGCAAAGGTCCAAGGGGCTCCCTCAGGACCACTGTGCAAGGGCTCCTTGGTGGGCTGAAAGGTGATGGATGGCCTTTGCGTGGGAGGTGGGAGAGCCACCACCACATGTCTGCTTTTCTCTTAGGCCATTTGACTCTCTGTAGTGACAGTTTTGAGTAGTTTGGCTTGCCCAGGAGGAGTTGTTATTCTCACCAGGAATCCAGCCTTGCTTTGGGAGTCACAATAGCTCTCTGTGCCTTGTAGGGCAGGCGTGTGCCTGGTTTACCCCACAGCATGGCTTCTGGGGTTTCTGCCTGGCTCTGTCCGAATGAGATCTGATTGCATGCTGTGGAAGGAAATTCATGCATGCTGGCCAAGCCAGTGCTGTCATACACTCCCAGAGGTTTGCCTGTTTGGGGCAGAGGGTGAGAGACAAGTGTGGAAACCAGGTGGTCTGCAGTGCAGATGTGGTGAATTGAAAACCAGACTGTAGCTGCTACAGTGCTGGAATCTTTGCTATGGGGTAGGGGGAGGTTGTTTTACTTACCTTCGTTTTGCTATTTATCTCACGAGCCTCTTTTCTTTTTTTGCTTTGCTTTTTCCTATTGCAATTAATTTATTCTAAAACCTCAAGATTAAATTCTCAAGGAAGAGGAGATGATTTTTTTCTGTTGCTGAATCAGTTGATATACCCTGCCAGGTCCTATGCTCTTTGCTGGTAATGTTACATCTGAGACCAAAAATCCCCTCGAGGTTCAAAGTCACTTTGGCCCAGCAGCACACATGAGCCCTGGAGCACAAAGGGCTATAATGGAAAGAGAAGCAATTTGTGTGTATATGTTTTCAGACTTCATACATTCAGAGACTTCTAATGTCCAAAGGGAAGAGAGGGTGAATTAAATACCAATGAGCAGAGATAGATGAGCCCTGCGCAAGCCAGTTTTCAACACAATACAATACAAACTATGGGGAGCTTTTGTAAATTCATTGAAAACAGAGAAAACATCTTTGTTCCTTTGTCCTATTACTTAAATTCACACCTCTCTTAAGCACACATTTGATTAAATCTTCATCCAGCCTGATCTTCCTGCAGGGATCTTAAAAAAGCCTGTAAATTCTCTAGCGACTTAACCTTATACACGACAGCCCAGGTTGTGCCAAGTTCAAAGTTTTCTGTACAAGCTTGCAAAATGGATCGATCAAGCTTTCTGAGTATCTGTCCTGCTGTTCCTGTTGATTCCTTTTTTTTTCATTCATCCTGGCAAACCAAAGCTTTGCTATCAGAAATGTATGTACCACACCTGTGATGGTCAGTGGGAGCCCAGGATTTGTATCCAAGGTTTGAAACTGGACCTCTAGTTTCCCACCCAGTATTATGTGGTGATGAGCAGGGCTGATTGTATTGTATGAGACTGTTCCAGGTCACCTGGGGACTGTACAGGAACTGGTGAAATAAAGCCCTGGATTGTACTACAATTGGGATCCCTGAAGCAAAACCCACTTTTTTTCTTTATTTATATACTTGTCCCTGCTTGTCCCCATTTCTCTTCAATAAGCAGAGCACATGGTCCACACTCTTTCCTCTAAGTCTTTTACTATAGTAACACTGTCTGTGTTCATGCCAGCAGCCCTCAAATCATGATAACCTTTTTGGTCTGTAGAAATAAATCATTCCTACCGTGTGTGCACAGATTCTGATGATGTTGCATTATCAGAAGACCTTTGTGGTTGCATATTGCTCACACAGCAAAGCTGTGATGGGCTTGGTGCTCTTACAGGCCTTCTCCTGAGCCCTTCAGTCCATTACTGACCCGCATAAATAGTATTATAGGGCTGCCCCGGAGAGTGATGGACACAAAAGAAAACTGGGGAGTCTGAACAAGGACATGTATTAAAATCTATGGGAAGACATATTTTTGAAAACATACAGGATATCTTTAGCATCATTAAATAGTAACTTTGAAGTCATCAGAATCTTGCTGGAATCATAATCAGAAAATACACGGTGCATGACATGGTATATGTCAAAGGGGGAATTATGAATTAGGTAAATTCATCTCCTTTGCTCATGAGGTGAGCTTTAGGTGGGGGATTTGGCAATACAAACATAATGACTAAAACCATATGCTCCTGAACAACAGCAAACACCGTCCTATCTTGACATAAACAAATAAAGAAAATACAATGAGCCTGTGCATATAAGGCAGGTCAAGCACACTGGACGGGCATATTTTCACCATTGTTCCACAAAGACGTTAAATAATGCTTAATTAATAAACACTTTATGTGTGAGTTACAGGAGAGTCAGTGTTCATGAGGGGTTCAGCGGAGCTGCATGGTTCAGGCAGCATTTTCCATCGTGGTACCCTCAATCAAAAAACTCAATGGTGGTATCAAAAATATATTTTCTGTCTATCTCAGGTGTCTTTGGAGGATGGATTACCTGGAAGTAACTCACAAGTAAAGCTGAATTTGGTAGAGTATGTTGTGTGACACCTAACTCTGTAATTGTTGTAACAAAGCAGTGGCTAAATAGGAGATTCCCTGATATTCTTTACCCTCTGAATAGCCACATTTCAGCCAAGTGGTTTGGAGTAGGTTTCTTGTTCTAGCCCAGATGGTCTTGCGTGCTGTGTTAGAGCATATGTTACCCTGAAAGTAAAATGACCTATATAATAATTGCTGATCTTGAAATAGGGTGCAAAGCATAGAAAACGGAGAAGTGGGTTTGATGTCACTGTTTTTCAGTAATTAATCATGCTAGGGAGCTCAAAACAAGAAGAAGTTACTGGTGGTTAGGTGCACACTGTCTGTTGAGATCTTCCTCAAGCATTAACTCGCCAACCTACACCATGAGTTTTCAAACATGGCTATCAGGGCAGGCAGAACCTCAAGAGTCCATAGGACCTTGTGCATACAAGTGGAATTGATGATGGTATGTCATGAATCACGTTTGCAGAAGCTGTCCCACAAGACATCAGAGCTTAGAGGGCAGACAACAGACAGTACACTTGCTTTATAGCTACTTCTGAAGTTTTTTTTCATGACAATATAGAAACTGCCATGTGATTTCCATTTTTAAAGCCAAATCTTGCTGGTCTTAGCCTACGGTATCTCCAAAATAGAATTGTACCATGCAACCCCAACCAGAATAATGTCATACTCTTTAAAATCACCCTTGCTACTTAGAGCTTGAGACAGCAGAGTTTATCTGAATTTACAGCAGTCACTTCACTTCCAGTGTGATTTGGCTAATCTTGAGTATGTTGCTTACACTGGCAGCTTTGGCTGCAGACCTCCAAAAAGACACCCCTGTCTCTGGTCCACCCCACCGTGCTGAGGAACACATCTTTCAAAGGCCACGGGCAGCTGGGACGGAGCAGCAGCAGCAGGACGGCTCCCAGAAACAGATCTTGGACTGGAGTGAGGATAAGGGTGGCGATTACCTGGGAAGATAACACAAATGGAAATGCTGGAGGCTACTTCTGAGGCTGTTCATCTTGCATTGTGGGCTTATCCTGAATTTCCTCCCCTCTTGTAGAGGGGGAGTGAGTAGAAACGTGTTACATTTTCAAACCTAAGCATAAGCACGCTGGAGCTGGGGAGGGTCTGAAGCATGCCTAGGGATGCTGTGACATAAAGATCACAGATGGAGACCTGTTGCTGTGACAGGCAAAGAGCCAGATGGGGGTGAAGTCTCCTGGCTGGGGCAATTACTCTCCACTTTATAGCTTGACTTGTCACATCACAAGAGAGGGTCCTTCTGCGAGACAGTAAATTCCTTACTTTGACCTGTCAGTGCCAAAGCTCCATGCAATGCAGGAATGGTCCCGTACCACTTACCTGACTCCGTTTCTTCATCTGGGAAAGGATGGCAAGGATACTGGTTCCCAGTGCACTTGGGAAGTGTCACAGATCCTGCCCTGTACTTTCACCTTTGCTATATGTCATGCCACTGCTGCTCTCACTAACAGCAAGGATCTCTGAGAGTTCACACCGCCTCTGTAAGCAAGCAAATACAATGGCACACCAAAAAAAGAAAGGAAAAAATAAAAAGGCACACAGACACCTGCTGTGAGTTTATTTTGACAAGTGTCATTTAGATGCAATAAGCTGTGATCATCTCTGTGGCGTGGCTGCAAACAGAAAGGAGCCAACTGGGTAAACAAACCCAGGTGCTCAGGAGCACAGTGTGGCTTCTTCTGCTGGGTTGGGGGGCTGGCGGAGAGAGGGAGGAATGGGGAGCTTTTAGGATACGCTTTACTGTGGGCTGTCTTTCCCCTCTCCACCAAGCCTGGAGGTGCAGGAGGAACCAGCAGCGTTCCCACTGTGGGCGCGTTGCTGAGCCTGGCTGCGGCGCTCTGTGGGATGCTCTAGAGAGGAGGGGATGCAGAGGAGGGGGATGCGCGCTGTGTGGGGGACCACGGGAGAGGAGAGGGAGGCGTGTGCCTGCCTGGAAGGGGGCATTTCTTCCCTTGTACACACAAGCCGATGCCTACCCTGCTGAAGCAGTTAAATGGGGGAGAGAAGCAGCCAGGCTGGCAGATTCCTGCCCTGTGATATGCCAGCCACAGGGTGACGCAAGGGCTGGAAGGCTCCAACTAACAAGCCATTTTCACCTGCGTAATAAGCGCTAGTGGAGATACAGCAACAGCAGCAGCGGCGGCTCCGAGTCCCCGCAGCCAGCCAGACTCCAGCGCGGCCGCAGCACCATCCAGCCCTCGGTGACCACTGCAGCTTTTTCGGTGGCTCCTGCTGCAGCCTGAGAGCTGGAGACCAGCGGCCGCCTTGCAGGCAGCATGTCAGCCCCGCCGGACCCCCAGGACCTGCTGCTGGCGGACACTGGGGTGCACTGGGCTGCAGACGGGGCGGACCAGTATGCAGCTGGGGCTCCACTGCGGGATGGAGATGGGGCTCAGCAGCGGGAACAGCTGGTTTTCGGCTCCGCCAGGGAACACCCGCCCGTTGCCATGGCGACTGCATCCCCAGGTAAAAAAGCGAGGGGTACCCAGGGATGCTCAACAAAAGGGCCCTGGCAGCAGCATCTCCTGGTTGTCTCATCCCTGTCCCTTCCCGGGTTCTTCTCCCAGCCTGGCTGCTTGGAAACATTACTAACGAGTTAGTGAGCACATATAGGAAAACAGAAGATAACAAGCAATTGCGGCCTTTGCAAGTAATCATTTTTGCTGATGTGGGGGAGGGTGACACAGGACCCAGCCAAGTTCTCTGAAGCTCTTTGCGGTTTGCTAGGCACAGAATATCCAGATTTCAGTCAAATGTTGGAGGGCATTTGATTTCACCTGACTTGATGGGGCTCTGTCCTCATTTGTTGTACACCTGTACACATCTGGAGTGACAGACCTCAAAGGAGTTACTTCAGCTATTCCCTGTGCACCTGGAATTCCTGCATGGCCCCTTATGTTATTTCAACGTGTAGCTTTTAATGGAGTGCCTATTCTGAAGTGTTTGTATGTTTTCTGCATGATTTTGAGACACGTCCATTTAACTGTGGACTTTTTGGTTGCTGTGTTTTCCTCCTTTTGCTTTTTTAGGTGTATTTGATTTAAGGTGCATTTAGTTTAGCTAGGGTCTGCAGGTTCATTGATTTTCAGTTTACTTTTGGGATGTATTTGATTTCCCTTAGTTTAGGGTTCCTTTCTTTAGTGGTGTATTAATAGCAGGTGTATATCTATTAATGAACCCCAGAAGGTTTCAGCTTCCAGTAGCTCCTGGTAGAAATGTTTCCTTCTTGGTGATGCTTCCCTAATTTCTTTCCCATTGTTGCCCATCACAGAACCCAAATAACCACATAACCCAGCCGTGGGGGAGCTGGTAGATCCCATCTAGTTTCCTCTTCACTGGGAAGTAGATGCTTCCATTATGCAGCCTGACAGCATTAAACTTGTTTTGAGTAAGTTACGGGTCAGGGTTTGGGACAGGAACCAGTCTCCATTATGCAATAGCTGCAGGAGCATTAGGAACTGCATTTTTGGGCTGAGTCCTTTCTAATCCCTTCCAGTCAATCAGCACAAAGAGTAGCTGGCCAGAAACACGGTCTGAGTGACTACGTGTATTATTCCACTTATACCCATCTGTATGTTTTTTTCAGGGTCTGTGTGCATCTGTGCATGTGTGTGCTCTCAACATGGATGTTTCCCTGATGCTTTTCTGTCTGCTTGATGGTACTGAGTTCAGTAGTAAAACGCCCATCGGCTGATGTGGAAATGTTTTGCTGTTTTGTAGCTTTGGGGCGGCAGCTAATCTGCTGATGTGCTGCTCATTCGCTGATCTGAGCGGTAGGATGTGAAACGTGACTTTTTACTGGAGAGAGGCAGATGGCTTGTAATGTAAGGCTGTTCTAGGTGTGTGGGGGGTGTGTGTGAAGAGGGGCAGGATTGGGGTCTGTAGGTAGGGTTGCTTCAAGAGTATAATAACATGAAGAAGGAGGAAAAGATCTTGTGAAGTTTTGTTTTTCTCTGATGGATAAAAATATGGCCATGGTGAATCTTAGCATAGAGAACAAAGAGGGGTGGTCTCTTAAATTGTGTAAATCCCCATTAAGTTGAATGACTGATACTGCTTATGTTTAATGAGGGCTTCTTCAGGCTTAACCCAATCTGTAGATTCAGGCTTGCAGAATGCAGAATAGAAAGAAAAAGAAAGAGACAAAGGAAGAGAAAAAGAAAAAGATAATGAAAGAAAAGGAAAAAAGAGAAGCCGTGAAAATAATTTTTGGCTTTTGGAATCCTCTGCAAAGGGGTTTTAGACATGTTTGTTTGCATGTGTCAAACTGTGGCAAGGTGGAGATAAAGTGAGCAATACAGACCTTTTTTGGTGTTTGCTAGCTGTGGATTGACAGACTATCCAATTAGAAATATTGTAAGAGTAGTAATTTGTTTTAAACATTTCCCATTTTGTTCTCCCTGTTTAATAAAGTAACTGTTATGTGGTTGTGTGTGTCTCGCTGACCATGGCAGACAGAGCAACATCCCAACCAGTGCAGTCGTGTGCACGCAGTTTCCTTTTCTGTTTGTGGCTGCAGCACCTGTATTTCTGTTCCACATTACCTAGGCAGCTACAGTTCCCGCTCCCTTCATCAGGGGAAGTAAATAACTTCCCTGTTCTCTCTGTGTGACTAAATATTCTTAAGTTGCTGAATAAGAGGTCTGTCATATTGCTGAATATCTAATACTGCCAAGTATTTCAGAAAACTCTTTATTTCTCCTGCTCAGAGGGGGATTCCTGCATGTTCCTAGGCTGTAGGAATGGACCCAGCAGGACGTACCTAGCTCCAGCAGCTTACAACACTGCCATAAACTGCCACAAACTTACAACACTCCCTATACAGTGGGGCACCTGGGGACACTTTAGACAAGGAACAATGCATCCAAACAAGAGTAAACTGGACGGTATGTTTTCCAGGTAGTTTCCTGACACATCCTGTATCTTCATCCACACCTCTCAGTCCAGTCCTTTTGTGAAAACATGGTTATGCTCTTTGAGGCAAGAGCAGGGTTTGGAGATTGAGAGATTCTCCCAGCATGAAAATAACTGAAAATAAATGGTGGGAATTTGTCACAAGTTGTACAGAAGTTTTCTTATACAACCTAAAAATTTGCAAACTTTCCCTGAACTTGGCTTTTGTTTTAAGTTTGAAAACCAGCCAGGGATTGTTGAAAGGTTCAGGAATACTTTCACGCTGGCCATGGGCCCGGCTTTGAGCCAAACTGGCCTTGCATCAAAACCTTGTGAGTGGTTTCTGAATGATGAAAAGCAATGGATTTCACTCCCTGTTCTTCAGATCAACCAAAATCGGCAATGATTTAGACTGCAGAAAAAAATTCCCATGAGGAGTAGAGAGCTCAGAGATTTCTCAAGCAAAGTCAGGGCAATAAGGAGCTGCAGATCCCATTTCTCCTTCTCCTCCTGCAGAGCTTCAGTGAAGATTGACTCCAGTAGCTTCTGGGCAGGGACAAAGTAATTTGTCTTGCTTTTATGCTTGGCCCCTGGGTTTTGCTGAAAAGGTTTCTGTCCCTCAGATGAAGACTTTCTCTTCTTCCCAAAGATGAATTTGGTTCAGGTTGAGAGGATCTTGCAGGCAGCTCTTGCAAGGACTGAAGACTGAAGCAGTCCTGAAGTGCTGGTGAGCAGTTGCATGTTGGTGAAGAGAGCCCCATGTCACCCAACACACCATCTGGTCACAGATTGTGTTATTTATTTTTATACATCAACAGTGATTAAAATTCCTTGAAAATAATTACTTCAAAAAATATTACACAGGCTACCAGGCATTCCCCAGGATAAATACATATGGTTTCCTTTAGAGAAATGGCAAAATGTAAGAATGGATTATACCTCCAAGGTGCAGGTGTGCTAGGGGGAAAAGGAGGGGAAAAAGAGCAGGAGCTCATTCAGATAGTGATTCCTGTTTCAGGATCTGGGAAGTTTTTTGCAGCCTTGTGTGTTGGTGGATATCTGCAGGGTGATTTACAGGCAGTGGTGCTATGTTCCTACATCCACGTAGCTGAGGTTGAGAGAATTGCCAGTGGGCCCTGCCTGCTGATACTCATGCCAGGATGCTCTTTGCCTTCAGAGTGGCCACAGCAGTCAGGACATCCCTGGCAGTCCTGGCCCACTTCCAGCTGCCTCCAAAGACAGGTCATAGGTGGGGTCCAGCTGCCCAACGGAGGGGTGGCCAATTCCATAGGAGATGGCATTACAACTGGGACATGTCTATGGGGACACCATGGGATGGCCTATGGGGACACCATGGGATGGCAAATATGGCCTATGGGGACCCTTCTGGAACAGCAGCCAGGGGCTGGTTGGGATCCCCCAGTGTGCCTCAGTGGCATGAAAGTCCTGTGATTATGGGACTGAACGGCACCCATGTGGTATGTGCCAGTGAGGCAAGGTGGGAAGGAGGGACTAGAAGCTGCTTGGATGAGGCAGATAAGTTGAGGAGCAGCCTCTGCCTGCCGAGGAGCGGTGAGATACCAAATCCTGGGAGCATTTCATGCTCAGATGGGTGTAGGTGTAGCCCACAAGACCATGAGTGGTCCTGGCTCCTGCTGCTCCGTGATCAGGACAGACTGTCTAGGATCAGTGCTTTTAGTAAAGACATTTTTTAAAACCTTTCTAATTCACATGATTTGTAGAGGTTGAGTTTGAAAATGTATGCTGTGTACCCACATGCTCTCACCATGAACTAGCCCACCAACCCTTTGCCAGCAAGGAACTGCAGTGAGGTGCTCCTAGCACAAGCCTGTGTTTGTACTGGTAATGCTTCACCTGTAAATCTCAGTTTATTGTTTCTCTCCAGTTACTGGAGAGGGTGGTTACTGGCAGCTTTACACCTCAACTTGAAAGAGGTTTTTGATGGTTTTCAGGCAGCTTGAGAACCCTGTGGTTTACCTGGGTGGAGAAAAGTGGGTAAGAATGTGAACGTCTGCACTGCTTGGGTTTGGCACTGATGCTTTTCAGGGATGTCAGAGCACAACCAAATGCAGCAGGTTTCCCAAGGCAACTTGCTGCTCAACAAGGCTCAGCTGCTCTTTGTGGCCTTCCCACCCCTTTCCAAGTATTGCTTTAGCAAGAGCTTCTCCTCCCTAAGCATTCATGGCAATGTACTGCTCAAGGCCATGTGCACTGTAAACGCCAAGTTCCAAAACCTGATTTTTCAAGTTGCCATAGAAAGAGTCTTGACAGGGTGGATTCACTGTCCTAAGCATATGCCACAGGGAAGCCTAAGCAGCTGTTTGGAAATACGTCCTCATCTGCCGGGCAATCTTGCTCATATTTAGCCCACTGAGGCCAGATTTAGTCTCACTTTGGAAGAGTATATCTTTGTGTCAATTCTATTATTGACATTTTAGTCCTTCATAATGTAAAGAATTGAGTTTATTTTTTCTCTGCTCCCTGGGTTTGTCCCTCAAAACCTCTGACATACCGATGTGAGTGAAGGTGATGGAGGTCATTTGGTGAAGGCTCTCCCCATTCCCTGGGGTTTTGTGAGTGCAAACAGATTTTGCAGAGAGGGACAGAAACACAGCGGATTTCTTCTTAGATCCTTCTGTTCCTGTAATTTTCATGAAGCTTGACAAAGTAGCCATTTCATCACAGCCCACAGTCAGTCATCTAAAAAAAAATTCCTATTGAAATAGCATCCTTCATTCCCACTTAGGTAAAGTAGGAGCAACGGTTCCTGTTGGGCTCCTCCAGGAAGTGCTCTGGATCTGGGAGTGAAAAGTGCTATTGGAGATGCATAAAATCTCCTGGTTAAAATCTGTGCAGCAATGTAGTTCCCAGCTCCGTACAGATCAAAATGCAACTGTCTTTGCCCTGTTCCCCACAGGGATGCAGGTAGCTCCATCCTCACTTTGACTTCCATGCTGATGAATTTTCTTCAGCCTTCAGGGCTGAAAATGGGTTGAGGAAGAGGATGAGGCAGATGAAAGAGTGGAGTAGTACCAGGGAGGGTGACTCACCTGCCTTATTTTAATCTTCATCACTCGGTAATGAAATGTTTTATTTATAGGCAAGGAACTGAGGAGGAGAGGTTGGGGAGGAGGAGAACAGCATGGAGAGGAGAGGCTTTGGATGTCCCAGTTGCGGCAAGCATTGGGTTTTGCATGTTGCAGTATTTCCTGGGCTGCGAGTCTCCCCTGGGCTGGGTGGTTCACTATATCTCACTGGTGTAAGGGTCCTGGGAGGTACATTTTCCTCCTTTTTTCTGCAGTTCTGGAAAAGCCATTCAATGACATGTCTTACACCTTATTTTTCCCCAAAAAACTAGTGCACGGTACATGCACACTCAGCATCCTCTCAGTCTGCCTGGGGATGGCAACCACAGCAGATGCCTGGGTGCTGCCTCTGGCTCAGTCCTCTTGGAAAAGTTTAGGCAGATCCTACAGGTCTGTTTATCATGTCTTGACAGACTGTCTCATGAAAGGATGCCAGCCCAACTGCATGGCCTGGATTGACCTGCGATGCTCAGGACTAGTGTTTGGCTCTGCTTTAGGCCCTAAGACCTGGTTTTGCCCCAAGACCTAATTATTTTGTGCATGTGTGTTTTAGCTCAAAGTTCCTGAAATGCCCAAGGAGTTGTGCTGCAGGTCCACATCATCAACAGGGAATGGAGGTTTTTGAATAAGTGACTTAGGAATTTGCCTTACTTTCCCTCCTGAGTAGTTGGTACCTCTAAAATGGGCCAAGTATGCACTAAGCCTTTTCATTTTTATGTAACATTTATGTCCTTGTCTCTGTTTTTCATGTTGTATTCTCTTACTGCCAGGTCAGGGCTGCTTACAAAATTCTGGGGGTTCTTGTTTTTCTTGTGTTGTTTGTTGGTTTTTTTCCAAAAGAAAAGAAGGCCTCCACATAGCAAAACCATGTTTGAAGTAATGAAGCATTATTTGTAATTAGTTTTCTAATTTAAGGAAAGTAAATATATGTGCTGCTGTAGACTTGGCATGATTCAGCACTCAGGAACACACCCCATATTTAGTATTCTTGTTTTTTAAGACACTTGGGATTTATGGTCAGCCTATTCCTCTAAGAAACCCCGTACCTTCAACAGTGAGAATAAATTCTTGGCACTCACCTGCAAGACAAGACTCGAAATAGAGGGGACCTTAATCACCTATTTCAGTCCTTCTTGTTTCAATAAAGTATTTAAGATCTTAATTATATGTAATATAAGCACATTCTTAACTGCTTTAAAAAATTAAGATGGTCTTAAGCATATGCATAAAGGTGAGCATGTGTTTTGCTGAATTTAGGGATAAATGAAGTAGAAGCTATATCATGGATAAATTGGCTTTATTACACATCAGATCAGACTGCTTCAGGTCACTTGTGTGTAAAACAGAGACACCAGCACTTATCTATCTCATTAAAGCACTGTGAAAATTAACATTTAAAGACATTGAAAACTTGGAATGAAAATCATTATAATGTTGTTGTTTATTTTGATCTATTGTGTGTGTCCCGGTGAGACGAAAAATTGTTGGAAATTACTATAGCCTTCATAAACCTATCTCTTTCAAATATTAAGGTGTTATCTCATAAGCATTGGCTTTATACTTTATATTCCTCAAAAGTGGGCTTTTCCATCTTTATTTAAATAACAGCTGTTAAAAGAGTTCTTTGAATATTTCTTTCACTGCTGTAATGAGATGCCAGCCCTTGATACAGGCTCCAATTATAATGAGATCTCATATCAGAAAAGGTAGCTGGTTCTTCAGAGATTATTTCGACACAATTGCTGTTAACCGCTGCAGCATTCCCAACATCTCCTTCGCATAGCAGTGACTCCTGTCCTGGATGCGGTGCTGCAGCGGGGTGTTTGCTTGGGTGCAGGTGAGGACGGAGCATGGAAGGATGCTTGCCAAAGCATGTTTTATGCGCTGGGGTGACTCTGCAGACCTGCAGAGTTATGTCAGCTCGAGGCTTTACTGTGCCCTTCAGGACATGAATTACATCTTATTTTTCAGCAGTGCTGAATTTATTAACTGCAGCTGATTTATTGTTGGTAGATTTAAAGACATTGAAGGGTTTGTTAAGTGTGGCCAGTAAAAAACAAATGTATGGGGCAGCCTTATCAGGCTGGAAACCTTCCTGCTGCCAGCCCCACAAGGGATCTTGTGCTTCTCTTGTCTCTGAGGTTTTTTTCTGTGCAAATCTCAGTCCATGTCTCGGGTCCACATGCGGGTGTCCCTGGGTGAGCCCCATGGCCGAGGAGGAGGAACCCTGACACCAGGGCACAGCATCCGGCTATGGGGCTGGGCAGGAGCCTCTTACTGCCAGTGCTGGCAGTGCTTTGTCTTCCAAGCACAGCCCAGGGAGGCTGTCCCTCACCCCGTCGAAGGAGCCTTCATGTGCACACTGTAAAGCTGCAAATGAAGAAGTTATGGGTCTGAATGACATCTCCAACCTTTCCCTGCCTGTGCTGCATTAGTCACTGGCTGTACGACCAAACAGCCTAAAAATCCTTACCCTGAGCAGCCTCTGCAGCACAGCTGTGCAGAGAGGGTCTGCTGACAGCCAGAGCTGTTGGAGTTGGTCCTGATTTTCTGCTGCTGAGCCTGGCCCCTTACACGCTGCTCCCAAAAACACTGAGGGGTACTTGTAAAGGAATTGGTGGAGAGGCAGACTACATTTATGGCTTGCAATCAGCAAGGGAGTTTTGCCCTTTACAGGCCTAATCCTGCCCCCCAACTTGGAGGTAGCAAGGCTGATGCAGGGAAGATGCCTACACCCACCAAAGACAGCATTTTGCATGTCAGGGAGGTAGGAAGTCCCTCACTCCATATCGGTCCCAACATACACATAGCCAGCAGAGCAGCTCTGCTTGGAAATGCTTTTAATCCCAAGATCATTGGCAGGCCAAAGGGCTAGAACCTGAGCAAAGCCTAAAAGTCACTCTAAGTCTACTGCTGCTGTGTGAGTGTTCACCCCTATTCGGGTCAGTGACGTCCCCCTCCCTGTGCAAGGAACGTGGTACGAGGCCACAGCCGGGGCAGGAGGTGAAAACCTGCAGCAGGCAGACCCTGGGAGCACAGCATCTCATCTCCACTCTGATCTACTGAGCAGCATCCCCATGTGCTTTGTGGGAGGGTGTAACGAGATTTCACGGGTACCATGTCTCCACTGACTACTGATGTACAGGGAGGTCTGAATTCCGGTAAGTCTTAATTAGGTCTTTCCCTTGATGTCCTTAATTTAGAGGCAAAAGAGATGCACTTGCCGCTCACATGCTTAGGAAATGTTTTGCATTTCAGGATATTTTCTTTCCTGTTGACTTCAGCAATGAAACACAATGCAGCATGCTGGAAATTAAATGTGCACTTCAGCTGAACTGGAGGCTTAACTGCTGTGTGTGCAGGTGTAACTATGATATACATAGTAATCATACGTTATTTGTAGACTGATTGTAGTAAAAAGGGAAATGCCTTTTCCCACCCCTTATAAAAGTTATAAAAATGTGGATCCCAATTTTGCTCATCATTTTTTCATCTCTAGTTAGTACTCATTTCTGTCTTAGGATGTACCACATTTGCCAGTTTGTTGGGTTTTTTTCTTTTTATTACAAAGATTTATATTTTTGCTAACATCACTGACCAAATAGATGCTCTAAACTGCAATATTGCTGTGCGCTAAACTTTGAGACAGTTGGCCTTTGACAGGGGGCTGACCTAAAGCTGAGGCTGGTTCCTCTCTTTTGCAGCTTTTGCAGCTTTTGCAATTCTTTAAAAAAAGCCGTAACACAGCATTCATGTTGTTGCTGTTTTCTCTACTGCTCTAGCAAAAGTATCACTGTGGTTGAATATAGAATTGGTCTCTCAGGACCTCCTGGTTATCCTGAAATTCTGTGTGTCTAATCTGTGATTCTCAGACTGTAATTAGTTTGTAGGAAAGGTGTTGTGCCCAAAGGCAAAGCTGCAATATGATGTGTGAGAGTCAGGAGAAGTCCCAGAGGAGTCAACCTCCTCTGAACAAGTTGTTTATGACAGAAAATAGGGTTTATTGCTTTCACTGGTCAGAAATTCTTATATCAAAATGGCTGGTGTCATCTTGGTTACAGGCAAGCTAGGATTTTAACATCACTGAACAATTTGGAGTAGATTTTTAGTAGGTGGTATCTAATTCTCTACTTAAAAAGTTTCATGTGTTTAATGTGGGTACATTGCATGCAGGACTGAAAAGTCAAGCAAGCAAATAATTGTTCGCATGCACAGATGTGGAGTCACTGAGTAAAAACTGGGTTACTTTTATATGGGTGAAATAGGAACTTTGCCTTTGAAAATGCATACCTGTCTCTGCTGATGCCAGGAAAAAAGGTCTGAATTTCCTGAAATTTAAATTTTTTGAGAAATTTGCCATCAGGAAAAAAAAATTAAATCTTTCTACACGAGATACATGGATTAAAATAATATTTAAAAAAACAGTGAAATCTTAGAAAGCAGTGTATATATTTTCAAATTATTCCCAAATCAATTCATATGTTTCACCTGATTTGGCTGGCAGCAGTGTTTAGAAATGGAACTTGTCTACATTTGGTTTTATAGTAGGACATTTATTTCAAGTACACATAAATTCCACTTTAAAAGCACTAATTCTGGCCTGCTAAGTTCTCTGTTCTATTTTAGAATTGCAATGTCATGCACATTTTTTTCTGTTTTTTTTTCTTACCCTAAAAAATATTTCTGGAGATTATGGTGGATCATCTGAGCAGCTATCATAGTAACAGCCCGTTGCCATTTTGGGGATTTTTTTCTTCAAAGTCTTTCTGACATTAGCCTTTATAATTCGATTGCTGTATAGTAGAAGTTCAGGTTAGAGCTAAGGAGACAGGCTTGGGGATTTATGCTGTGTAAAATATATGCTATCTGCGCTCACTTTGAACATGGTAAACAGACTGTGTATAATCCCTGGAATATTTGGTAGATCTACTAGCCCATGAAGATGGCATTTGTAATATTCATCTAGCTACATGTATTTTTACTGGTTTTCCATCCCTATGCTATCCCAACTCTATTCAAAAGCAACCTGAGGAGGGAGACCTGAACAAAGAATGAAAAGAAAATATATCATTCCCAGTAGGAGATTTCAGAGTTTGAACTTCATTTTTTCCCCTCTCCGCTGTTGCTTTTTAATGAATCGTTCTTCTAACCTACTTTAAATGAAGCATCTAGTATGCTAGATGTTTTGCAGATGAATCATACTGTGCAATGCACTTATGCATATCTGCTGTGCAAGTACATTGTCAACTTGTATTTGATAACCTACCAGCAAACAAGATTTTTTTTCCAGAAGCTTGGGATACCAACATCATTTTCCAACTGAGAATAATGCAACCACTGTTAATAAATCAACCTGGGTCTGAGGATGTTTCACCACTTTCACTGCCTCCTTGATTAGCATTATCCTCAGAGGTATAAATTAAAGAGGAAAATATATAATCTGGGAAGCTTTCCAGCATCATCTTTGAAAATGTGAGCTCAATGCTTTGCTGAGATTTCTTTGGTGGAGGAATGCTAACAGCAATGCTGAAGATCTGCCCTGATTGCACCCTAAAGAGTAGGAAGACACACAGAATAGCTTTGTTTCTTTTTCCTTTGTCATCAAGATAATTTCCAATGCGATCTGCACAGGATGAATCTTGAACCGTTTCTACACAGTTCTGTGAACGGGTCCCAGAAGTGCAGCTTTGGTTGCTCCCTTTTCTGCTACTTGTTCTCTTAGTCTGACATCTGCATAAAATATGTTACATGTTTTCCCATCTCAGCCTGCAGATAATTGCCTGCAGCTGTTAGCAGCAAGTGGACACGGTCCCTCTGCTGTATCGGTCAAAGCCTGAGCTTCAGCAATAAGGATTTCAGGAATTTATTCTGACTGTTCCTATGAGGTGTCATCTCAGCCGGGTGGTAACTCCTGACGCCTTCTTCTCCGCCAAGGGAAGAAAAATGCGCTGCAGAATGTGCTGATTTGCAAAAAAATATTTCACAGGGAGGGTTTGATTTTAGCAAAGTTCCAGCTGTTCTAAATGGGCAGAAAAGAGATCTTTCAGCATATCAGCAACATCTTGGAAATGGAAATGTCACATCCTCCAGCACTTTCTTAGGAGTCAGTTTTCCCCTTCCCCTGCCCTTAACCCATAACTTGGGTCTTTGGTATTTACTGGAACTAGGAGTTTAGCAAGACTGTAGTACTTGGAGCCTTGCTTTATAACATGTCTGTGTTTCTGTTTGCTTTCTCTTGGCCAGCTCTCTGCCAACATCATCCTTTGCTTTCCAAGAGATGGTGAAAAGCGCAGAATGCAAGACTGAGCTGGTGTTCCTTAGGTTGCATTTTAGGGAGGTGTAAGGAAGTAGATACCTTCATTAGTATTTTGCTGATGGGACAACTGGTGCACAGTGAAGGGTCTTACAAATAGTCCCCAGCAGCTGCATTTGAACTAGGTCTGGGTCTGCTAAGGCCCAGGCAGTGCCAGGCTGCTCCAAAGGGGTCTTGGCTTCATCATTGGTGACTCAGTTTGTGGGGCCTCTCAGGCTGAGACTCCAAAAAGTCATTCCTCTCTCCTGAAAAATGTAGGGCAGCTATTTTTACTTACGTGCATAAAGATATTCTTTTTTTTTCCACCTGTTTTTCACTTTTGAACTCGTATTAAGGATCCTTAGTTATCTTTCGCAAAGGCATTCGCCCTTCCAGCTGAACAACATAGAGGGAATACCATGTGTTATTTGCCGTCTCTACTGACATTGCTAAATTTGCTGAAACAACGTGTTTCAACATTTTCAAACATTTTTCCTGTGGAGCTTTCTCTTCCATAGAAAGGTTTTCTGTTTCCCCTTGATTTGAGATGAAAAGAAAATTGAAAATAATATGAAATTTTCCCACAGGATAGAATTTCTTTTCCAATAGCTCCACTTCAAGCTAATGTCAGGAAAAACACGACTGCAGTCAGTATGCTTAATTTCAACCCTGCATTTACTACTTATTCTTTGCCGTTGCTGTCTGAAGAGCAACAACATCAACACACTTTACTCTCAGCTTGAAAATACCCATTAAATCCAAGAGCTAGTGCACTAGCAAGCAGGATTTGTTAGCACCTATTTAATGCACTCAACAGGATTGTGTCCTTGGTTCTCTGTCACTGGTGAAAATGAAGTTGCCTCCTGGTCCAGCCTATCTAATTGCTGCTGAATTATAATACCAAGCAGGTTCTTCTCTCTTTATGGCAGATGACTTTGCCACCCATGTGGTGAAGAAGGCATGAAGCTATCGGCATTCCCCAACCTAGCAGCTGCCCAGTGTCCTTGGATTCAAATAATTATATAGCGCTCCCTCCCTTACTCACTTAAAAATGTGACATGCCTGTTGGTGTGGAGCAAGGGAAGGAAAGCTAGTGAAGACAGCAAATCTGACTTTTCTTAGGCTGTACACAGGACAACTTCTTTTTAAACACTCTCCCCTTCTCACTTGTGTGGGCAGGAAAGCAGTGCAGGCTTCTCCGTGAGCGGGAAGTGAAGTCTTTAGAACCCATCATGTTCCTTTTCCCGACCCTGCGCTTGGAGCCGCAATGACAACTGCTTCCTCAGCCTTGCTGTGCTGTGTGTCTTTAACCATCATTTTAGAAAAAAAACAGGCTGTTCCAGAAGTTTTCAAGCAATTTCAGACCCATTTGGTTGGATGGTGGTAACTGCCAGAGCAGGTAAGATCCAAGGCTTCCCAGGAGTCCTCTGCTCCTCCCTGCACCCTGCATCAGGTGCCTCAGGCTTTTGTGGCCTTTAGAAATGAAAAAGCTAGATGTGAGCAAAGCACCATGTTGCCTACAGGATTGCTTGCTCAGGTTTCTGGTCACAACTGCTCTGCTGTGCCAGGTACAAGCCAGTTTCTGAGAAGATGGGTTGGAGGAGCTGCTTTCTAACCTTGTCTGACAGAAAGTTGAGAGGACGAGCATTGTTTGCTCCTGGTGCTTGGGCCAAACAGCCAGGAGAAACGAGCTACACTAGAAGTCAATGTAGGCACAAGGATAAAATTGTATAAATTGGACAGGAGCATTCAGGCTGGGGAGGAGAGGAAGTTAGGATGGAGAGAAAAATGAAGAGCAAGAAAAATCCAAACTACTCTCAAGAGTTTGGATTTCTCGAGTGATGGATTTCTCATAGGTTGATGGAGGGTAACGTGATGCTTGTAGTGGCTGGGGGTTAAGCTTAGAAACTCAGCAGGTGCCTTCTCATCCACTTCTGTGTTCTTGAACTCTGGAGGCAGACTGTCTTAACAAAACCATCTCCCTCCACCCTTTGTTTAGTTGGAGTTAGTAATATCATTTCTCTTAAAAAAAGCTTTTGAATGCATTTTACTCTTTCAATTATTTCTTTTACTCAACTGGAAGGGCATAAAATCCCCATTGTTCAAGGCAGAGACAAATTTGTTGAACCTTTCACCATGCAAGGACTACCTGGAGGAGTGCTGTGCCACAGCAGGACCCGGTGTGCTGGCTTCGCACTCCAGACCCATGCAGACTGGCCAACCTCTCCCAGCTCCTACGTCTTGCACTGGGAAATGACAAGGAAGACCATGAAAACTCAGAGTGATCTTGGACATCCATATAAATGGTCTGAATAAATAGGAAGGGGTTCAGCGGGGACAAGGCATCTCAGCAGGAAGAGCCAACTTCATAAACACAGGATGGGAAACCACAGATGAGTCCATCAGAGAAGGACTGGGGTGTTAAGGGTCGCAAGCCAAATGCAAGATACCATAGGCTGCAAAGCTTGTGCTGTTTTGCTGTTGCTAAACAGCAGATGCCACACTGAGATATGGCAATGTGGGGTTTGTGTGCATGATGCAGCAAATGGCCTGGGGAGGAGCGTGGTGTCCAGTCTGGAGCACAACACTTCAGGAGCAATGCAGGAAGTCTGGAGGAGAGCAACCAGGGTGATCAGATGTCTGGGAAACATGATCTAGGAAGGAAGATTGAAAGGACTCGGTTTGTTCAAGCTAAAGTAGAGAATCACCAGGAGACAGAACAAACACAGTCTTTAAGTACATGAAAGTCCAAGCAAAGAGTCTGAGTTAACCTGATCTCCAGGTCCATGGTGGGCAGGAATGGATGTGGCTTCAGTTGCAACATAAGAGATTCAGATCAGTCGTTTGAAAAAAAACTTTTGGAGAATGTAGACACGTAGGACAGAGAAACGGAGGTTGCTGTGGGGGCAGTGGCTGCAGTTCCATTGCTAGAGGGCTGTACGGGCAGTGCAGAGGGACATTGCTCAGGTGATGTAGGAAGTGGTACTGCTGCCTGGGGCCAGCAATGGAGCTAGGTGATGTCTTTCAGGTCTTTCTGGCCCTATTTTTAGAGGAGTCTATAAGGTGAGGGATGGCAGCAGAAAATACACATATTTCTTCTTTTCCCATCTGAGTTTGGTCCCTGTCCTGTTCCAACCAGCAGCTTCTTCTCTTACCCTTTGGAAGTGCGCACCAACCATGAGTCACAGAAAAGTAGGAATGGCTGATATATTTGTGTTTTGGTGTCTTTTGATGGTAGTTTATTTTTTAAAGAAAAATAGCTTTTTGTTTGTTTTGCAGGAAAAGCCCTGCTTTCCTTGGGGGGTGAATTGACTCCTGCAGACAAACCTAAAGATAGCATTCAGTGGCTTAAATTGGATGAACTTCAGCAACAATCAACGAACAATCTTCAGCATAAAACAGTAATAACAAGAATTTCTAATAAATGCAGGCTTGGCAGGGAAAAATTATAGAAGATGAAGTGTGCAGTGGTAGCTGGAGATTAACAGCATAGTGCCTGCATCCAAGGAAGTAGGAAAGGGAAAAAGATATAGCAAGTACAGGCTTATTAATTTGTATTAATTAGTATGGTTAAGAACATTAAGGTAAAAGGAAAATGAGAAAAATGCATCGATTTATAAATGTGCACTGTGAAGACAAACCTGATAGTTTACTTCAGTAAGGTACTGATTGTTTTCTGACGGGGTTTCAGTGAAGTGTAAAACCCAGTACTACATGGAAAATTGCTGGCTGAGCTGGAGAAGGTGGAGGGCAATACAGCCATGGCATGCCGTGTGTTACCTAAAGAGCAGACAGCTTATGCTGAAAGGAAAATGCTCAGGCACTGTGGGAGCTGCTGGTGAGGCTCCTCAGTCATTCTTGGGGCCCATCTGATTAAATGCCTTTGTAAAATGTTTGGTACCAAAAGCCAGAGCCAACTATGGGAGTATGCTGGGAGTCGGGGTGAGAGGCGGCTGGGGCATCTTACAGGGGAAGCTGGCTGAGCCGGGCAGTCATGAGCTGTAGAAATACACCCTGACACCCTGCAAGGGTGAAAAGAGCTATGTTTGTTGAGGTGCATCCTCTCTAGAGTGAGGTTGTAATGCACAAGTGTTGGTTCATCCTCTACTGTCATTCAGTACTGTGGGTAGCTCTGCACTGGTTATGTACAGAGTCACTACTGCCCTCTGATGAAATGGTGAAAGCAATCAGAATGACATCAGAGAAAAAAAAATGGGAATGTTAAATACTTGACACTTGGTTTCAACGTTTTCCAAAACAAAAATGCATTTACTTGGTAACAGTTTTAATTAAAAAAAAAAGAAAAAAGATAAAAGTCCAGTTTTACTGCAATGACTTTTCCCAGCCAATTCTTTTAACTAAAATTTTCTGATCTCCTCAGAGGATGAGGAAATAATCAATGAAAGTAGTTCTGAGAAGTGTAGCACCTCTTCCCAGCTGTGTTAGTGAGCAAACAGCATTTCCTCAGACCAACTCGTGAGCCAAATTTGGAAATGATTCCACTTATATTTAGGTTCTATGGACTGATCATGAATATTTGAAATGTGAGCTGTACTGTTTAATTGTAGCCTCTTATATGAGTCACATGATTATTTAACGAGGATCCTTGATTGGAGGAATGAGCAAACACTTATTTTATACATACATTTATATGTATATCTTATACATACTTGATTATGCCACTTTCAGTGCTTATTTTATCTTGATGCTGATACATACACATTTGTCATTGGCCTTGGCCAACACTTCTTTGCCAAAAAAATCACTTCTCAAACATTGACAGAGAATGATATACGAATTTATCTCATATAAAATCAGTTAAACATGTAATAGCCACTGAAAAATGTTAGTATCATCCCCTCTATATCAAAATTAAGAAAAAAACACTAAGATTCACTTGTGAGATACATTTGGGTGGCAGCACTGTATGTGTCCAGCTGTGGAAATTTCATTAGATGAAGTCAGAACAAGCTTCAGGAGAGGCTGATTTAATTGCTTGCTTAGCTCTTCTGGAAGTTGGAGGCTTTTCCTGCATTTCTTGTGCATTTAGGTTTCTCCTGGGCGTTAGGGTGGCTGTAATTCTCACCTCAGAACAAGAGTGGGTGTTGCAGCTCCAATATATCTGCTCCATGCCACGTCTTCTGCCAGTCTCTGGATCTCATCCTGCATGCAGCATTAATGGGGAATCACAGGGTCCACAAAAGATCACTATGCGAGGAGACTGGTAGTTTTACCATTTGCTGCTTGTTGCAACATTTTTTCAAGTTTGTTTATTAAGTTTGGGGAAAAAACACTTTCTCTTTCCTGAAGATCTCATTAAAGCATTCAGCTATGACAGAGTTCAGAAGAGCCTTCTCTGAAGTACCTTTTCATTGGATTTAAAGCTCTGTTTCATGAATATAAAACACAACGTATGTGATCTTCCTTCTGCTCAGCAGCAAAGGCTGCTGCTGATGTAAGACAGTCAGTGAGCTGCCTGGATTGAAAAATAATCTCCATTTTTCACACTGTAAAGGTCAGTACAGCTGCAACAGTCCAGGACACCTGACCTACTTGATCCCTGAGGTTACAGGGTTTTTTTATATGGTACAAAGATGAGAGATTATCTGTTTGGATAGTGATTCCATGGGTACAACACACTCATTTTCTATCCCAACAGAGATTCCACCAAACATGGAGGATTATTTCCCAGTTCAAGTAAATTTTGTAAACTCATCTTGGTGGCATGGATATTTTCAAAATTCCTTGATCTATGTGTTGGTTTAAATTATTAACAATCTGTCCTTTCAAATGCCGCTGCCAAGCCAGCCACAACCCCTTGAACCACAAACATAACAAAAGGCAAATTCTTTCCAAAAACACAATACTGTTTGTTGAATAGATTCCACTCCCTCACCGAAGGAATGACAGATTAAGTAAGAAAAAAGGGAAAGAAATAACAGGCTTGGAAATTTGAAGCTGGGCATGGATAAACAAGAGGGGATTGTGGCAGTCCTTTGAGTATGCAGAAAACACGCATTTGGGAAGAAAAAATGGAGAATGTTTAGGAAAACATCTGGAAGGAGCGGTGCCAGATGGTTGTTTCCTTTTTGATTGGCCTAGTGTTTTTCTTATAAAATATGAAGACCCAATTTTCATGTTTGTCAATATTTACAGATCTCAGTCTGTATGTAAGG
Source organism: Burhinus oedicnemus (assembly GCA_008921705.1). Lineage (NCBI taxonomy): Eukaryota > Metazoa > Chordata > Aves > Charadriiformes > Burhinidae > Burhinus > Burhinus oedicnemus. Next base: position 43,291 of record VFFE01006013.1, on the reverse strand, counting down.
AGGAAAATAAGGTCTCAAATAGAACTCTGTGCATGCTTAAAATAAGCTTGATATTCTGTGCTTTGCTGACTCAACCTCAATGGCCTGAGATTTTGAAGTGCTGGGAATGCCTAACTCCTTTTCTGGTTGCTGTCATCTGAGAATGCTACACCCCTATTACAGAACGGATTTTATTTAGAGGCGCAAACTCCAGGCACCCATGATTAGAAAATTTAGCTTATGTTCCCACCAAATGTTTCCCAAAGCAAAATCTTGCTGAGCTGGTAGCAGAGTGGCATTAACTGGAATCAGCTTTCTTAGTTTCTGCTTGTTGCTAGTGGTGTAGTTGTTGCTTGAGAGATTTGGGACCCTGTCTAATATTGCAGAGCAGGGAAGAGCTCAAAGAAATAAAAGGAGGTAAAGAAGAGAAAGAGTGTATGAAAATTGTCCTGCACTGAATATTTCATTATTAAATGTTTTCACCTGCAACCATACACTTTCCCCCATCAACCACTATGATAGCTGAGGACAAAATCGATTTTTAAAATAGCTCTCTAGATTTTGGGCATAACATTGTTTTCCACACTTACAAGGGAACACATCCATTTTATATGACCTTGAATAGCTACAATAAGCAATGAATATGTTTTCTACCAAATGTTTGGATTTTCTTTCACAAATCAATGGTCTTAAAATTATGTTTATAAGACATGCCACTGAAGGGGCGTTGAACTGTGGGTATTTTTTCATTTCATTGTATGCCAGATTGAGAAGAACTTCCATCCAGTTTGAAATTCAAATGCTGGCATTTGAGTGGGACTGATAGTTAATGTCATTATCCCATGGGGCAAAAACATGATTTCTGAGGAATTTGGAGAAGTTCTTCTGCCATTTTCCACCTGGGGCCTTTCCCTGGGGATCTTTGGAGGATATCCTTAGGATGCTTCAATTGAGCATCATCAGGTGATGCTCCCATCCAGCTGGACATCACCTTTGCAACACAAGATGCTACCACACTTCAGGGACCCCCCAGTCCAACACCACCTGCTGAGACCCTTGTTTTTTGGGGAGCTGGGGAGAAGATGTGGCACAGTTGTGGGTGCATGACACCCAGGAGGGCTCCAGGGTCTGCTGTCCTGTTCCAGCCCTGAGTCACCCTCCCCATGACACTCCTGGTCCTGCCCAGTGGCATGTCCCTGGTGTTGTGTGGATCACTGAAAGAAGGCCAAAAATCTATGTTACGGGGCACTGAAAGCAAATCACTTGCTATACAGGGAGTGAATAGTAGTGAGTAGAATTTTTTCAGGTCTTAGGATTTTATTGGACTTTATTAATTTAAAATTCATTAGAATTTTGCTAGCATAATCTGAATAATGCATTTATTCATGCAAACATATGTGTGTACATTGCAAACACATGGTGCAATGTTGTCAGAATGATGTGCAAAGGTTCTGGTGTTCCGGTGTCAGTAAGTTGAGCTGGAGTGAGCAGTGTGGGCTGTATTAGCAAGAGCAAAGCCAGCGAGTTGAGAGAAGAGATTATTCCCTCTATTCAGCCAAGGGTGGATAGAAGAAAAAAATTGAGCAACCTGAGCTAGCTTTGAAATAACCCTGCTATGAGCAGGGATTGGACTGGAGACCTCCAGAGATCCCGTCCAGCCTGATTTTTTCTGTGATTCTATGACTTCTAAGACTCGCCTATATCTCCTTTTTCTCTGCTGCACTTCTACCTGCTATTCCTGACCACTTCCACCTGTTTTCCCATTATAAATATAAAGGTAATTAGGGCTATTTTAAAAGTTGGCTGCTGGCCCTTGAGGCAATTCTGCACCAACAAAGGGCTTGGGCTGCTTCTCAAGCCCATCTAGGTGTCTTGTTACTCTGCTGAGTAAGTCCCTTCTCTCTTTCTGGTTCACCAACTTGAATTAATGAATTAAAATATATGTATTTCTGCACGTCAGCCCGAGACAAGGAATTTTCAGTCTCCTCAGAAAAAAACCCAAAGAAAAAGTTGTTTTTATTAAATCCCAGGTGTTTAATTCTCTCCCTGCCAACTCCTTTCACTTCACTTTGGAGACTATTTACTATTTTTATGAAAAGTCAACTTTGGCAAAAGACACTCAACATAAACAAACTGCAGTGCAGTTTGCCACAACCACTGTGCAGTAAATGCAAGCCTTTTCAACAAAATCTTTTTTTCTTAGCTAAAATTATTGGCTGAATTTGGCAGAATTCCAAACATTGGGGTCGATCAAGTTTGAGCTTTTCACCAAATGAACTATCGAGCCCCAAAATCTCGCCAATCTTCAATTCTGGCAGTGCAGCAGGGAGATCCCATATCCCATATTTGTGTTACAAACTCAATTTTTTAGCAGGGTAAAACAGAGATTTGCACTGGTGAAGCTGATGCTGGTTTCAAGGAAGAATAAGCTGGCATGGAGTGTTTTTTCTTGTTTTATAGGAGTGAAAAGCTGCACTGAAGCTAAACAGAAAGGTGAAGGTGCAGTGATGAGTTTTCTGTGGGGCAATTTGACCAGGCAACTGAAATGGGGACAGCCACCCATTGTCCCAAATGCTAATGTGTTCAGGACTTGTACACATGTCTTTTTTCCTGTCTTTCTCCTTTTCCCCATCCTCAGAGATAAGTAATGGTTGCTTCTCAGAGCTGGCACTCTTTGCTGGCAGGGTTTTGTGCGGATGGGTGGTGATAATAGAGTAAGGGCAAGCTAGTGACAAAAGTGCTGATGTTTGCTTGTGTGCTGTGTTATCAGCTCATGGGTGGAAAACTTGATTAACACTTGAGAAATCTTGATTTCTCCAGAGGAAAAGGCATTCAGCCACAAATCTGCCCTCTCTGAGTGTTACTCCAGTTGTACAGTGGTGGGACCCAGCTCACACCAGCTGGTTTAGACCAAGGCAAAAGGAGTAGAGCAAGTCTTTGGGGCTGCCACCTCTCTCCTGCTGTGGGTTGGCTTGTTTATTTTCTGGTTTAATTTCCATGAGCAATGTGCACTTCTGCAGCTGTTCTGCTCACCGTGGGGTTGTTACAACTTTTTAGCAAGGCAGGAAAGAAAACAGAAGCACAATTACCTATCTCAGCTAGTAGCTGCTTGCACGAGGGGAGCTAAGCAGGTGTGCTGGACCCCAAAGGTGCTGTGTGTGAGATGGTGTGATGCAGACTGTTCTTTCACCATCAAGTACTGACTTTGCATTCCTCAGGCCTTGACTAGCTTAGGAGAAACTCCCTCTGGCAAATGCTGTGATATGAGGACAAGGTGCAGATTGTGATGTGGGGTGTGTATTCCCAGGCAGCCTGGCCCCAGCAGAAATGCCACAGTGGGGATGTGAGTGCTGCAGATGACGTAGAGACACAAGCAGGATCTCAAGATACAGAGAGAATGGGAAAGTGGTAAGAGAGATGTTACTGAGATGCAGGGGCACTTGAGACCAGGCAGTAGCAAGCATTGCACTATGGATGGCCATCTGTCTGTCCATCCTTGGCAGCACCACACTCTGTGGAAGTGCCGTCTTGGCCTTGTGAGCTGAGCTTCTGCATGTTCTGTCTGTCTGGACAAAATAAGGCTCTCAGCAGGGCTGACTGGCTGAGGCTTAATGCTGTGCTGCTGTGGTGGTGCAATGTGTTCTTAGGCAATGCAGTTGTGCCTGAGGACAAGCCGGACACTTTCCACCATCCAGTTTGCACAGGGTGAATGGGTTTGAGAAGACAGCCAGCCTCCTGTTTGTGATCATAACTGATCTGTAGAAGGTTTGGGAAATAAGAGGACACTCATCAGGAGGTCCTGGTATGGAGGGTTGCGTGGAGATTGTAGGTCAAGTGGAGGATGGGAATGGCACACAAAGGCTGGTAGGACAGAGGGATGAAGGTATGCCAGAAACCTCAACTATGCTTTGCTGTTGGTTTATAGAAGCTGTGAGGTGTGCAGCCCTGCTGCATAGCATTTCATTCTTGAGTGCAGTTTTCCAGAAGTCAAGCTGTGTTCCTGAACCTTGATTTCCTAAGTAACCTAATACAGTCTGCCCCAAACATAATCTGCTGTGCCATTTATCTGCACAAAATAGAGTATTTTCTAATGGCAGAAACTCCAGCAACTCTTAATTGGGTGGAGTGGAAGAAAACACGTATTTGAATCCTGAACAAAATATGAAGCCTATTGTTAAGCCCTAAATGTGTTTTAAAAGGAGGTTTAAATGAAACAGAAACATTTACCACAGATATTTACAGTGTCTTTTTGCACAAAACTGCATCTCTCTCTTGTTTCCTTTAAAAATCTTTGCTGAAGTCTCTCCAGTAAGACCAATAACATCCATAACATCTCTGCCACCCCCACATGGGCCATGTCTTGCTGTAAGTACCAAGGGTGATATGTGGGGTAGCAGACCCGGACCCTTGGCCACTGTAAGCCAGCAGAGCTCCACTGAGGTCTCTTCTCTGGTTCTTTCAGTTCTGGTGGGCCATGGATTTGCAGAGGCCTATTCTGAAAGCCTTCTCTGCCCCTAGCCTGTCCTTGGGAAGGGTAGATCTGATCCTTCACAGTTTGCACCCTGTTGACTTTCCCTACTACATTCATATCTTGATTTTTCCAAGGAGATATTTGGCAATTGCTTGGAAGGCTTTTGGTCTCCCCCTTTCTGTTTTCTTTGGATTGCAGGCATGGAAAACTGCGTTCACAATATGCTAAATACTTTTACTAATTTCTCACTGTTTACAAGCTACTCTGTCTCCTGGCCTGTCGCAGCAGCAGATTAAGCTGGTGTTGACCTTTCTCTAATCTGCAAATTGAGAAATTTGTCAGCTATATCCCTTAGTTATGAAACCGGGATTATTCCAGCAAGGATAAAATCTGAAAGCCATCAACTGCTGTGGCTGAGCTCCTCACCAGCTGGGAGCAGGAATACATTTTTCCCCACTGTAAAATTAGCTGGGTGCATTGTGGGAGAGCATTCACCATCTCTTCTAAATTCTATGCTTAAAGCCAGGATGTTCTTTGTTTATGTTCCGAGTAGGAAAATAAAGCACCTGGCACCACGCTCTATTACTGTAGGAGTTAATATGTGGTGTTGTATCCAGGCTGTTTCCAAGGAGACGTAATGTTTGGAGGTCATCCCTAGTATCCAAACTTGTCCTACTTGCAAGCAACCTTGCAATTCTGCTTCTTCTGGGGACTGTCACTTCATCATGCTCGTTTTTTCCTCTCTTTCCCTCCTGAGCATCAGCTGGAGATCCCCTCATATGCTCCTGTAACTCCCCACATAGGAAATGAGTCATAGGGTCCCCACTGGTGCCTTCCTGCCGGCTGGCAAAGCCCTGGTGTCAGACAGCCCTCTTCTCCACCAGCTCATCACACCCGGCCCCTTCTGACACCATGACAGCGTGTCTGAGATGCCTCCCTCGTCTCTCTTTTCCGTCTGTCTCTTGGGGAAAAAAGCATCGTTATCTGCTATGACAGGCAGGGTTATGCAGAGGAGAGCACCTGCTGGAAAGCAGATGGGACAAATTGAGAGTGGACAGGAAGACGCACTAAACAAATCTGGGCCAGCCAGTGCATTGGACATGTGGTAGGGAGGACATGTGTGCCAGGAATGGAAAGGTAACCACTATCCACAGGCCTGATTTTTGTCTGTTATAAACTGGTCGAGCTCCTGCGCAGGAGATCTGGGTACTCAGGGACACTGCTGTATACTTCATATTTACTACTGTCTACTGAATGATAAAAACCTCCCCAGATCATCCTATACAATACTGTTTCCCTTATGGGAGTGGCTTCAGCTGAAAGCATGTGCTCTTGAGTAGCACATCAGGATTTCCTCTGCAACTGTGAACAGTTTGTGTGGCCTCCCTGGCCCATCCAGGCAGGCAGGTGGGGCTCAAGAAATAGTTAAATGGATCTGCAAGATAAACTAGGGAAAATAAGTGGCCCTTGAAGCCTGCAAGCAAGTTTCAGAAATATTTCGGCTGCTTTTTTTGATCTGTTCAAAAGAGGAATTGGCTGCTGTTTCTGTGTTTGGAAATAAAAGGTGCCTTCTCCAGAAGATACTGAACTGTATGAGGAGGACTCACACTGGGATGCTGAAATTAAGGGCAAACCCCCACTCCAGCAGGCAGAGCTACATTCCCAGAAACGGGTGGTTTTCCTGACCCTCTCCCCTGTCCCTGCTCTTATGTGAAGCCAGGGATAGTCCCAGGTTGGTACATGGCAGTGCCTCGTAGAATCCACAGGGTCACTGCCCTAGCAATATCCGTGGGCATCAAAAAGATCCCTGTAAATACAACAGGGGAATGTTTTCCCTGTCCATAATGAGGAAAGCTCATGGAGGTGTTTGAAAAACATATTTGCCGTAACTTTCTGTTGACATTTTCCACAACATTTTTCATGTTGTTTGCTCCCAGAAGCCCAAATCTCCAGGTATTTGTTGCTCAGAAAATGGAAATTCTTTGATCTAGGGCTGTTGAAAGCACACAGAGACACAGTGCAGGACAGGGAGAGGAAAGGGGATTAGAAACCCCTGGCAGGAAGGGGGGACAGTCTTCCCAGAACAATTTCCATGTCATCAGTTTGCAACTTTTTTCGTGTTTGGAAGGAAAAATAAAAGGTTTTGACCCAATAAAAACTCAAAGTCCATCCTGGAACGGCTTCTTCTCTTTTCTATGTCATTAGGTGCTTATCTCCATCCCTGTTAGACTGTGAGCACCTGATAACAACCATTATGTGTCTGACTGCCCATTATATGTCTGACTGCCTCTTCATTGCTGCCATGTACAAATAGGGTACTGCAACAAGCAGACCTCGAAGGTCTGCTGGGGTTCAGCCATTATTGCCCCAATGTGCTCTAGAGCCAAAGGGTTATAGCAGCCCATAGAAACCCCTCAGCTTGCTGTTTTGTGTCTCTCTCTATAAAAAGCCAGGCACCTTAAGGCAGACAGGGAAACCTTGCTGGGATGCTGCTATTTTTGCAGTCCTCTGGATTTGAAGCATTTGCTTTGCAGTTCACCTTTTGAAGGACAAAAATGCTGAGGAGCCTGAGATAAGGCTGGCCCTTGGCCATCCTCAGGAGCCATGTCTGGTGTTGATCATGAAAATCTTGCAAGGACTAACATGCCCCAGGGCTGCTGCTCTCTGTGCGAATGGATCTGGTGCCCTGGCAGAGCCCAGACACGGACATAGGTGCCTGCCTGTGTAGATGAGCCTGCAGTGTTGGCCACTAACATTTATTCCCTGTGCAGTGCTTCTGTTAAGGTTAATGGGAAGCTGCTCTTAAGGAAATTTTTAAAATACCTTTTTAAAGGGAAACGATGTTAGATTAACTGGTTTTCATTGTCTTTTCGGCTGGTTTCCTGCCATTCAGTGTAAAGGGGTGTAGTAGGAAGGGACTTGTCCCCTTGGGGTTATAATCCTACTGACTTTAAAGCATGGCCACTGTGGAGTTTGCTGGGAGCAGCGAGGGGGTGAGAATTATATGAGACAAGGACTCCATCAAACACAAAATCAGAACAGCTGATCATGAAACAAAGGGGGGAGGTTTTTTTCCACTCTTTTCAATTGAAAATGTGTATTTTTCAGCAGCAGTTCTGCCAGATTCTCTGCAACTTGCAAGGAGCTGGACCACTGTAATAAAAAAGAGAACAGTGGAAATAAGTCTTATATTTTTGCTGTGGTTTTGCCCTCATTGTGCCTTTTGACTGCCGTTCTTGTTGTGGTGGGAGTTTCCTTGCAGCTCAGGGGACTGTGCAGCAAGGCTGGGCTTTACAGTCCTGGGACAGCTTTCCTCCTCCACCCACTTCACTGCACACTGCATCTTTGCAGGTGGCAGACCCCGGCTGCTGGCTCTGTGTGGGCATCCAGAGATGCCCAAGGTGTTTAACCAGCAGCTTTTCTAGGGAGCTGAGCGCGCCAAGCACCTTGATAACCTCCCTACCGGTAAACACCCTCAACTGCTCCCTTGCGGGACTGGGAGGGAAGGCTAGGTGGGTAAATCTAACCCCCTACCATCCTAGTCCAGGGCTGAGAGGACAGGAAATTCCCTGAACTATTCAGAGCCAGTGGGTTGGCAATGACAGGAAGGAGCACAAAAGTTTTTGGGCTGTCTGTGCCACACAGGGCACTTTCTGCTGTCAAGAGAACATCCTCCATGGGCAATGGTGCGGGGAAGTGAAGCCTCCATTTACCCGTCAGCAGAGATCAATCCAGCAGGCTTGCCTGCCTCAGCAAGATGCAGAGATTACCTCTGTGTCTGCAGCTCGTCCAATATTTATGCATCTGATCTGGTAAACGGCATGTTTTTTACTCTTTGTTAAGTGGATCTGTGCCCCTCGGTCCCTCAGCTGTCCCAGCCCAGTCCCTCCAGAGAGCTCTGTGGCTGCCTAAAGCGAGATTATGAAGCATCATTTCCACAGCCATGTGCGTATTAAGTAGGTTGCAGACAGCTGACACACAAATAAGTGCTGGTTTGGGAACACACAGGTTAGCAATGTTGTGGCTTGATAAAACCTGTGGGGGCAAAGAGATGTAAGCGTTAGCTGAAACTGTGCAGCGAGCCTGTTTAACCATCAAGAACGGAGGGATCCACAGTGCTGAGTGGCAACCCTTCTCTAAAGCTGAGGAAATACCTGAGAAAAGAGTAAAGTAAAGCAATGAGAACAAACCCTGAGGCCTTTGCCTCCAAGCCATGATCTGCAGCAGCCCAGGGTGGGCTCAGGACTGTGGTGTCCCCTGGGAGCCCAGGCCGCTACAACCCCTGCCCTGCTGTCTGCCCTGTAGGGAGGAAGAGGAAGAGAGGGAAGAGGAGAAGGACAAGAAGGAGGAGGAGGAGGAGGAAGACGAGGAAGAAATCTCCAAGAACTTCCCTGCAATGTAGTGGGAGGTGTGGGGAGCCCCTTCTCCCAGGGGATATCCCTAAAAGGTCTCCTTTCACCAGTGCAACGTGCCTCTTGCACTTCCCCTTTACTGTGCCGCACCGAAACCTCAGTTACATGCTAATGCTCAATCCCAGGCTGCTTTCTGTGTCGGCGTCAGCAGGAAATTAATCTCTGCCCCGTGCCAAATGTGGATGTGTGGGAGAGTCCCTGCCTTCACTCACTGGGCAGGGGCTGAACTGCTAATTAGGAAGCTCAGGCTGAGGCTGTCAGGACCACCCTGAAGAGGGGTTTGGAGCCATGCCTTGCATTAATTCTGGTGCTGATAAAACCAGTGGAAGTAAATATGTGAGCCTAAACCAAGACACCTGTCAGCATCTTAATCTTGGAGCTGGGTGTCTCAGTGTTGCCTCTCCACCTGTCCCGAGATTTCCCTCTGTGCTGCTCTAGCATCTTGCAGGCCACACCAAGGACGTTTAAAGCCAGCTTTCACCCATGGAGAAATTCTTGAGCTTATTTGGTGGTGAGCAAAGTGACACACAGAGACCATGCCCCTCCAAATGATGCCTTTAATGGTGCACTCTTAAGGGGAGTGCAAGGAAGCGTGCTGGATTTTCACTTTTTTAAATTATGATTCAACCATGGAAAAGAACAACTACAGGCCACGAACCAGTTACATGCATATGCATTTTCCCATTTTTTGGAACCTGGTTTCACGACAGCTATCGTGCAGATAATGTTGGTGCAATAACAATTTGTTAGAATGTATTGGATTCCAAACCTGCTTGGTAGAGACTTTCTCTGGCAGAGGGAAGAGCCCCTTGTCTCTAGCACATGGAGAAATGATGTTGGGCAGTTTCTCTCCAGTGAGCAGAGCCCTCTGAACCAGAAACCTTATGTAATTACGTGGGGTTTTTTTGACCCTAGATCCTAAGAAACTCTCTCTTGAATAGTATATTTCTTGCTAGTTCGTTCATCTGTGAATTTCCCTGGCAGGTAGCGTATAAATAGCTCTAAGGCACAAGCAATCCACGAGTTCTTTTCAGAATACAGTATTGAGTCATTTTAAAGCCTCCTACTGTAGCTCTTTTAAAGATGAACTCATTATTTAAGTGTTAAGATTTATGCCTGAGAAAGAATGAGAAAATCCTGGCTTAAGTTGTCCTTCCAACAGAGTACCTTGTTTAAAAACCAATAAAGAATAAAATCACATGTGAGCTGGCCAGTGAAGTGAGCGGGCAACATCTGCGCATCCCTGCTGCGGGTTGCGCTGTTTGTCACCCAGAGGCTCTACTGCTTTCTAGAGCCAGGAATAGAAACCAGTGTTCCTTATTCCCAGGAGCCCTTTGCCATGTAGGGCAGAGCAATCCAGCTGGATCCCTCCAGCCATTCTTTCTGCCTGACCCCAGACACCATTCATCTTTCAGTAATTAGGGCAGAATTAGGGCAAGATCCTTGGGGACAGAGGCTGCCGGAGCAGGGCTTGCACAGAGGGCAGAGCTCATCTATATATTGAGCTGAGCCTCCTTTCCCACCTGGAAATTTTGTCCAAAGAGAATTAGGGGATTTGATACACTTGTACAGGCCTGGCATCCCAGTAGGTTATAGCAACAGCTCTGTCATTGCCCCTGGATATCTAGAAATATCAGACATGTCTACAGTGCATGTTCAGATAAACACCTGCTGTCAGTGCACTGGGTATCCAAAGCTTCCACTGGCAGAGGCTTAAAAACTAAAGCAAGTAGGAAAAACAAAAAGAGGTAATTTCATTAGCACCACTGCCCATGGAGTGCAGTGTTAGTTGCGTGAGAAGCAATACAACATGGCTATGGTGCTGACTGCACACATGAGATGAATAACATATTTCATGCAAGCAGTAGCAGACCTTTTAGACCAAAACAGTTTCCATAGACCTGCTATGGAAACTTCCCAGGACGCCTCTTCCCTTGTGCAAAATACCACTACACTGCTCATCCATAAGCAGTTGGGGGCTGTTTCACACATTAGTTTTTCATATGGATGTACCCAGCACAATTTTCAAGAGGTGGGTCAGGATTTACTTCCCCATTAAGTCAGACCAACATCTTTTTTTTTTGGGGGGGGAGGGCAGATTGTATGTAAGTCTGAAGTGGGATATGGGACCAGATATGTGACCTGTGAAGGGAGTTTTAATAGGATACCTGGGTGGAATTATTCTTTTCTTTTGTCATCAAAACATGCCTGACTGCCCTGCCCAGAGCAGCTATTTCCTTTGCTGGATGCATTGTACACACAAATATTGGAATTAGTACTGTGTCTTCAGTCCATCTTCCTGCAACATGGCATCCAAGTTCTGCCCTCGGCCGGAAGTGCAGTAGTGGCCTGTCTCTCCTGTGGGGTCAAAGGAACACAGGCAAATCATGTAAGCCATGAACATTTGTAACTTCTCTTTAAGTTCAAGGTGAAAATTAAAAATAGCCATTTGATGCCTCAGAGTTTTGATGCATCTTTAGCATGTGGCTCTGCTGACATGAGCCATGTGAGTCACACATGCCATCTGCACTCTGCAGTTTCCCAGCGCACTTTTAGGGGTCCTTCTTAGGGCACTCCTGTCACAGTGCTTTCACTGCCACATCTGCTGCAAGCCAGGGACTGAGCCAGGGGCCACAGAGCAGCAAGAAGCAAAGACCATGTCCACAGGGATGCAATTTACCTGGGGCTTGTGGGCTGGGACTGATAACCATAAGTGGGAATAATCTGCTGAAGATCAGACAACCTGTGCTGTGATGGACAATGACATGTTAAAGTCTGTAGTCTTAATGGCTGCTGACGTTATGATAAAGTAAAATAGCAAAGTACAAAAATGTTCATTCTTAAGAACCAAGTGAATAGATTTGAATCCATATATTATTGAAGGATAATAAGCAATGTGCTGTGTCAGGTCTCCCACAGAGACACCCTAATGCATTAGTGCATTGCTTCTTGGCTCGGGAGGTTACACAACTCAAACTCGTAGTTACCTTCCTGGTGAGTTAGGGTATCCAGGATGGCTGAAAATGCATTGGAAATTGCTGTGCATAACTGCGGGCACCTGGGATACAGCGGAGTTGAGGTGGAGGTGCAGGCAGACGAGCACATGGCCTTCTCCACTCACCACAGCAGCTTAATGTGAAAAGAGAAAAAAAAAGCAAAGCCAAAGATCAGTTACATTTTATGGATGGAGGATTGCTGGTGGAAGGAAATGGTCCCTCATGGATTTAAATGAGAAGAAAACATTATATCATTTAATCTGACATCCTGCAGAACTCCTGCTTAAAGATTGCATCTCGTGGTGCTATGGCAAGGTCAAATTCACTCTGCAAGTAATTACCTCGGAAGTAAGGGTGTGTTTCTGTGCATGTCCATATTTGAAAGGGATGGGGAATAGCAGAAGCCTTTTCATTTCTTCCCAGCACTTGGCATATTTGAAATAAGCAACTCCCCCTATTTTGTATGGTTCGTCAACATTTTCATATGGATCATAATTCACACATGCTGCCTCTTCCCATAGCGGGTGTGGAAGTATCAAGGCCAACTGAGTAAACAGATGGACAGATTAAGTAGGGTGTCCAAAGCCACACACCTCTCCCAAAACCAGGCACAGCATGAGAGTTTGCAGCCCTGTGTTGCGTGCAGGCCGCCTGACCCCATCCCTCTCTTCTGTACCATGCATGAGAGTGGAAACACATGGAGACTTTATCAAGTCGTCTTCTACTATGTATCTCAAAGCTGGAAATGGTTTCACGGTGCTTCTTTTAATCTTCTTTGACAACTTCTTTGTTTAAAAATAAAGTGGTTAGGACGGTGGGATAAAGCAACGCTCACAAGTGTTGGCTTAAGTTCTGATCAAGTGCTAGGTGGATCATCCAGACTCCAGTGCACCCATATGAAAGCAATGCTTTTCTTCATTTGTACAGGGCTGTTCCTTGATAAAAGGGACATTTGTTATTCATAATCTGCTGCTGGTTATTCTCATCATCAGCTGAAGCAGACGACATCGTGTGAGTTAATTGTTTAGTTCCACAGCAGCTAATGAGTAGTGTATATATTCCAAACTAACAATTTACCATAGCTCCACAGGAGAGAGATTATTAAGTGTTCAGTGACAACATGCAAATAATGAACGTATTTATAGAAAGCAGAACTGAGGGACAATAAAAAGGCCCAGGTTTCTGGATAATTTATTCCAAAATAACAATATGATAGTAAGGAGATCCACATTAAAATGTACATATGCCATTTGGGAACTAAAATGAAATTCCCAGCTTTTCAAAAGTTCAAGCCTTTTGCAGGTCCTGTTGAAAACAGTGGGAGAACATTTGTGAAAGATGTAGCTGTTCAGTTAGAACTGATACAGCCTTTTTGTCTGGCACTGGTGATACAGTTCCCTCCTAAGCAAATTTATTGCCAACGTGTTTTCAGGAAGGCAGTGCTTGATTCTTACATCCAGCCCTCAGAAAGCCATGGATCTCAGCTGAGCACACCCAGAAAATTACTGTCTTATTATTATCATCTCTAGTTTATAACATCAATCAAGGTCAAGGCACTATTGAGATTGGTACTTCATGGAAATGTAGTAAGAGAGATCCTTCCTCTGAGGTGCACATAGCCAAAATAGTAAATGGTCCCAGTTACACTGACATGGCTTCTTTGTGTTCCCCATTTCTCCTTCTCTTTCTGCCTCTGTGTTTTCAGACTGTAGCTGTTTGAGGCAAGACTATCTTCTTTGCTCAGCTTTCAGCATACAGGAGTGTAAGTCACTATTGGGACTCCTACAGTTTATTGAAATTCAAATAATTACTAATAATAGTATGTGCACTACAGTTAATGGGTTGTGTGCTTGTGTGCAAGTGCATGTGTTTTTATAGACTTAAGGTACTATTGCACTGGATGTGCACCAGAGCGACAGATTACGTTTTTAAGAGCATTTCTCTTTGGAAGCAACGGCTTGAAAGTCAGGCCTGTCCATTTGACAAAAAACTGTTTGAACCTATTTTGAGCACCCTACATTTATGTATCCTAAGAACAGTGTCATGTGGAGACAGATGAAGTTCTTATGTCCTATTGGCTCTGCATGGGACATAAACCCACCTGCAATCCATGGTGGCTGAGCACGAGTGGGGAGCAGTTCTATCTCCTCACCTGGATCAGCAACAAGTTTCTACTACTCCACCTCTCCTTTTCATGAGCACAACAGTGTCTTTGAAAAGCTCTTGAAATTCCCACCTTGCTTTTCAGGAGACAGGCAAAGCTTTCCAGGCTGACTGTTTTAAAGGATATCTCATTGTAATTGTCTGTTAAATCTAGATTATTAGAGGTGAGTTTCATTGACCCCTCAACACAGTGATCAAAGGACTTGATGGGAATGACAGCCATTGACTTCAAGTAGAAGGATAAATGAATTAGTTGGGTGATTGGCTTCTTTCTTTCTTTTAAACACCCAAGCCAGAATCAATCCTTATAGTGACAAGGTTTAGTGTGCTAAATTTCCTTGGCATAACTAACTCGCTTTTTCTTTCCCTATCCTTAAAAAAAACCCAAGCAGATATAGCTAATGCTGTGTCGCATCCCACGCACTCGTGTTGCTCCTGCAGTCTGTTGCTTTTTCAGATTCACACACACATTTGCATTTGCAAGCGCCACTATTGCTTTGCAGTAAACACTGCTCATGCCTCTCTCCAAAGTGGATCCAGATGTCTTTCTCTCAGGATGGTGCATTAATTTTTAGATTTTTCTGACCATTGCTGCATACATTGGATGTCCTTTGCTTTTGCGTATAACCCTTAGCTCTCATCACACACATTGCATTCTGGGGTGAGGACAGTGATGGGGAGTGAAAGATATTTGTCTTCCAAAAAACCAAGTTTTATTTTCATTCTTCTGATTCCATTAGGTCCCCACAGACAGGTCTATGTTGTGAGCACTTTTCCCATACAGCTAACTCTGCCTCTGTCAGCCATGTGCTCTTTGCACATGCTATGTGCAGGTATTTGCTGGCTTTTGAGAGCTGAATAAGAAAAGAGTTTTATTTGTTCAGTAGCTGAAGTGGAAAAAAAAAGAGAGAAGACTTTCAGCTTATTTTTTTTTTTAGCAAAGGAAGGAACAATCTGGATGAAGGAAGGGGTCAAACTCCTCTTGTTGGGGAAGAAGTGGTGAGTGAATCCCAAACACTGTGAAGACTGGTGGAGTTTCCATTGAGTGCAATGATCAGAATATCATCCTGTGAAGTTTTACAGCAAGTGCAGTGAGATCTGGAAAAGGATGCATGGATTATTAAATGCATTTACTCTTCCTTCCCCTTCAGCCCAATCTTTATGTCATTATTAACACCTCAAACTTGGCTGTCAGAGCTGTGACAGAGTCATAACAGTGTTGCAGCCATGGCTGCCTGAGGATATGTGAGACAGAACTGGTAAGGTGAGATAGCAACTTCTAATGGACCAGCTAATATTGGTAGGGGAAACAGACACAAGGTCTCAGGCACAAGTGCTTCCTTGTGTCTTCTTCTGTTTGCATCATGGACATTCAGAACAAGGATTTACATCTTCAGGGCACAAAGTTCCTGCTGACCAGGATAAAGGACCAGCTCCTCAAGCTCAGCTAAGGCAGAGAGTGATCATTATAAGTGAGCAGTTCTGTTGCGTTCCTGGGGAGATACCCTTTTTTTTTTTTTTCCCCACATGATTTCTCAAATCAGGACCCTAATCAGATTCAGATAGCTATTGGGAGCAGACTCACAAGCAGCCTCTCTTTCCTCTGTTTTGCTATAGTAAAGGAAAGGAGAGGGTTTTTTAGCAATCAGTAAGCTTTTCCTAATCCTTCTAGGAGAGATGTGTGAGAACTGTATCTTCGTTAGCCCCACTGGTGTGTGTCTTCATGGAGGTCTGGAGTTATCACAAAACAGTGGAAGGTCTAGCAAAACAGTAAAAATGACAGCATTATAAAAAAAGCCAGCTGAGTGGTGGCATTGTGTGCAGTCTGATGTATACTTGAATAGAGTTATAAATATATGTTTATGAATGTACCAGCATAATGCCTGTTAAATGAGAGACATGAGTAAGGAAAAAATCAGGCCCAAAGATGGTTGCACAGTGGAGGCACTCAAGGACGTTGGTTTCACACATGAGACAACTGCAGAAAGGGAGAGAGAGAAAAAAATATGTCTCTATTACTGCATTGTTTTCTACATGCAACCACATGCAAAACTCCAGTGACAGCTCTGTGGAGCCATGAGGGTTATACATGATCTAGTCATTGAATGGAAAAAGGCTTTTTAACAACCTACCATGTCAATGGAAATGCCCTGTGATACACCCTACTATGCCCTGCGCACTCTTTAATCCCAGCAGTATCAGAGGGGCACGTCTCATCCCTCCTGTGCTGCCTCTCTTGGCCCTGGGCCCCTACGTATCTCAGCGCTGGCTATGGGGTCAGCCATGCCACTAGTACGTCTCCTGCCTGACTTGGACCTTTTGTCTCCTCTTTCCCTCTCTCCATAATTTCTTGCAGGAGGCAAATCATCTACTGGAGCTTGGTATTTTGCTGTCTTTTTTTAAAGTTGCGTGGATAGGAGAAACAAGAGGGTGATTTGATTTTTTATCATCTTTCACCCTTTTGTCTACTTTATAACATTGACCTGCAGGAGAGGAGTTCTTGTAGGAGGACACTGGGGGGACTATGATGTCCACTACTGGGCCTTTATTAAGGGGAGTTAGATTGACCTGTAATGCAGTGAGTTTTTATTTGGAAAATATTTTTTGTCACTACCCAGGGCCAGTGTTTTCCATCCTGCAGAGGCAATGACTCAGCTGATCTCAGGCGTGTTGAAGATCAGGGGCTAAATGGGGATTGGATTTAGCATGTCCTGCTGTATCAGCTGTCAGCTGCTACGCGTGGTTTCCATAAGCTCACAACTTACCAAAACGCGTGCCTGGAGCTGGACAGAGAATTCACGTCTGATCCGTCACTGGATTGTTAGTTTGCAGATGGGGATGCTGTTGAGGTAGTGTGGCTTTGGGTGAAGATTTATAACAAGACAAAACTACCAAAAATGGGGAGCTAATGTTTTCAATGCATCACTTGTGGATGGAGCTTCTGATAGCCAAATACTTTAGCAGATACACTGATCCCCTTCACTAAGTCCTGTCATTACTTGCTGAGCCAAAGCAGAATGAGTTAACCTGCTGTGAATGGCCCTCTCCTGCGTGACCCCCCCCCTTATTGCACATTGTACCTTAGCGACATACTCATTCTTAGTATAGACTAACATCTTCATGTCTTAAAATATGAAAGCTTCTGCCAGTGCATTTGAAATGCCAAAGTCAGGGCTTCATGCACCACCTGAAGTTTTCTTTGAATTGGCCCATGCATAAGAAATTTGCCCTGTTTCCCCACACTAGAGCATCAGCACTCCCACTCGTGCTGCATTTGGCGGTCAGACTCTGGGCCCCACAGGAAGGACCTGAGGGTGAAAGGTAGCAAGGACAGGGCTCTGGGGTGGCCCAAGCCATGCACAGCTGTGCTGCCTTCTGCACTTACCAGGATGAGCAGCTTCTTTAATGCCTGAAGACTGACTACAAAACTCAGTATTTCCCCCTAGCAGTTACAGACCACAGAAGTTTCAAAGCTAAAATTTGGAAAATAAAAAAGCATCTTAGATCAGGTTGTTTTTTTTTTTTTTTTTTTTCCTTTCTTAAGTGGTATTGAGGATTGCCACGTCTGATTACATAATAATTTCTCTCAGCCTGAGCTTTTTAGCAGTTAATTAGTCAGGGATTTGGGGGAAAAGATGTCTAAACTGTTGAATATTTGCTTACTTGTCCACAAATGTGCTCTATTTTCTTGTGGCTGCTGTTTTTAAAAGCCTCAAGAGAATTTCTTTTAAAAATTGGAAAAATCCATGACATAGTTTTTGACTTTCATTTTCCGTATCTTCATTCAGTGACCAAGGGTAGGGAGGGTAAGAGAAACTAACACGTGATTAGCAAGGAGAACACCCTTGCTTTTCCCTCACTGTGTCACAGATGAAGCACTTTTGTAATCCTCAGTGTGGCTCCAAAGTTGCTCAGAGCTGAGGAGTATGAGCATTCTGCTTCATTCAGTGCTTGAGATCAAAACCATCCAGGTTGTTAATGCCAGTCTCCAAGCCATAGAACAACCTGCTCCAGCTGGGTAGCCAAAGCCTTTTAAAGCTGCTGTTTCCTAACAAGGTTTGTAAAACTTTTGACTGCTCCGAGATCTGTAGGTGAACTGTGCAATATAGAGACTTGTTTATTTATTGTCTCTCACCAAAACCCTCGTCACAAGGAGAGGGGAAATCACTGGGATGCCTTGGCTCAGAGGGGAAACCCAACTGAAAGCTGAAAATAGAGGATGTGCCGTGACATTATAGGTATCTATAGATACATCTTTAAAAGCATAGCTGTGTTGTTTCAGCCCAGTATGTACTCTGTTGAGATGTTCCCCGTCCTTTGGAAGGTACCTTCACTTCTTTTTCCATCCCTCTCCTTTTTCTATGCTATAAAGGATCATAGACCATCTTTATCCCTAATACAGATACCACTGAAGGAGCACTTCGAAATTTATGGGCTCCCCTTCTTATTTTTGCCTTCAGACACCAGCTCACAGCAGTGTGATGAGTGGGTGCTAATTATGGAGAACTACATTTCAATAACAGAACCTTACTGCTGATGAATACAGAAAAATTGCTCATTAGAGCAGCATGGTATTTAGTCAGATTGGCTTCCCTAGATAATAACATTCTGGCATTAATGCAGACTGGCAGTGTAATACTTGAATAAAACTATCTCAAGATAATACACGTAGAAGGACTTGTACAACTGTAGTCCAGCCTGTGTGGTTTGCTAGGAATTTCTGCCAGGGGCTCCCATATTGCTGCTTCTGCAAAAAGCCCTGTCCTTGAATTTCGGTAACTTACATATACAATTTCTTGGTGTTTTTTTTTTAAATAAGATGCATGTCACAGGGCAGGGCGAATCATGCATATGATTTATTTCACTGGAATGAAACATGCTGTTCTTCATTATTTTCCCAGATATCCAACTTTTAACCATGTTGTTTGGTATGACTATGCTGTGTCCATGATGTGGGCAGCATGGTTATCTGCTGAATGGCTCTCTGCACACAGCAAGGTTTGCAAGATGCTGATGCCACCATGGAAAATGCATTGTTTGTACCTGTTACATAGAATAACATGATAAAGGAAGCTCAACAAAAGCTAGTGTTTGAACACAAAGACACCCTGGAAACTTTAGGTGCCTTGTTTCAGTGCAGGGAGACTGTGGGTTGGCAGAAGACTTTAGCACCAAGACTTTCCCATGCAGTTTTACAAGCAGCAAACACAGAGGCTGTGGTTTGGGTTCATACTGCTGCAAGCAGAGATCCCTTTTCTTGGACGTGGCTCTCTGGTCCTCCGTCTGCAGCAGCAGTGGCAGCTCCAGCTTGGCTTCCTGCCTGGCTTTGCAGAGCTGCCCGCATCTCTAACACCATATGGAGAGAGCCCATGGATCTGCTAGGTGCATAGGCTGGTGCCTCTATGTGTGCAGCTGTGGGAGCTGCCGCTGCAGAAGCCATAGCCCCAGGGAATTCCTTGATCCCACATCCTACCCACTTCTATCTCTGAGCTTCTATCAGAAATAGCCGCTCCAGTGAGCTAATGGAAGTGATATAACATATATGGAAAGGACATAACTGTTCAGTAGACAGCAGACCTCATCTATCCACACATATGCCAGAGCTTCCTCTTCTGCAACCCTCTGGGCTCCCCTTTGACTTGAACACCAGCTTTTTTCTAATTAGCTCAGCTTTATCTAATTAGCACCCAAATGGGAGTGCCTCCCTCAGCTGCCTCTAAGCTTGCAAAGAGCCCAGAGCTAAGAATTTATGTGGAGGAACAGGAGAGAGTGTGCTTCCCTGGGGTTTGCGTGGTGTGTCCTTGTCTCTGTGTGCTGGGAAGATGTGCGAGTGTGCCCTTGTACTGGTGTTACTCAGTTGATACAAAAGCTGGACAGTACCTGCACCAAATTGTCACTGTCTCATCTAACCTGTTTCCTTCCTGTGAGTTTACTGTGTGGTTTTTCTTGGTTTGGTTTTTTTTTTTTTTTTCATAACGGTCATGGTATTTTGCCCATAGTTTGCCTTGGGAAATAGAGTGTGTCCTACATCCGTATCTATTTTAAGACTCTGTTCTGTTGCCTGCTACCAGCTGGGGACATGGCTAGAAGGAGCAATGGTTTCATGTTATAAGAGGAAACACTGGATGTTTTTAGGGAGCCTGTAACTGTGAGATCCTATATAAGCTTATAACCCAGAATGTTGTGCTTTTAGGGATAGTACTCATCTAACTTGAGTATTTTAAAAGTCGGCATTCTGGTTTTACTTAATTGAATAAGTTCTAATTGCAGACAATGGAGGATGAGTCACACCCAGAAAGCAAATTATTGTTTCCAATATTTGTATTAAGTTAAGAAGAATACCCTTTTGCTTTGTGTTAGTTAGTTTTGGGGGGCCAGTAGAGATTATGTTGTCTTAATGATAAAAAAAATCTGTTTCCTTTTCACTGCTCTGCACTAAGCAATAGGGATTTATCCCTCTAGATGGTTTAGGCACTCCTTGTGACTCTGCCTCTCTGCAGAAGTCAGCAGAGCCCAACAGAGCAGTGATGACTGTATGTTGCTGGACACATATTTGTGGGTAGCAAATATTGTTGTTTCAAGCCAAAGTGTATCTGCAGGGTTTCCTTTTCCACAACATTGTGCGAAGGGGAGACTGAAGTGAGCTCCTAGTTCATTCAGTAGGTGACGAATGCCTGCAGCAGAGGCACGTTAACCTTTATCGTCTGTATTTAAGGGTCTGTATAGGGCTCATACTTGGAGCTGGAGCTGCTCAAGTCCTCCTGATTGGTCTAGCCAGAGAAAATTGTTCAGTGATGGCGTGCACACCCATGTTCAGGCATGTGCTCAGTGAAGGTTGCTGTGAGTAAGAACTCATGCAGAGCAAATCAGTCTGGCTCTTACTAACAAAGTGCTTGCAGGACCCGGTCATTTACTGATGGAAACCTACTAATTTCAGTAGTCTGTCCAGGTTAAAGTAGTTGAAGGTTATGTTCATTTTCTCCAAAATTAACACAGCCAGGCAGAACCACTGCTTGTCAGAAAAGCATGAAGATGAATTTCAGCTGGGTGGAAGTAAAGAAGATTTAGAGCAGAAACACTTACAGATGCCTTTCTTACCATTGGGCATCTTGTGTTCATGCCTGTGAGGGTCTCTTAGCCCACAGTGGTCCAGCTCAAGCACTGGATCATTATCATCCTGATTGCTTAGTTGTGGTCCCACACATGGTTTTTTGTGTGAGCTGATTAGCATGGTTTTAGCTAAATCTCAGTTTAAGAAGGAATGTGGGTCAGAACTGGTTCCAGGTGGGAGTCCAGGGATCTGGCTCCACCCTGTATGTGCATTGGCTCCATCCCAGAAGGTTTTAGGCCCTCAGACTTGGACACCCCCGGGGTGCTGTCCTGCTACTACTCTGGGTGTACAGTCTTAGGTGATGTGCCTCACAAATGTTGCTCTGCTGCATGGCATGGTGCTTGTGTTCACAGATGTAACCAGAAAAGGTTTTAAGAAATGCAAAAAACCCCAACAAACCCACAACCAAAAAAACCCCCAAAACCCAACAAAAACTTTATGGCCAAAGGCAGGTCAAGAGAGATCACAGGGCAAGTGCTGTGTGGTGTCTCTGGACTTGTTCTTTTTGGTTTTTTGGTTTTTTTTTTTTGTTTTTTTTTTGGTTTTTTTTTAAGTGCTGTGACCTGGGTGAAAATGGGGACAAGAGTACATAAATGTGACCCTTTAGCTCAAAGATAAAGGTAAACTTGGTAAACCTGCTATAAGTGTAAGTTGTTCTGTGGTTTAGGGTGGGTTTTCTCTGAAGTACTTCTGTTTTGGTTAAACAGCTCTTTGTTGCACAAGAGTTGGATGGTTGGTAGATCAGACCTGATTGTGAGAAACTGCCATGTGAGATTGCTGCTCGAGTGCCAGGTCTAAAGGTCAAAAATGTCCCCCTCGTCCCTTGCTCCTAGTTCACCTGAATATCTGGTGGCTCCGACTGTTCCTCTGCCTGTGCTGGTGGACAAACCTGTCTTCCTGGATTTAAGCCAACGTGCTAGAAATACTGGGGAAGGCTCATAGTGGTTTTAGTGAGCTTGTCCTGGTGAGTAAAGAAAAGAGGATAGAGAGGAGTGCTGTGAGTAGATTGGGACCAGGCAAGGTGATCTGGAGGGGAGGCAGCTTTGTCCTGTGCTGCATCAAGCTGGTTGGGAGTTAAAGAAGGTAACACCCTGTTACCCTGTCTGCCCAGCATGCGCCATTCACCTATTAGCAGGTAACACTTGATGCTCTGAATGATCTTTAACTATGTTCAATGATTCTTTTGTTTTTTCTTTTCTGGGGACGTCCAAAACCACGTGCAAACCTGAAGCTCACCTCTGAGATTGAAGAGGAGAACTTTCTCAGTCAGGATTTTCCATCCAGTTTAATCTAATACTTAAGACAAAGCATAAAAGTTAAAGTTTATGCGGTAGTACGGGGGAGTGAATTTTGTTTTGATTTAAAAGATTAGTTGTTTTTAGCTTACTATTTTATGCATCAGAAAATGGCCTTAGCTTCAGTAGGAATGCCATATATTATTAATATACATCATTAATTTATTCTTGGCATTGGGCTTGTAAAAGCACTTAATTCATTGCCCTGTCCTTAAAGTTGGACAAGTGATATCTTAATAAAATTGTGATGGGGAGCAAAGCCATTTCAGAACAGAACTATGGTCCCACCCTTGTGTTCCTCAAACACCTCTTCCTTTGGGGGTCACTTGCATCTCCAACTGGGTCAGCACAACAGCAGTGAGTCTGGAGGTGCTGAATTTGCTGTCTAGAAGCTGCAGGTCTGATTTTGGCACCCAGGCCGCCCACACACAGGCTGGGAAACCCAAATAGTTGCTAAAGCAGCTGATCTGAGTTGCAGAAAAGGGATGGGGTGGGAATCTCCCCTTGCCCGGGACATCAGTGCCTTACCCTTGTGTTCAGGAGGGCTGAGTACAACCCACACACCGGCAGGGTAAGTGCATGAGTGTGTGTGCAGTCAATCGGAGATGAAAAGTGCTAGTGCTTCAGGCAGGCCTCCAAGGCGATTCCAGTCCCTATTCATATGCTGGTTTATTTATAAGCTATTAAAGATGTATAAAGTGATTTTTGGAGCAGGCAGTGGAGCCTGTGTCTCTCTGCTTCCAAGTGCATGGTCTGACTGACTCGTTACAGACTCCTGCTTGCTTTCCTGCATGCTTTTTTTGGGTCGGATGCTCCCATGTTGGACACTATAGTTGTTTTATTGACATAAAAATTGAACCTCTGTAGGATATGGTTTAGCTAACGCAATGAGCAACACAACATATAGTTTGTTTTGACCTACCTTTTTGTTTTTGTTTTTTTTTTTTTTTAAACCTGCAAGGGAATGCATCCTGGTTAATTGCCACCCTTTCTGTGCAGGGTGTTTCACATGATACTTTCCACCAGAATTGTTGGTAGTTGTATTCATACTGACTGGAGATGGCTTGATCTCCTCTGCCAGCATTGTGAGCAAGTGGCGCTCTAATTTAAGAGCATTATTGGTTCAACTTTTCCTTGCAAAACAACAGCAATGCAAAACAACAGCAATTTCAGCAGTGGATGCATATTCCTCCCCTCTAAAATTATTTTGCTGCTTACAGCCTGCTTGTTTATGGCATCCTGAAAATTATTTTCACTTTCATTGGCTTGCAAATGCAATTAAAAGGAAATTGTAAACAGAGGACCTGCTGCATCAGAAGAGTGTACTTGTTCTCCTCTGGCAGGAATGTATTTCACACAAATGTGTGATATTGTAGCAAGGCTACCTTAAAAAAAAAAAACAACAAACAACAAAACCACCACAAAACAACAACAAAGAAACCCCACTTCATGGGCATCATGATTCTTCTGAGTTATTTGCTGACGTCTGTTGTTGCACAGATATAGAGGTGTGACATCTGAGTTGAACCGATGGTGCTTTCAATTATATCCCATCCTTCTTGATGTTAGTTCAAGAAATATGGCATCATGACAGGTGGCCTTGTTTTAAAGGCTTGAAGAATGCACTGTGAAAAATACCGATGAA
The DNA here is from genome assembly GCA_008921705.1 of Burhinus oedicnemus. Lineage (NCBI taxonomy): Eukaryota > Metazoa > Chordata > Aves > Charadriiformes > Burhinidae > Burhinus > Burhinus oedicnemus. The sequence continues at coordinate 19,219 of VFFE01006013.1, read as the reverse complement.
CCCTAAACCTTAGAAAAGGCATTTTGTAAACTGTTCTTTTAAATTCTTTTCAGTCTGCTGCAGTATCCTTAGCATTGCTTTCAGCTGGACATGACATCTAGAGAAGTGCTGCAGATATGCCATTGGGAACAGCCAACAACAGATCATTTTAAGCTCTTAGATATATGAGGGTGCACAAGGCAATTAAAGTATTACCATCATGTGGTTTTATTGTTGTAAAAGCAATTGTAGTAAAAGTTATGGTAATCCCTGGTGTTCTGCTTCAAAGCCTCTTGAAGTCTGCATAATGGCTTCATTGAATTTTAGCAGCCTTTGAATCAGGTTTCCCATTGTAGGATGTTAAGGATCAAAACCTGATGCCCCAAAGCTATCTTCAGAAATTATAGAATCATAGAATGGTTTGGGTTGGAAAAGACCTTAAAGATCATCTAGTTTCAACCCCCTGCTATGGGCAGGGACACCTTCCACTACACCAGGTTGCTCCAGGGATGGGGCAATCCACAACCTCTCTGGACAGCCTGTTCCAGTGTCTCACCACCCCCACAATAAAGAATTTCTTCCTAAAACCTAATCTAAATCTACCCTCTTTCTGTTTAAACACATTACCCCTCGTCCTATCACTACAATCCCTGATAAAAGTCCCTCCCCATCTTTCCTGTAGGCCCCCTTTAAGTACTGGAAGGCTGCTATAAGGTCTCCCTGGATCCTTCTCTTCTCCAGGCTGAACAACCCCAACTCTCTCAGCCTGTCTTCATAGCAGAGGTGCTCCAGCCCTCTGATCATCTTTGTGGCCCTCCTCTGGACTCGCTCCAACAGGTCCATGTTCTTCTTATGTTGGAGGCCCCAAAGCTGGGTGCAGTACTCCAGGTGGGGTCTCACAAGAGCAGAGGGGCAGAATCACCTCCCTTGACCTGCTGGCCACGCTTCTATTGGTGTAGACCAGGATGCAGTTGGCTTTCTGGGCTGCGAGTGCACATTGCTGGGTCATGTTGAGCTTCTCATCAACCAACGCTGCCAAGTCCTTCTCCTCAGGGCTGCTCTCAATCCATTCTCTGCCCAACCTGTAGTTGTGCATGGGATTGCCCCGATCCAAATGCAGGACCTGCTTTTGGCCTTGCTGAACTTCATGGTTTTCACACAGGCCCATGTCTCAAGCCTGTCCAGTTCCCTCTGGATGGCATCCCTTCCCTCCAGCATGTCAACTGCTCCCCACAGCTCAGTGTTGTTGACAAACTTGCTGAGGGTGCACTCAATCCCACTGTCCATGTTGCTGACAAAGTACTGACCCCTGAGGAACACTGCTTATCACTGGTTGCCACTTGGACATTGAGCCATTGACTCTTGGAGTGGAGCCATCCAGCCAATTCCTTATCCATCGAGTGTTCCATTTGTCAGATCCATGTCTCTCCAACTTAGAGACAAAGATGTCGTGCGGGACAGTGTCAGATGCTTTGCACAAGTCCAGATAGATGACGTGAGTCACTATTCCCTTATCCACAAATGTCCTCTTTTAACCCAAGAGTTTTCCCACTTTTACCCTTTAGATTCTCTCCACTGTCCCACTGGGGGCGAGCGATTGAGCAGCTGTGTGATGCCAAGCTGCCTACTGGGATTAACCCACACCACCTGGGAAGCCAAAGCCCAGTGAATCAGGAAACCAGAGCTCACTGCACCGGCTCTTCTGCAAAACGCTCCCTGCCTCTGTGGCAGCTGAGCTGTCAGCACCCCGTGCCCGCCTTCCCCAACAAAGTGACGCATGGGCACTCACGGACACAGCGCTTGTTCAAACAAGGGATTCATTGACATCTTTGCACAGGGTACAGCTCCCAGAGGGAAGGGACTTTCTCAAGGAGGGAGGGCGGTTGGTGTCCAGGTGGTAACGGGAGTCTCTGTTGCAAGGCTCCTTGCAAGGGCCTCTTGAGCCCCATCGGGTCCCACTCCGCAGAGCGTGCTTTTGC
>VFFE01005991.1:144613-254112 GCA_008921705.1 Burhinus oedicnemus | reverse complement strand
CTTCAGTTGGGCTTTTGGTCCGGCCACCTTTTTGCTGGGAGGAGCCCTAATTCCTACCTGACCATTCCGAGGTGTGGCCCTAGTTTCTAACTCATCAATGACCCTCACATCTCTGCTGCTGCATGGATCTCCATCCCCTACCTTCACTGAGTCAGCAGACCGAGGGACCTCACTAGCATCCCGTCCCACAAACATTGGCACCCCAGGCTTAGCTCTAGAGAGCCTGGTTTCATCCCCTTCCCCCTTCAAATCTAGTTTAGAGCCCTTTTGATGAGCCCTGCCAAGTCCTGCGCTAAGAACCTTTTCCCCCTTTGAGACAGGGGATCATATTGTGAAGTAAAACTGAAACACAACTGTAGTCTTTTAATTTTTATGAATTTTAAGAGGGTTTTTGTTTTTCTTTAATTTATCATAATGGTCCATTTTCCTGTGTGGTTTTTTTTTTCACAGCACATAAAACACGGGAAGGTGTAGACGTGCCAGTGACGATATCCATCTGATTTGTTTAGTTTAACAGGGTTTAATAGTTTTAGTGCTTTGTATGATTTCTAATAGGTTACAGGTTGAATAACTCTAAGAAGCATTAAAGACCTGATTTGATGACTAGTTTAATGCTTCTTCCAAGAACAATTTGTAGAGATTAGGATTTAGTGAGGTATCATTGGAGGATTAGCAATTGCTTCTTAAGGCATTCTGAGTTGACAGCTAATGGATAGCTTTCCCTGATAGCTCTTTTATAGTCCACTGCAGCTGGATAAAAATCAATGAGAAAGTTAACTTAAGTTTGTTTATCCATTAATTTTGGTTTTAACAGATGAGTTTGGCTGCCATAGTGACTTGCTTAATATGTTGTCCCCATCTATCATGGTCTAGATAACCTCAATTAACACACTGATTAATCCTCAAATTCTTCTTCAGTAGTTGCGTTCTTGACTGTGCAGTGTAAAGGAAAGTGTTCCCAGCGTGTCTGAGTGGACAGAACACATGCTCATCAATACCCAGAGAAACAGAGCCTGAAGAAAAGGAACCCTCTTTCCCTCGCATTTCCTGCCCTGCCTATGTGCAGAATAAAACTTTAGTTACATTATTTTTTGTATTTGTTTTTTCTTAATCTGTTCTAAATTTTGCTATTATTTGAACTTCAAACTAGTAGTTGCCTTGCACTCTACTAGTAGCTGGGAATCCCAAAGCAGATTTCCAACGTCGTCATAGAAATAGCAAACATGGAAGAAAATGGCTTTATTTTTGAAGATTGATAAATGGGAGTGAAAAGAACTGTCAGTTATGCAGGATTTTTTGTGAGGAAGCCGGAGCCCTCATTTTGAAACTACCACTATTTCCATAGTTGTAATCTAATTTAAGTACTCTGCTTCTTAACTTTAGCTGTCATATCTGTTGAATATTGACTGGGGGACAGTTCTTCCCTTTAAAAGTTAGTGACATGTAATGGATATAATCCAATATTTTGTTTGCAGTGTTTTCACCATTTGTGTAGAAACAAGCACTTTATTTATTTATTTTATGCCTTCACTTACTTTTTAAAGTTTAAAAAAAAAATCCAACACATTTGGGAAGAGTCCAATAAAAATGTCTTGTTTTTTTTTTTTCTTCCCCCCCGCCCCCTTACCAGCAACTAGCTATGGAGCTGTTTCTTTGTAGTAGGCAGGATTAAGAAAAAAAGGTTTTAATAAGAACTTATGGAGAAACTAAATGTTTGTGTTGACTGAATAATATTTAAGAGAAAGCTACAGGGAAAATGATCTAGACACTGTCTTTATAAATTCAAGAAATGAAGGAATGGGTGAGCTATTATAGGAAATTACAAAATAAGCTATTTTATACTACAAAAATAATCCACTTTACCCTTTTTAAATTTGGCTTTAAGAAATAATGATCAAGAGCTTTACTTTATAACCAGCTAAAAACCTCTAGGCTGCTGTTGTTGCAAGGAAAGTTTCCTTTCCTGCCATGCCTTTGGTAGGATGCAGCTGTGACACTGTGTTAGCAATGGTGCACCTGACAAATTGTTGTAGAAATAGAGTTGGAATTTGCAGTTATTTTTGTAGAGTTTATGATGCTGTTTCTTTTGTCCTTTCATTTGTTTCCTAATACCAATGGTGGATTCTCTTTGAAATATAGCATGAACTAGCTAGCAAACATATATTCCTAAGATCTAAGTGAACGTTAGAATGTGTGTCTTCTTGTTTAGAAAGAATTTTCCTTGGTGGACCTAGTTTAGTTTATAGGTTTATGTCCTAACTACGCTTAAAATTTTAGAACAAATTACAATATATAAGCTTCGTAGGCAAACTGGTTATACCCAAATGGTAGCTTTAAGTGTCTTTAACTTTGTTTTCCACAAAAGCAAATGTTAACCCTTACAAAGCCAGAAAACAAATCTAAGCATGTCTTCCCTGTCTTTGGTGGTATTTGCCTAAGTAGTTTCTTTCCTGTGCTCCTGCAACTTCTTACAGTATCAGATTGCAGAACTGTTACTCAGTTTCTAATGTGGAAGACCAGTGTGGGGCTCTCCTCCATCTCTGTCTTTTGACCCCTGCAGCCTGGGGGTGCTCCAGGGGTTGGGGACACCTGCTGACCTGCCCAGGGCTTCCTGCAGCACCCGCCTGCTCAGTGCATCCAGCACACTGAAATCTGAAGATCTCGCTGCCATTGCCGTTTCACCTGTGGCTCTGCTGATGGCAGACGCCTTTTGAGAGTGTGTTAGTGCTAGAAATCGTTTATTATTTTTAAAGCAATTCAATGATTAATCTCCTGTTACTAATAGTACAAGAGTATTTGGCTTTAAGCACAAACTAGGCACCGTTGCTGTCTCAGTTAAAACAAAGTAAGAGTTTGGGAAGTGTTACATTATCCCTAACAACAGAGAAACATGTCTGGAGTTTCTTTACAGAAGCCCTCTATAAACTTAGAAGCACTATGAGTGTCTCGGAGCCCTGCTACCTAAGAGCATGTGATCTAAATAGGACATGGAAGTCCAGCTTCTGAACAGGGAGAGGGCGGTGCGTCGGTCATACCACAACTCTCACGCTTTGGCCTATTTTTGCCTTTGGGAGTTAACGACACTGAATTGAGGCTGTGTATAGCTTCCCTTGCAGAATTTCTGTAACTCATCAGTTGAGAATATGTGTTAGTCTCAATCTTGTGCACTGGAAATATTTTTTAATAAGCACACCCCTGTTGCCATAGAGCCCTATTTGTTCGATGGTCTTAATGCTGACCTAACACATTGAAACAAAAACTTCTGTTAAATCTTTTGAGTATAGCACCAAACCAGAAAACCTGCAGAATGCAGGGAAGAAGAACAAACATTTCTTCTTAGGTAGCAAGTTTCAGTCTATCCAGGAGAAGTGCTCCGTACAGCACCGGTTGGTCTTCTCTTGCAGAAGAGAGTACAGGTTAGCCTGGAGGGCTGTAAGAGCTGGGCTTCCAGCCTGTTCCACCACACAGCATAATGCCTTGGTTTTCCATTTCTTCTTTTGCCACTGTTAAGATACTTGGTTTTTAAAGCAGCTGAGGAAGGGTCTTCCCCTCTTGTGGCTGAAATGTTTGGTAGCAGAAGATTCCTCAAGGTAGTAGATGAAGTGAAAACATTATGCAAGAGTGGAGGCTGAAACTCTGAATATTCAAATTGGAAACAGTTTTCCCAGCCATACATAGATACTTGAAAGTGAGGACTTGTGGTTATAGGACCCAGCCTAGTATTTGGTAGTGTACAAAACTCATCCTCATCAGTCTTTAAGACAAATAGTTAGAGATGACTGTTTCCAGTGATGTTTATCAACTTTGAGACAATGTGTAAATTTCTGCAACTCTACTGCTAACTTCTAATGGCATGTAGGGGTACATGTAAAGAGCAAAATTTATACTTCAATCTCAAACCCTTTTTAAAGCTTTATTGTAGATTTCTGTGACACTCCTGGTAGCCTTCAGTGACGCGTACAGATACATGTAAAGAACAAAGTTTGTACTTCAATCTCTGACCATTTAAAAAATTCTGTTGCAGAGCTGATGATTGTGTGTGATGTTCCAGTAATAAAAGTCTGTGCTTGGGAATGTGAGTTTTCAGAAGTATTTGGATTACTCTTTGAGCCTACTTTTACAAACAAGTCTTTAGTCAGACTGGAGTGTCCTCTGAAGTATGGCATCTTTGGATGCCACCTTTGGAAAAAACTTTCTCAGATCTTACTTGTAAATTCAAACTTTTGCTGATAGTTTTTGTTTGAGATTGTGTGAACAGTAAATCATGCTTTGTAAGTCTACCGCAATTCAAGCAATGTAATTCAGTTTAAACTGTAAGTATTTGTATTCCGTATCTAGCTGATATTTTTACTTTTTTTTCCCTGAAAATGGTGACATCTGAGTTCATAATTTATTTCTAATGCAATATAAATACAGACCATTTTTTCTAAAGAAATTAAGCACATGGCTCTTAATATTTATCATGGGAGTAAGGCTTGAATTTTGCCCTGGATAGTCATATCTTTTTATTCCACTTTTGGTAGGTGATGAGGGGAAGATGCTAGTCACTTTTAAAAAATCAGAAGCGCTTAAAAAGTATGAAAACTTTATTCACTCTTCAAGTTTTCATACCTTTCCAAATAATCCTTCACTGACCGGTCACTCTGGTATAAAATTTCAGCTTTCCGGCTGCCTTACCTTATCACTGTGCAGTTCCAGAAGACCTGGGACAAAGGTGGCTCTTTCATGACCAGTGTTTGTTGCATTAACAGGCAGTACAGAAATGGTGCTGCTCTTGATATGCTTTTTAAAATCCAAGTCACCGAAGGTCCTTGTATGGTTGCCGCTGATGAATGTTTGTGTCCTGTAACTCATCTTTCTGCTCTCCTGGGAAGAGCTCAGCCTTGCTTTTGCTAACACAGGTTGGAGGCAGTCAGACTTGATATTTTCTTACTGCAGGCCCTCGATGTTGGTCATTACCCAGAGATTAGTTTCAGGTCATTAGCCCAGAGACAGCCAAACATGCCATCCCTTCAGGTTTCCTATCACTTTGATAATTTGGTACGTTCACCATGTCTCCTGATGAATACTGTTTCTGGAGTTTTGTTATTTTTCTTATTTGCCTAGTAGATGTTAGTAATGTCGTCACAATTTCACGTCGTTCCTTTTAGCAGTTGTCAGCGCCACACTGATCATTTTTAAGATTATCTAATTGTATATGCAAAACATACCACTTATTACAGGACTTAATTTCATTATATCTGCATGTAAGTCCATCATGACTACTGCTATTATAAGGCTTTAATCTGAATTTTTAATAAGAGCTTTGATCCTGAAAATAATTACAAGCATTCAATTATAATTGTGTATTATCGATGTATATTATGTATGTATATTACTATGCAGAGAGCTTACTCACATGCACGTTACTGATGTAGGAGTACTTGCATAATTAAAACCTTATTTTATCAACTTTTGGAAGCACTGTTATTACCATATGTGCAGTAACATTTTTTTCAAGGCTACCCAATTTTCTTTTCAGTAGTGATTTAGGCATTTAGAAGCCTTAGCCCTAGAAGGGGAACATTTATCCTCCTATGTGTGTGTAAATGATTTTGGTGTTATGGTATAAGCCATCTCTTTCAACTTAATGTTTGTAAAATAGATTAATTGATTGCTAATACACATGCATGCACACACATTTTGCTTTCCTCTTTACTGAGGTGCAGCCTCTGCTGACAGAGCATACGCTTATATTTTAACCACGTACAAAACAGGTTCTGACAGCTGAGGAGTATAGAACCTAAGATAAACCTTCAGGAAACTTAGTTCAATAATACTACATTTTTTTTCTCATTGCAAATTAAAAAAGGTCCCTTGAAATATATCAGCATACTCGTGCCTTTATGAAAGTGTAAAGTACAAATACATGTAGTAAAACTTCCCTGTCTAGTTGGTTGGGTTTTGGGGACTTTTTTTCTCTTTTCAATATTGAAAGAAAAATAAGGCTGAGAGAATTCTTTGCTAAGAATCCAAACTTCTTTTGACCTAGAGCATGCATTTGCATTTGGAAAGTATCCAAGAAAATATTTATATGATTATATCTCAGCTCTCAAAACATGAAAAGATGTTTCTAGTTCAGCTCAGTAGTTGGTTCCTGGGGAGCCTTGTTTCCTCAGCCCTCCTTGCAAGTTAGGTGTTATTCCTCATGGACCACAGGATTTTCCTCTCCCCCATATCCTGCCTTGGAAGACGAGTAGAATAAATGTAGCACACTTCTTCACATACTCATTCCTCTTTGTTTATCCCTTTTGGGAATGAGGAAAGGACTCATGTTGTCACAGGTAATAACACCCTATGAATTCTTTAGTTAGTGTTTTACGCAAAATGCTGCAGCTATCTTAGATTACACAGAAGACCCTTATTCTGCTGTCACTGGTCCCTGAACGAAAACTGATTATGATAATTCTGTTTGATACGTAAAAAACACAGTATAGTCAATGTTACAGAGTAAACATGGAATACTTGCCAGTTTAATATATTTATATATGTATGTGAAATTGAAAGCAGTTAGGAGCGAATGGAGTGGGAGGTAGTACTGAAACATAAGAATACCAGTGATAATTGGGAACTGTGCAAGTCTGATTCATTAGATGCCAAAGAATACAACTCGTTAATCATGAAAGAGAATGTCTTTGGATTAAAGAAATGTGATTAAAAAGGGAAGTTAATCAACAAGGGAGTAATAAGGGTGAACAATAAATAGATAAAAATGGAAAAGCTGAGAGGACTGCATGTTAGGAAATGGACAAGTGCTAAATGATATCACAGTATAACTAAAAAAGAACAAATATGAACTATTGTAGCTTTCTTTACAAACTATTTGGCAGCAATGAAATTCTAAAAATGGCATAGGTCTAATCATAGCTAGGTTTGGTAAAGAACAGTGGAAGCAAGGCTAAAACTATAATTTCTCAAATATACGTAAGAAGAGAGAAGCTGTATGTCATACAGAGATAATGAAATACAAGTAACTAACTAATGTGTTGAATAATTTGGTATAAAGTTGAAAAATTTTGAACTGCAGGTCTAGGTAGCTTACACCAAAAAAGCATATTCCATCTCTGGATAAGGAGCTTTCTGAATGACTAGTGCAGATTTTTAATCAATTAAGGTATCCTACATAGATTCAAAAACTCTTGTGAATGACTACTAATACTGAAAAACCATAGATGTGATGACTAGGATAAGTATAGGTGAGGTAAAGTGACAGCTGTTCTGGAAAAAATCATGGTAAAGCTGATATGGAAAATAGCTGGTAGTTAACTGGCAGTAATCTGACTGTAGTAGTGGAGAGGAAGTCTGTGTAATTTACATTGTTCTGAGGGAATCTCAAGTCTGGCTGATTTACGCCTTTGCCTTTGCTTCATTCACTTAGTTTTGTCACATGGCATTGCAGAAAAAGGAAGGTAATGCTTTCGAGTGAAGAAGTGGTACACAAAATCGAAATATGTATGTATCATGTAAAATCATGTTAAATAGACCAAGAAATAAAAACCAGAACAACTAATCTCTAGAAGGTCTCGGGGGAACAGTCTCAGCATGGTGCTTGCTCTGGTGTATGAAAGGAAGTGCAGGTCCTTGTATCTAATAAGGGGACTGGACCTCTTCAGATGAATGTTGCATTTGCGTGTTTCAATTCTTCTCACGTACAAATATCCTCCAGGTTTGAATCTTGACCTCTTTGCACATTTTCAGTTCTGATCCTGCTCAGACCTACTTAGCTAATGAGGTATAAGATCATTGCCCGAGGTGGAAAGACTATGGCACATCAGAATTCACAGTAATGTTGTTTTACACTTGAGTGGAAGTAGCAGTGAAGGAGTTGCCAAATATGCTGTGCTTTACGCTTAATATTGTAAGTATGTATTGAAGCTACATGTGTCTTTTTCTGTTTTTCACTACTCCATCACTGTATGATGTATCAAATAAAGGGGAATAAAATATATTTTTCAGGTATATTTAAAAATCTGTTCTGCGTCATGTTGCACTTCACTATTTTGCAGGTGACTGTAACTGTAACGGCTAAAGATTTTTAATTGTGCTTATCATTAAGTTGAATTTTTTAATGAAAACCTTACTCAACATTTTTTATGCCATTTTTTCCTTATCTTGAGGCAGTGTGTGTGACAAATGATATCAAAAGAATCTACAGGACAACTTCTAGAGTAAAAGCTGTGCTGATATCTGGTATAGTTAGTCTAAATTGTGTTGGTACTTTTAAAATGTGTTTTCTGTATGTAAAATAACATCCACTTAGGAAGAAATTAGCTCTTCACTTTTAATCCATTATATGTATTTCTGCTGGTTCTTATCATCGGAACGTATATCTCACCATTGATGTTGCTGTCATTTTAAATTTTGATTTTTGGTGATAAACGGCATGAACCAAATCAAATCCATGCCCTTTACAGTGAGAGGAAATACATACGACCCGTGCCACATCCATCCCTTAGTTCTTTATTATCTCTCAAAACTGTATTGCACTGGTACAGAATAAACACATTATCCTTGTTGTACTGCACTAAGCAGAAACTTGTGTTTCTTTATGTAGATGTTGTTTTGTTATGTTTTAAAAGTGATGAATCGATAACGGAAGCAGGGAGCGTGGTGCTTCAGGTGGCGGTGTGGTCTGTGCACAGTGGGTATGTTGGTTCCCTTCAGTTGTACCGCAGGAGTACCCGATAAGAGCACGCTGCTCCTTCGTTCAACAGAGCTCCCTGCAAATCACTTTGGCGATCAAGCGCTTAGCCCTCCTCGTGGCAATGTGGGGCATTCTTCTGTGCTGTGTCCCTGCTGGAAACCTGTGCCGCTAGAGCGAAAAATGTTATGCGAGTGTTTGTGTAATTTTAGATAAGATAGTTGAAATTTAAGTGCCCCTAATTCAAAACTGGGTTATATGTGCCCAACATGGGATTACGTAACGCAGTAGTAATTTGCACAGTACTGCAGTCGGTCTGTGTAGAATATTCTAGAGGAAATACTGATAGCTGGAACTTTCTTCATTGTATGACTTAATTCCATTGTTGAGCGTGCATCTGTCTGATACACATATAATTGCTATCTGCCACCTCGTTGAAATTTTACAGGGCTTGCTCGTGTATCAGTGATAATGCCGAGCTCTCCAGGTTAGGACGAACAATTGACATGTTTCGGCTTACCAGAATGATTCATTTATTAGTTAGCACCTAAAAATTACCAGTCTTAGGGGAGATGTTAAGTAATAATTAATAATTTCCATGTAATTAACAGAAAATGCTACAAAACCTGTCACTTTCTAGATGCCAAGGCAAGTCAAGTGGCGTGTGTTGCTGTGGAACATTGCGGCTGTGAGTAACTGGGGTTAATAGTAGATTACTGATTTAGAAATCTCACTTTGCACATCACTTTTAAGTGCCCTTTTGGATTCAATTCACTCAATAGAACTTGTCTTTCAAATACCGCTGCTGCTGCTCAGGGTTCAGACCCCTGGCCTGCCGTGTCGAGAGCAGCTATTCAGCCAGAGGTAGGCCTCCCATATTTCAGTCCTACCCCATTGTAATTGAAGTGACTGTTCCTGAATGAGAGCAGGCAAATTGCAGGAGTCTGGCTTCATGTGTTGATGACGCTGCCCCTCTGCTTTTAGTTTGCTTTTTCCCCCAGGTATACTTTGATACTTTGCACTGGATTCCCCACATAGTAAGGTGCTCTCACACAGGAATTGTTTAAAGTACTTCTCTAGACTATCTTTAAAACAGAATACTTCCTTTTTTAGATCATTTATTTCGCTGAAGTCTCAACCTGAGAACAGTTTTCAAATAAAATTCAAGATGGAGTCATTGCCAAGCGCTGTGTTTGTTACCTGGGTCTGGAAATCAGGAAGTACTGGGAACTCGGCAAAAGCAACAGGTTTGGTCCTACTGGGAAGTCTTTTAAACTGAATAAGGAAGATGCAGGAACCTGTAACTGGAATCTCTTCTTCCATCTGCAAAAAGATGTGTAAAAAAACCTTCAGTTGCTCAAACTGTGGTTTTGTGCTAGGGACAGAAATGGAGGAATTGCGCTCATACAGATAGGTATATGTGATGGAATGTGTATGATGCATAGTAGATATGATAAAAATATTAGGCATTGGACTTCCATGTTTTCCATATCCTACCTTTCCTGGTGTGTGTTCCGCTGGAGGCTCACAGACAAGGTATAGAACTCCTATAAAATCTTCAGTATTGCCATATTCTCAAATATTTTCTGTCCACCTTTCCGTCAGTCTTTGAGCCACAGCTTTCTGATTTGTTATTTATCAAGTGGTCCATTAGGTCTGTTTCCATCTGAGACCTGTGATATAATACACCCATTTTATGGATGGAGAAACTAAGTCACAGTTGAGTTAACTTCCACAGTGTAATAAGTATGTAGGGTACAGAGCCTGTTTTGTTTACAAAACCACAAATGCGCATTAGTTTTCTGTGATCAATTTGGGAGCAATATGAACTTGACAAACTTAGCTCACTAGTGAGAAAATTATCCTTGTTTGCTCTGTGCCTGCTGTTCCTCTCTGGCCTTACCTGCAGAGAGATGCTGCCGGACTGTGACTATCAACTGAGCACAGAGAAGGGGGATGAACATGGCTGGGGACCTGGTCTCACTCTCCAGAATCCCAACTCTGAAGGCAGCGGCTGGACTTGGATTCTTCAGAAATACTTGACTTCTATAAAAACTGGCAGAACTTGAGTCAAAACACCTCTGGGTTAGTATATGACAGTATTGCAAACTTTGGTATCTGCCCCGTTGGTTTAAGCTCCAACTTCTGAAATTAGATAATAATTTAATGAAAGCAAAGATAATATATTTCAGTGGGAATTTCCAAACGAGTAATGTCCTTAAAGCCCAGAACAAATTAAAAAAATAATGGTAGAAAATTCTGATGTTCGAATATTTGCTGTTGTCAGGAGAGCTGCCTGTAGTTTGTTTTTCCCTTGTTCGCATGCTCTCTTGCCATTGGTAGCCAGTGTTGATATATTAAAAGGAAAAAATAAAAGGACACTTGCACTTCAAATTTAGTTTATATCATTTTATAGTGCCAACATCTTAGAAGATCATAGCATCTTCTAGCAAAGTTTATTGGCACTGAAAGAACTTCACTTACAGTTGACTTATACCATAATTTATACAAATATAAATGAAGCCGCAGGTCTCTTGCCCAAAAGGTAACTTGGGTATTGCTTTCAGTCTACTCTGCAGTACTAGTCTATTGCTGTTAGCTGGTACTATATCTGACATAGACATGTAAATAGGGATAGGAAATGCTGCTGTGGAGCCTGGAAGAGAGGTGATGGTTAGTGATGCAATGCCCAGTAGAAGCGCCTCATTTTTCACTCAGTGTCAAGATGTGTAATAATAACTGTTCAAGACAATTACTGTACAATTTGTGGTCTGAAACAACTGGTTTTTTGGCTTTTTTGTCAGAGCTAATACAAAGCTCATTTTTTTTCATAGAATTCAGTGTATAAAGAGGGACTTCTCTGTGCAGACTTTATGCAAACATTAATTTTTTTTCTCATAACATTTAATTCTCTGACCATTACAACAGAATTTTCAGTGAATTTAACACACACAAAATTTAGCATATATGATTAACAAAGGAAAAACAAAGGAAAATTCATTCTAATCTTCCCTGTTGAAGAACTGGTTTTACTTAGAAAAGTGCCTATAATGAAGATAATGAACAGAAATTTAGGACAGTATAAAAAAGTTGGCATCAACCATATCCAAGGTCATTAGTGTACAAGCTTAGTGAGTGATATGGTTATCTTCTGAAACTGTAAAACAGGTGTCATATTCTCTTTGACCTCCCATATATGATGTTACTTTATTTAGTTGGGAAAAACAAACAAACAATGGAAATATTTTTAGATTTTAAGGTCGAAGCTGAAAGCTTTCTTAGCTCTAAAGAGCCAGACGTGCATGGAAATACTAGTTGAATATCATAGTTAAGACAGTGCTAATGTGTCACACATTTGAAAGGGTAAAGGTTTTACGTATTCTGAAAATCTCCTTACTTGAGTACTCATTCTAACGCTCACTGAGTTACAGAGATAAAAAAGCTGCAGAATAATCTAGCTAAAATGCAAGTAAGAGCAGCACGTTCTCTACACTTTTTAGGGAGACCTTGTAGAATATATAGGGCACCAGTCTGTGCCTGGCATGAGAAATCAGATGGATGGATGTAGTACTGCTTTACCAGGAGACGAGGAGTCTGCTCAGGATTAAAAAGGAATATTCTCTGTAGCTCCATGGCCTGCACTAGGAATGGGGTGTTGAGGTTTCTAGAACATTAAAACAAAGATGTATTACTTTAGGAGATTAGAAACTGAGAAAAGAAATGGATCTGTAGTAGCCCTCCCATAGATTTAGTGAAATCCAGCTTTATGTTTGCCTGTGTCTGGATCTCATTGTTTACATTCAGCAGAGGCTCTGAGACACCTGAAATACCCTGCTCTGTGTTGCCAGTTTTCATTATTTCATTCTGATTTATCTGGCACTTGGAAATTTTTTCAGTGCTCCTGGGTTCTTATGTTTATTTGAAAATCTAGGCTTTCTATCTAGGTGTTCTTTCTCTTTTTTTATTTTCTTCCCCCTGCCTTGTTTCTAGAGTCAGTTGTTACAATGGTAACCACAGTCAAGTAAATGATTCCCCCCCGCCCCCCTTTCAAAGAGAGAAATAGCTACAGAATAACTAAGTGGTTTGCGATTTATAAACTTTAAATGAGGTTAACACCTAAGGGTTAACACTTCATCATCAAGTGCTATAAAAGAAAAATGTGAGTAATTGGAGAATCTGCTGAGTTGCTATTAGGGAGTGCAAAAAAAAAAAAATTGGTTTAACAAAACCCTATTTATAAATTTGTAGATTTAAAATCACCTGACGTCTTCATGATGTTCTACTCTGGCCTCTGGAGAGGCATAGAAATTCATCCTGTAATTCGTTCTTACTGGATCAAAATATATACTTTTGACAAGCCATGCTATAAAAGTTTTCCAAAGACAACCAAATCACTTAGCACATAAATCCTACTAACTTTTGGGAAACTTGTATTTTTAACTGCAAGAACAATTTTGGTGTCAATCAGGCCCTGACTGCAAAGATTGCAAAGTTGCTTTTAGCCATATTACCTGTAATCTTGAGTTAATGATTTTGTGTGCTGGAGGTTGTGTAAGTGTATTAGAAGTTGCCCACTCAGGTTCATAAAAGCCTGCTACTGTGTCATCTTAAGTAGACCAGAAGATGTTATTCTACTTATATTTAAAGGAAAACACTCTTAGGAAGTTCAGTAAGAATCCATTCCTGAGGTGTTTATTTTTGTTTTATGCAATCCTGAGAAAAGGGTGGCTATCTTTAATAAGTCACAGGGAAATTTTGTTTGATATTGACCCATTTTAATCATGTGATAATCAAATTGTCCTGCCATTATTTAAAGAATATTGCTAGCCATTTCATTCTTGCAGTTACATTTAATTTTTCTTGTATTTTTAAAAATAAAACATTTTTTCAATATTCTTTTATAGCTTTTATTCTGTTTCTCTGCATGGTAAATTACTCTTACTAATTGCAGAAGTTTAGGGCAACCTGCTGTAGGTGACCCTGCTCTGGCAGGGGAGTTGGACCAGATGATGTCCAGAGGTCCCTTCCAACCTCTGTGATTCTGTGAACTGTTTTCTTTTTCTTTCTTTTTCCTCTGGCATACCTGGTGATCAAGTCCGTGAGAAACCTAATATAATTAAACCTTCTCTGAGCAGGGTCGTGGACTAGGTGACCTCCAGGGAGGTCCCTTCTAGTTGGAACTGCTCTATCATTCTATCATATAGGAAACATTGATTCCATAACGCAGTATAACCTTTTATGAGCTGGTAGCTGTACGGGGGGGATTATGGACTGGTCATTTATGATTTGTGAAGGGCTGCTCCAAATCATCATTACAGGGCTAGTAGGGACAGGAATTCTCAGCAAGCATGGGCACAGATCAGCGTCTTCAAGATGTTTGGGGAAAACATTGTTTTAGTTTGTTTTTCTTTGAAACAGCTATTGGCATGTATATTTATTTTCAGTCTGCTTTAGCAGTGATCTTATCTCTGTGAGTGATTACAAGTGTAAAAATACACAGCTTGCTGAGGTAATTAATAGTGTGAAGTGGTTTGTAATTTCAAATAAGTATAATATTTATTTTCAATTACTTTTTTAACACATCACACATTTCTGCCGAGTTTTAATGGATCTAGGATATCAGTTCTTGAGCTCCGGGGGGAAAGCACTGTTTTCCCTGCCAGTGATGTGTGATGGTGCTTCATTTTGACCTGGAACTAATATATTTTATATATATTTTAAATGACAAAGAAAAATAAGTGTTTTCAAGTAGTATTTTAATTATTGAAAGGAGAAAATTAATATTGGCCTTTCAATAGGTGTTTGTTTGCCTGTACTTATGCCATTGGTCATCAAAAAAACCCAATCAGCAAGGCACTTCTGTTTCTTAATGGTTCGCTGTGTTGTGCTGTCATACAGAGTTCTAAATTCTGGAATGTTTTCTAAACTTGAGAGTGTAAAATGTAAAGAGAAGGGTTCTTTCCTTCTAACCTGACTCCCTTTGCAGTCAGTTAGAACTCTATGCATAGTAGAGTTTGGCCAAATACATCCAGATACGTCCAATGCAATTCATTTTTTTATCTTGCAATGATCTTCTACAACATAAATTTGAGTGCTGCGCCCTCAGAGGAGGGCTGGATTCAGCCAGCTGTCAAAACGGGGATCAAAGTCTACTTACATTATTATTTGACCTGTCCTTGTTTCATGACGCTGTTGTTTTCATTTCGGCAATGAAAAAGGTGTGCCCTTATAAAAAGAGAAGGTTGTCTGCAGCCTCGTGCCCTCAGTCTAGGTTGGGCCATCTTCCCCCTGCCAGGTTTATGACTGGACCAAGACCTCGCTCCTCTGATACCTAGACCATGAATCCAAGGAGCAAGTGGTCTTTACTTTGCTTACCCTGCAGCATGTGGCTGCTACGTTTGTCTTTTAGATGAGTCTCTGCCCCTATCCAGGCAGTGCTGCAATTACTTGCCGTTTCTGTCTCTGACATGTTTCTTTTCTAGACCAGCTATTTTCATTCAAGCTCTTGCCTTGACTTTAAAGCCTTCTCTTGCTTCCGTGATACTTGTATAGCACAGTTATTGTCCATCTGAAGTGCTCTTTGTGTTATATAGTGTACGTTAGAGAATTATGGATTGCAATGCTCCCTGATTTGACTGTGGCATCCATTCTGTCCCTCTCCTGGGGTATCTACTTTCTGAAGACTGTTTTGGCAGAGTGGTGTCCTTGCTTGGGCTGCTATCGCCCATGTGACGCGTTGCATAAATGCCACACCCATAGTCTGATAGTCCTGGCTCTAAAGAGTTTATTGTTTAGACAGTTGTGCAAGCAATGTGTGTATGCTTTCAAGCATAGTTTATCTCAATTTCAAGTCATTTTAATTCTCATGCTTAAGCTATGCAAATTTAATCAGATCTATCTGATTGAGAATGGCTCTTTAAGAAAATTGGCATTTTAATTGCATATCAAAACTAAGGGTTTTATATAATAAACCACAGCAACAGCTTGGCTCTTCTCCTTTGGAAGAATGAAGATCTTCTGTCTGTCATTCTCTGGTTGGAAGCTTATAATTATTGCACCAGGAGCAGCTTCTACTCAGATGAGGATGACACCCAGAAACGTGTAAAAGAAAATAATCTGTTTAACACTTTATTACTATGTATCGATATGTTGAGAGAAAGATATGTAACTAGACAGCATTGGAATATTGCTCCTGGAGGCTGTTGAAATGTGTACCTGCATTCTCACTGTATGTTAGGAAACCATCTTGTAATAGTCTTCCAAAAAGGGAAACGGAACCTGTACCAAAACTTGTGGCGAAAAAACCCTGAACCAATAAACATCCAGAATATTCTTGCAACAGTATCCTTGAACATATCCATGAAGGTTGTAATGCTTTCCACTTGCAAACTTGCTTTAGTACAGATTTGGAGAACGACTGTATTAGGAGTCCAGGTAATAATGATTTCCATATCTTGTGGTTTTACTTTTTAGCATTATATTAATATTGACATGAAGTAAGCCTGTAACTAGGATTTTTAATTTTTTTTAATTTTTATTTTTAAAGCTAGGGCATACTTAATATTGGTAAACGTGTCTTTTTTTGCAAGATTTCCATATTTTAACTATTCATTTTAAATAACTCTGCTGGTATAGGTCAGGTTCAGAAGAATATATTCACAATCAGGGGAAATCTTTCCAAAGGAAACTTGCTGATCATAGTAACGAACTGTTCTGTAGTTTCAGTGAATGCATCTGTTGAGTGGAAAATTTGTATGTTATATTCTATCAAAGGTGAGATTTTTCCTGCCTAGCAGTTCTTTCTGTCTTAGCATGAACCCTCTTCATCCCCTGTAAAAGAGCTGATTCTTTTCCCGTCTCTCTGGATTTTGGACATTGTCTGGGGTGAGGGACGGTACTATTTTCCCGGCAGTCAGCTGGTAACCTTGTGCTTGTGCTCCCTGCTCCTGCTCCTCCACGCTTTGACCTGCTCTTTTCCCGAACTTTCCTGTCTACTCTCAGCTTTCAGAGAGCGACTGCTGCTCTTTCAGGGAAGGATCTGATTCAGGAGCTAGAGATCGGGAGAGAGAGGGGCTGTTTCCAATTGCATGAGTCTAGCAAACAAAAAGCTGGGATTGATATGTGGATGGGACTTCAGGGGATTTGTCTGCATTTCTGACAGTTTGTCAGGTTTCTTGTTCCTTTACGGTGCGTATATATCATTGTTAGTACATGGAAAATCAGGCAGATCTATTGTTTTTAAGTCTTTCCGAACAGTTTAATCGCATTCTACATGCACATTTACCTGCGAAATAACCAGGGAGATGTTTGTCATACCTTCAAATTCTTGCTTTTCAATTCTTGCAATCCCAGCTGTGCTTACAGTTGCTGTTTCAAATTTTTCAGCTTACTGTTTTGATGCAGATTCCTCTGTGAGATTTGCCAAAAGTTGATGATGCAAAATTTTCATTTCCATGTATTGCTTCCCTAGGAGTAACCTCCAAAACCCCAAATAATGAGTCAGTAAATCGGTGCAATCTTCCCTGGAGTTGGCTGACATTTCAAGGACTCAAAAGGCAAGCCCAGATAGAAGGTAGTAAACCAGCATGAATTCCTTATGCAAACACTTTTAGTCTGCTTCAGATAGCATGGTGCTTCGCTTTAATGTGGGGCACATAGCCTACCCAGCTCAGAAGCTCTCTTCTTGTATGCTAGGAGGGCCTGTATAGGGAGGCAGCTCAGTCATTAGCACTCTGAAAGTACACACCCTGCCATGGAAAAGCAGGAACGGTTAAAGGCTAGGAGAAGGTTATAAGAAAATGATGTATTCTGGAGGTAGAGGAACAACAGATGCTGGGTAAGTAGGGCAGAATGACTCTAAAATAAAGATTTTGGCACTGAAAAGAAGTATTGTGACTGGAGCTCCTGTCCATCAAATAGGACAAAAGGTGCTGTGGAAGCCGAGTATCTAAGCAGTTTTCCTATCTTTTCTGTCAAGCTGATGAGTACTACAAAAGCAAAACACACAAATGCTGGAAATTTACTGTGAAGTATGCTTGCTTCCACATTATATAGAATAGGAGGACCCCTCCTATTCTGAATTTTTTAACTGGTTTTGAGATGTACTTAATTTCCTTCAGCTACAGTATGTCATACACACGCCAAGCAAATAGATCAGAAAGCTTGAAATGTATCTTAATGACAATTATGAAAATGATTTTAGTTTACAAAAGAGCTTTGAAAGTAGTAGAATTGATCAATGAAACATTTCTCTTTTAATTGTTAAAATTGCATTAAATGAGTGGATTTTAAGAGAATGCTGTTTCATTCTTTGTGTACATTGAACAACATGCAATGAAGGGCTCTTATTTATATGGGGTTTTTATGTGATTACTGGAAAAGTTAAGAGCTTTCCTATTTAAACCATTGAACCAGGTTATAGTCTTTTACGATAAAATATATATGCACTCACCACTATCACTTTCACCATAGGTGAGGTATTTTTGTTTTGTCTGAAAGCTGTTTTCTTTTATTCCCTGATACATTAATATTTCATATACTTACAAGGTTGTTACTTAATTTTGTTAATAGACTTCTGTCATCAGCCAGAAGTATGACGTGGAAGTCTCTGCAGAAAGAAATCTATCCAGTGTTCACCATTCATCTTGCATTAATTTTTTCGTGTATATGAAATGTATCAATGGGATTTCATCATTAATGCTGGTGCTTGCATCTTATTCCTTGCTGAGGTACTTTTTGGTGTTTCAAACAGAATTTTAAAAAATATTACAAAGATAATGTTAACATGTTGTGGTGTTTAGGGTGTTGTATAATTCAGAGGGAGCATTAAAAAATAGTTTGAAACTGCTATTAAAATTTATAAAGGAGTCTTCTTTGGTAAAGAGGATTCTAATTGTTTCCTAGGCATTTAAAATATAAAGAAAAATTACTTAGTTTTTAAAATGATATTTAGTCCAAGAGATGAGGCCATAAAAAAGCTTTTCATATCAAAGTTAGTTGTGCAAATCTGAAATGTCAAAAATGATTTTTTTTTTTTTAGAGGTCTGAATTCAGATGAAGGAAAACAAGCTTTTTAATAAAGATTTATTTCCATCCCCCAGTAGGTGAAATGTAGATAGGCAGATACCACTATAAACTAGTAGAGAGGAGTAAATATCAAATTAGGCACAAATCAGCATTTGCAACAGAGAACACCGAAGGAAAAAGACTGAACCACCTTCCCCAGCAATTTCTATTTCTTATTTTTTCCAGTTCAGAATGAAGAGAGATGTTGAAGAAGCCTCATGTTGCTGCTTTCTGCTCAGTGCAGAGACGAGAGGGCTCTGTCTTTACTGCTGTCCATGCAGCACATTGCATGAGCGTAGTACTAAGATAATGATTGTGTCACACATGGTGATAGACACCTAAACAAGGGGTGTGATATGTGTCTGTTTATCTGTTGAAAGCTTAGACAATAAACATGTGCTGGGTATATTTGTTATAAAATTAGAAACTCTTCTGTTTAATCCATTAAAAAAGTGAATTAAGAACCCGAAAATGTTATTTGCACAAAACCTTATTAATGATTCTAATTCAGGGAACATTTAACAAAGGTTTCCCTCATTTGCTGGCAGTGCAAAGGGTCATGTGGGACACAGCTGAGATAACTGATGGAGGAGACAAGTTCCAGCTATCGTAACCAAGCAGGTGTCAGGTATGATTTATATAGGGAGCATCATTTACTATGGAAGGAGTAGCTGTTAGTCCTTATCTGGGGGACAGCAGGGTCATCCTGGCAATGGAACCATGCTGACAAGGATGAGCGTGGGTGACGGCACACTGAAACAGTTTGGAAATGAGGAGATGGACAGTGCCTCTGCTGTACGACTTGCTGCTGGGCACCCTTCCCATATCAGCTGGTCAGTCCACAGCCTGGGAGCATCACCTTGCTTTCTCCTTGCATCCTTGAGACAACAGCTAGAAACTGCAGATTTAAAAATTCATCTTAGCTCTGTACCAAGAAAGGGGCATTAACATTTGTGTATCTACTTTATTAAGCAGAAGAATTTAAACTTTTGGGAGACTTGCTAAACATATGGCTAAGTTCTCCCCTGAAGCTATTTGAACTCATAATATGGCTGCTCTCGGAAAAATTGCTATTGCTCGGGTATGTGCATATTGGTTTTTCAAGATGTATAATAAGGTAAAGCTCTCCACTTTACTGGAGAGTTAAAATGAATCCATAAAGTTGAGTCTTATAAATATTCTCTATTTTGACTGGCTAGATACTTCACCTCTTTCCTGCAGATTGTAAACAGGAGAGAATAGGAATTGCCAACAAATCAAATTACAGAACATTGAAAGTGTCAGAGTGGTAGTGTTCATTATGCTCGTTCACAGAATATATGAGTCATTAAAATTCTGATATTGCTTCAGAAAGACAGAGTTTGTAATGAGAATAAAAAAAAAAGCCATTACTTGCATTTCTCTTTCTGGCAATGATTGTTGGGAAAATTAAGGATAATACCAAAATGATTACCTGTTTCTCATGCAGTCTTAGGTTTTCAACCCTAAACGCCCTGCCTAACGGAAGTGCTAGATACAGCACACCCCGAAGCAGTGCAGTGAAAAAGTTCTGGTCTTTTTGGAGTTACAAGTAAAAGACTTTCACGTTTTGTTACAAGCTTTCTCATAATTTCAAGTCTTTCAAGTTTCTTTTTACTTAGGGTGAAGTGGTTCATCTTTTTAAGAAAAATATGTTTTGAAAGGTTTTTAATTTTTTCCATGTAGAATAGTTTGGTTTTTGGTTTTTGGGTTTTTTGTTTGTTTGTTTGTTTGTTTGTTTTTTCAAATTCCAGATTACCTAAGCATATGCTAGGGTTGTGCTGGACGCTCTGTTTTGTTATGAAAGTACATGTGCATACACACTGAAACCCCTTTTTCCAAGAATCACAAAGATGAAATTCATCTGGCCCTTTTTTCTTTACAAATCAGTACAGACCACCAGCACAAGCAATCAACAACGGAACATTGCCTTAACCACCAATGCGTTAGTGATGCTCACCTTCTCCTGCCAGTTAGGAGCGCAGGGCTGCTCTCCCCCTTGTCTTTGCGCTTCACTGACCCCTTTGTGTGGCTCTTTCAAGTGCTGCTTCAAACGATGTAACTGCTGCTTTAGCCGCTTCTCTTGGGGAGACAAGTTTTTACCAAAATAGATGAAATGGCTGTTTCCGGCCTCGCCTGTGGATATCACTGAGCTATTCCATCCTTCACACACATTGCGCAGCTTTGCAGCATCAGCTGGTCTCTGCAAGAGGTGAATCAGAACCAGAAAATTTGTGCAGCTTCTGAGTCTACAAGAGTATCTGGCAAAATGCTTAAACATTTTAAGCACTTCAAAGTGCTTAAATGGATGTTTTCTTAGTCTATCCCAGGTTTCTGAAATACTAGGGCAGCTCTCCACCTCCAGTTTTGTAACCTAAGTGGCAATAAAGTACTTTACATCCTTTTTATAATCTTTTCTTAAACAAGATCCTGGAGTCACAGCTCTGGGAATATTTCCTAAGTCTTAATGGGGAAGAAATACCACAACAATAGCTATTTCTATGGTTTTCTGGAGTGGTCTAGTAATTTTGAAAGGCTGTCAACCTATTATACAAACTATTGAACTGTTGTATTCCTGTTGTGGAGAAAAATCTCTACTTGGAACAATCAGCTTTTTCACCTTACTGCACATGCCCCCCGTTGTATCAGGTTGTCCTGTGTGCAGTACACTTAATTTATTGTTTGAAAACATGCCTTGTAATTCTCTCGAGATAGTATTATGTTCAGAATACAACTGTACATTGTTACAAGAACGCTTAAGCTAATACAGCAAAATCACATGGCAGGTAATTTGAGGGCTAGGAGAGCCACTTATTTGCAAACACTAAAGGAATGGTAGCCACTCTTCATGCATTCTGCCTCTGTAGTGATCAACTACTGGGTAGTGAAAAAGCCAGACAAGTGCTATTATTCCCTACACCTCTCCAGATATAATCACTGATACGGGTAGTAAAGTGCAAACTAATTGCAGCCGCACTTGGTCTGTGATTGATTTTAAGTAAATGTGTAGAATAGAAATGAATTATGTTTAAAGAAAAATGCAATGTAAGAGGATTTTTCTTATTTAATGCGTTTCCAGTCATCATAATTTGATGCATCGGATATCCAACTCTAATATGATTTTGTTTTTTATTTCAGAATTGCAGGAAATGTTTATATCTGACTTTTTTATTTACACCAACCAAAAATTTCAAATAGTCTTTCATTCAAGCAAATCACAGCATAAATTTGAGAGCTGATCTCTGGGCATTTTTAAAGTGAGAAAATAGAATGTGACTGCTTACGCTAAATTGTATTTGTAGATGGGATGAACACAGCTCTTGAAATGCAGTACATTCATTGGAGGCAAAGACATGTTTCTGTTTACTGATCTGATGTTTACTGACCTATCATAAAGGTTACATTTCAGTGATCTTTAGCAGCTTTGTAAAAGGACAATTTTAGAATTTTTTTTAACCCTAAGATATTCAGGGAATGAAATTATTCCTGTACTATGTCAGAAAAAAATACAGGTTTGTTTTAAAAATGTGCTTGTGTAGATGAGTAGGAAGGATAAAAACTGCAGTTTTGTGTAGTGCGTCCCTAAGTATTATAGGATGCAATCAATATAAATCTGGTCTAACTTTAAAACGATTACATTCAATCACTGTAAAGCTTGTTGTTCAATGTCTCTTCACGTCAGATTTCTAAAATTTTCTAAGAATAAATATATTGTGTAGCACAACCTTCAAGATCCAAGAACCTAGAAGAAATAGGACTATTTAAGCAGTGTAGGGATAGCAGCAAAGACACACAATAATAATCTGGCTTTCTGGTCACTGACCGTGGTGACTGCTGGACACTGAGGTGCAGGAGCCACTTCTGCTTTGGGAGAGCACATTTAGAAGCTACTGCATGTACGTGTAGCTTTATATTTTAATGAAGCGTAGAATTATCATTTACTTCCATGATTCTGAGCGAAGGGAATTTAGATGCTAGTCAGCAGAGTCCTACATTTCAAGAAAACTATCATTTTCCTTTGGACCTTAATGATTTATTTAGTAGAAGGTGTTTCTCTGTATCTGTCTGTCTAGGATGTATTGTTGCAAAGTGCCTGTATATATGTAACTTTGATAAGTTCAACATTAATCTACATCAAATTCTGGGGAAGAAGAAAGAAAAAGGACTAGGAGAGGTAACTGAAATATGTTGAATGTGTGAACACTATAGTTTTAATGTGACTCATTTTATCTCATCTGTGTCTGAAAGTAGATGAATTATTGCAT
Source organism: Burhinus oedicnemus (assembly GCA_008921705.1). Classification (NCBI taxonomy): domain Eukaryota; kingdom Metazoa; phylum Chordata; class Aves; order Charadriiformes; family Burhinidae; genus Burhinus; species Burhinus oedicnemus. The sequence goes on along the minus strand of VFFE01005991.1, from coordinate 231,084 downwards.
ACCCGCTCCTACGTCTCTTCATTGACAACAGAGGAAGCTTAGTAGACTAGATGTAGATGTGTACACAGCAGGTGTTGCTTGGAGAAATCTCATGCCCTTTTTGTCTTACAATTCTTAGTTCCAATACAGAAGCAAGTCCTGTGTGTGTGAAGCACACAGATAAACTAGTGGCAGGTAACTAGAAGGTGAGCTATGAGGCAGAGTGATGTTTTGCATCATTTGGGATGCTTTATCTTCTTATTAATCTGCACTTTGTGATCTGAATGTATAAACCCCTTTAATCAATTGTGCCAAGCAGCTGTCAGTTTATGAGCTGCTGATGATTGACATGTCAGGCCTGAAGAATTGTGAATTCACGTTCTCAAATTTTCTGTCCTGGCGAGTAAAATTATTTTGTTTTTTTCTTGGATTTTTGTTGTTGTTGTTTGTTTTTTTTGTTTACTAAACATATGACAAAAATATTTACAAAATTATTGGCAAGTATATTTATTATTTCAGAAGGTAATGGAAAATCCATCAGCTAGTTTGCTCAGGAATTTCAGCACATTGTGATGGAAGTGATCCAGATAATTTGTAAGTATTGAGTATAAGATTGAGTTCATTCTGGATATAAATATCAATCAAGTTAGTAGCTGAATTTGGCTTTCAGTGTCTGAGAGAGTCACCCATTTTGTCATAAGTAATATCCCAGAGTAGATGAGAAGTTAAAAGATAAGAGGTAAAACATTAAAAAAAAAAATAAAATCTGTCCTCTATCTGTAGTAGTTCAATCCACTTGCTTTCTCTTAATAGAGTGTTAATCCTGCCAAATTTTGCAGGATTGTGCGTGATAGTTCCAGGATATATTTTTTTCACCTGATAAGGCATGTCCTCTAATTCTTGATTTGTGGTAGCAAAGGTAAAATGTCACCGTCCTTAGGCTTCTTATGAAACTTTTCTTTAACAGACCTTTGCTATTTATGGTTTTGTTAACTCTTTCATTCACGTGCTAAACAGTTGGTTATTAAAGAAGGCTTCTGTTTCCTCATTACAGTTGATAATGCTGTAAGATAGAAATCCTGACATTTGAGCCTTTCTAATTTTCAAAGTATCTTCTGGACTTCTGGGGTAACGTATATCATATCCTTGACTAGAGACTTTCCATGTAGAAACAGCCCATTTCAGACTTAGTTTCAGAGGTGAGACAGACAATAATCCTTTTGATTATTCTTCCTTTGTCATCATATATTCCCTGGGTAATATGGCCGCCCATCTTCTCTGACCCTGGCTGTTACAGCTTATGGCTTTGATTTCAGATTCTGAAATGGGGTTTTTGACCTTTTTGTTTTGCCTTGTTGCCTTCAAACAAAAGGGGAAATGTTTTAGATTACTAAAAGCTATGGGGGTTTTTTGTTTGTATAAGTTCAAAGGAGACTTACAGCTTACAAATTTACAAAAGTCCTTTATGCTTTTGAAACGCTGCGTTTTCTTGCACAGATAAAGTTAGTGGTTGCCGTTGCTTTTCAAAAGACAAGTGGTCAGCTGAAATCAAAGAGAAGGAAATAGGTGCAACTCTGGCTTGTTTTCTCTCATATTATGTAGTTTGTTTGTATCTCTATAAACTCATTTATAATATATGCAAAAGGAAATTAGAATATACTTCATAGATTTGCAGAAAACCAATATTCTTAGCATTTTAATGTTTAATTTTTATGTGGACCATACCTGTGTAGGGTTTATTGATGGGGGGTGTGTGCTACAGGGGTGCCTTCTGTTAGAAGCTGCTAGAAGCTTTCACTACGTCCAATGGAGCCAACGCCAGCCAGCTCAAAGACGGACCTGCTGCTGGACAAGGCCAAGCCCATCAGCAACGGTGGTAGCGCTTCTGGGATAACATATTTAAGAAGGGGAAAAAACTGCGGTGCAACAGCAGTCAGGAGAGAGGAGTGAGAATGTGAGAGCAACAACTCTGCAGACACCCAGGTCAGTGAAGGAGGAGGGGAGGAGGTGCTCCAGGTGCTTGAGCAGAGATTCCACCTCTAGCCCGTGGTGAAGACCATGGTGAGGCAGGCTGTCACCCCTGCAGCCCATGGAGGTTAACAGTGGAGCAGATATCCACCTGCAGCCCACGGAGGACCTGATACTGGAGCAGGTGGATGCCCGAAGGAGGCTGTGACCCTATGAGAAGGCTGCACTGAAGCAGGTTCCTGGGGAGAGAGGAGCCCACGCTGGAGCAGGTTTGCTGGCAGGACTTGTGAACCCATGGGGGACCCACACTGGAGCAGTCTGTTCCTGAAGGACTGCACCCCGTGGAAGGAACCCACGCTGGAGCAGTTTGTGAAGAACTGCAGTGGGAAGGCTCACACTGGAGAAGTTCGTGGAGGACTGTCTCCTGTGGCAGGGATCTCACACTGGAGCAGGGGAAGAGTGTGAGAAATCCTCCCCGTGAGGAGGAAGGAGTGACAGAGATAACGTGTGATGAACTGACCACAACCCCCATTCCCTGTTCCCCTGTGCTGCTCAGGGGGAGGAGGGAGAGAAATGGAGAGTGAAGTTGAGCTCAGGAAGAAGGGAGGGGTGGGGGAAGGTGTTTTAAGATTTGCTTTTTTATTTCTCATTATCCTCCTCTGATTTGATTGGTAGTAAATTAAATTAATTTCCCCAAGTTGAGTCTGTTTTGTCTGTGACGGTAATTGCTGAGTGATCTCCCTGCCCTTATCTCGACCCACGAGCCTCTTGTTATATTTTGTCTCCTGTCCTGATGAGGTGGGGAGTGACAGAGCAGAGCTTGGTGGGCACCTGGCGTCCAGCCAGGGTCAGCTCACCACAATACAAAACTTGTATTCCAGATAGGCTAGCTGTTGATTTTCATGAAGTTATTTCTTTTCTGAAAAAACAAGTTTATGTATAATAGCTGACATATGATAAACACGTAACTCATCCTTTCTTAGAGATAGCGCTTGCAATGCTGCTACAGTCAGTGTTAGCTTGAATTACCAGCCACAAGGGTTTAAATTGTGCCAGTTCAGGCTGATCGTGGCAGCCAGGGTGGTTTTTTGATGCAAGTTTGAGATAGCATGCCTTAGGTCAGTTCTCTGTTCCTTTATGTCAGTTTTGAAAATTATTTTTGAGTTCGTAATTTCTCTTAAATATGCTCCAGTAAGAAGTTGTCTCGTTGCCTTTTTTTCAGCTAAGGTAAAGGTGTGAATAAATCTCACAGACACTGAGGATTTTTGGCATCACAAAGTTTGTTTATTGGTGAGTTATAACTCATTTGTACATGTAGATTTGTGACGGATAGCGTGGGGTTTTTCCTCATCATTGACAGAAGAAAACAGTTCATGCTACTCTCGAAGGCTTAGCTAACCAAAAACGATGACTGTTGGTGGACTTGATGATTCACTCTAAGGTGCATATGTGTGTTTCTGTTTGCATGTGTGATTAAGGAAAAAGGAAAATCCTTGAGTTAAAATTGAAAAACACATTATTTAGCAAATTGACACACTTTTCCCTGGTAAAAATCAGATATTTTATGGAGTTCCAGAAAATATTATTTGGACTGAAGTTGTGTTTCAGAGATGAGTTCTAGGGACATAAAGCAGCAGTTGCCTTTTAAAAAACAGTCTTTAGTAGTCTCTTCCACTCTCAGTACGTATTCAGAGATGTCTACTCTGATTATGTACGAAGAGAAAAGACCAATGGAATTAATTCTAGCTTCAACTAATGAAGACCTCAGAGAATCCCATAACCTGTAAAAGCATAAGAAAGATCTAATCCACAACCAGACAAAAAAATTTCCCTGGTCCTTACTGTCAAACAGTGGGTTTGTCCTGGAAGTTGAGCATATGTATGCTTTCAAAAATATTTTGTTTCATTGCTCATCCTTGATCTATTGTATCTAGCATTATCATCATCTGTAAAATCCCAGTTTTTCTGTTTTGTGCCTTCATTTTCTTCAGTCAAAATTATTGCATTTTATCACCATGTACTTCCTTTTAGATGAATGTTTGAATACAAGATGCAGAGCATGAGATCTGGAGACTAAATATTTGTTCAGATCCTTACGTAGTCTTTTGGAGAGTATTCTGCTTTTTCTTCTTTCCAGTTTCTGTCCCATTTTATGGTGGCAGAATCTAACCCTTGAAAACTAATTAACAGCTCTATTCTATTTATTTCTTGAAGCTTTTTGTGCTTTTACAATACAATGAGTATGAGAATGTTTTATTTTGGGTTCTTGTTACATTAAAAAAAAAAAATCTCCGTACCGTACTTTACAATAGAAGTGGGTAGGAGTAACCACATGGAAATACGTTTCGGTGGTGTTGTACAGCAACCCTTAATGCAATGCAAGCAGTTTTGCTGGGCTTATTCTCACTTAATAACTATTTTATTTTCTGCTCAGGAAAAGACTTATATTCATAACTGCCATGTTAGTTGAAAGCTGGACATGGAAGAACACAGATGAGTCATAGCTGGTGCAATGCCACGTGACAGGTGACTTTATTTTTAGAGTAGGCTAGTGCAGTCTAATCCTGGCATGTTGCTTGGAAGGATGCTTTGCTTGAAGCAGCTACTGTGTAGGTTACAGTCCTACATTATTAATAATGTAACTGGAATGAAAATCTAACAAGTTTAATATTTAAAAAACCCTCTATCTGAACCTACCTTACCACTTCAAACAAAGAACACTTGGTCTGTTTTTGATTTTCCTACACAGATGTGATTTCAAGCTTTGTTCCCATCCAAGCAGAAGAGAGCATGTACTGTCTGCTTGACATCAACAGTTCTAAGGGTGTGGTATGATGTGAACCACTCACAAGGGCTGAGCTCTTAGTGAAATGCTTTAATATTAAACTTTCCATTGAAAATCTTTGCTACGGCCGTGAGATTGGTCACCAGTATTTGTCTCACATATCTGCTACTTCTAGCAGATACTTAATTTCAGTACGATTTACCTCAGTATTTCTGAAATAAACAACTAGATGGTCAGTAGCTTCTCAGTTATTCAATATGCATCATAATTTCCCACCATTTATTTTCCCTTGTATTTTTTCATAATACATGAATCATGAGGAATAATTTCAAAAAGCACCTGAGGAGGTAGTGTATTACTGACCTTGACAAACCATTAAGCATATTAAGTACATTTATTGAAGATTATAGACCAAAAGTTTTAGGTTTTGTGAAAGAAAGTAAGCTCTGGTGTTTGGTAATGCTGTAGAAATGTGTTTTCAAGAGCTGATTGGAAAACAGAACTTTCTATTGAAGTCCGAGTATGTTACTCTGAAATATAATATTTTTTTCAGAATTTCCCTCAGAGGGAATGGCTCACTTTTATGTTGTTTAATGGAACATTTGGCTATATTATGTCTGTATTTAAGCAGTAATTAAAGTCTATAGATTACACCATTTTTTTAAAAGTACAAGAAAGAACTTTCAGAAGTTCTTTCGGAATGTTCTCTTTTGTTGAAACAATATTTTCATTGATACTTAAACACGATGCTGGAGATTCAGTAAAAGATGTATGTATTTTCCAAAGCTCATGGGTTTTCATAGGTTTTCTCGTAATGCTTTTTGTGCTATCAAAATGCAATTCACAAAAACTCAGTGCAGTTCTCTAGCTTATTCTGTTATTAGGCTGTGTTAAACTTGAAACAATATCTAAATGTATGCATTTCAGATGGAATCTCTTTCTAGCTATATTAGCCAATCCTTCCTACTGTAGATCTAGGAAGATGAATTTCCTGTGTTTCACAAATAATTTTAAAGATACGCATTATCCAACAATAAAGAAAGTTTGTAAAAGACTCTTCACAGGATTGTTAAAGTATACCTTTTTTTGTTAAAAAAAGCTTGCTTTTTTTTTTTTTTTTTTTTTTTATTTTCAATTGTAAGACTATCTCCCTGTGCTTTTCTGCTGTATGACACAAATGCATACAGTTCCATAGCTGAAAATACTGTCAGCCTGTAGGAGAACAAACAAGGCAAAATCACTTGGAGTCTCCTTAGGGAGTAACCAGAACACGTACCTTTGCTTTCCTGGCGTGGAGTGGGGTGCAGGGAGGAGGGAAGTGGTGCGGGGCCTCATCTGTTGTGTTGGAGATCGACTGCTGGAAAAGTCATGTCCCATTGAGTTGGAAGTTATTGTATTACTGTCTCAGATCACTGGATATTTACAGTCATGACGTATATGATGTTCTGCATTATATAAAAAAATGTGTTGTGGGGTTTCTTTGTCCAGATTTTATGCTTTTGGAATACTGAAAAACTGTTGAATTATTACGTGCTTTTTTTGAATGGCTTATAAGTTTACTTACTTACAGCCTTAGGAATAATTGTTGCATAATTCTCTATCAGATACATTTCCAGCAAAATATGTCCATTAATTCATTAACTGACTATGTATAAATTTAAAGGCCTGCAGGCTCTCCTAATTCTTTTCCTTGTTCCCCTTTCTGTAAATCTGGGCTGTAGTATTTAGTGTCTTAGATGACATCTCTCCTTTTTTTTCTTTTTCTTCTCTTCAGTTTTTACTCTTGCGTCCTTAATTGATACCATCTTGCTACATGGTTTTCAAAAGAAACTTCTTGTTGCCTTGGTTCTATGTGCCAAGAAAAACCTGTCTGAATGAAAAATAATTAAAATGGCATAGTAAGTTAGTCTGTTAGGCTGCATAAATTTGCTTTCATTTCCTGAACCATTTTAAGTGACAGTAAGTGTTTCACTTGAATTTCTGGGCTCTGATGAGTCACCTTTTATGTAGGCATTATGATGGCACTGTTGATGCCTCACTGTGACAGTCTTAATATAGCTGTAATTATGCTGAAACTATTCAATAAGTCAAGTCATTGTATTAATCTGTATGTTTTCTTTCCAGGCTCCCACAGAAACATTTAACTCGGTTCTTTCGCATGTTCACCTTATTCTTACACCACACTTTTGCAGTGAGAGGGGAGTGGAAATATCAGACGGAGTCATTCAGAATCCTGATTCATACTCGGTAGCTGCTCCTTGCCTCCGTGCTTTTCTTTTTCCATACAAGAATTTCAGTAATTCAGGTGCGGTAACCATTGTATCTCCATCAAACTGGTATCTATACTTGTCTGTCATTGATAGCAGATCAGTTGCAACAGTGCTGGTAATTTCAGTAATAAACTCTCCTATTTGACCTGTGTGATGGAACAATAATATTCCCTTCCTCACACTCTGTCTAATCTATTCACATCGCTGCTACACACAGTTAGGATACAACTGAAGCACATAGCTTTGAATCTTAAGTATAAATATCTTAATATTTTGATAACATTTAATCATCTGGATTTCAAAATTAATCGTTTAATAATTTGGAAGGGTAAAAGTCTTTCATAAAATTGAGAAGAATCGATTTCCCTTTCCGTGATTCTAGAAACAATGAACTGCCTGAGTAGAAATGCCATTAATTATCATGCATGTACCTTGATTAGGTAGTATGCTCATGATTTTATTTTAATAGTTATGTTGCAATCTTCTGAATTCCTTCCAACCCTGATTGCTAGGAGAGTTATTTAATCTTAAGTATACCAGGCAAATATATATTTCTTATTATTAAAAAAATAAAAGGAGATAAAACATCTCAAAAGTTATACTGCAGACTTTAAAGGGACATAGGGTAACAATTTGAATTCTCTGCAATATCTTTCATCTTTCTTTTATTTAAGAATGTTTCTTGAAATCCAGTAGACTACAAGTAGTATTTCTATAGGTTGGAATCAAATGGGATCAGCCTATATGGATACAGTGCGACTTTAACAAAGCAGAATGCCTTGTGTGTCTTTCTAGTTCCCATAGAGTGCAGCTTGGTTGTGCAACGCGTTTGTTTTGCTGACTCTAGTTGAATTAGTAATCCCTTGCATTTCTCAAATAGCTGGAATGTATTTTCATATCTAAAGCTAACCAATATAACGAACCTAACAAAGCAGTTTGTGAACTTATGTATGCAGTGACCATGACTACTGCAGTTATATTTCCTAATGTCATGTATAAAATAATCCAGTCATTCATTATAAAAGAATCATGGTCCCCATATGGTTTATAAGGTAGATTTTAAAAATTTTATTTAGATCCTATGGGGCATGCTTATTTGATAATGAATTAGCATTTATTCACGCCAATGCATGTATTCACCTTAATACCTTAGTACCATCATACCTGTTTCAAGCAAAAAAAGTATGTGTTTTTTGTTATTTTTTTCTTATGAAGTCATCTCTACTTTTTGAATTGAAATAATAAAAGTACCTCTAATAAAAACGTTGAAGTTCCACTGCTATCTTTTGAGGAATGAAACCCATCACTGATAGTGAGACCTGAAAGAAGATGTTTCTGTGTGCCATTTGGGCTGTGATGCTTAACAGTTGTCAGGCTGAAGTGATGAAATGTTGGATCTTTTTCTACTGGTGAGAGGCTTTTATAATTTTAAAACTGGTATGAACTCCTATAAACTCTTCCTATGTGCTTATGGGAATTTCCTGGTGTCTAAAGTACATGAACAAAAGTAAAGGAGACTTTTGTACAGAGGTGGCTTAGAGTAGAGTCTCTCTGGTCCCTGATATCTATGTAAGTTTACAAAATGGACTGAATATTGTTGATCACATTGGCACCATGGCAAAAAATGTATGTCTATTTTATATAAAGTCTCAAGTTAGTAAGAGGTCTGCCACTGCTATTTGTGCTGCACTTAATTACATTTTTGCACTGTTTTTAGAAGTGGTAATTTTGGATCTTTCTCTTTTCCTAAGCCTAGATTTGATATAATTTACATATAATTCTCTGAGTTGCATATTTATTGATAAATATTAGATAGTTTAAAAATCAGGTTACAAAATATTTCTTTAGAATAATTATTTAAATGGAAACACAAATTATGTTGAATGCAACAAAGTTCCATCTCTGACTAGTATTCACGGAATCATGGAATTTTCAGAGTTGGAAGGGACCTCTAAAGATCATCTAGTCCAACTCCCCTGCTGACGCAGAAATGCCTACAGCACATTACTCAGGACTGCATCCAGGCGGGGCTTGAAGATCTCCGGAGAAGGGCACTCCACAACCTCCCTGGGCAGCCTGTCCCAGTGCTCTGTCACCCTCACCGTAAAGAATTTTTTTCTTATGTTCGAATGGAACTTCCAATGTTCCAGCTTGTGCCCGTTGCCCCTCGTCCTGTCACTGGGAACCACTGAAAAGACTCTGGCTCTGTCCTCCTTCAGCCCACCCTTTAGATATTTCTAAGCAAGAATAAGGTCTCCCCTCAGCCTTCTCTTCTCCAGGCTAAAGAGTCCCAGCTCTCTCAGCCTTTCCTCATAAGGGAGGTGCTCCAATCCCCCAGTCATCTTTGTTGCCCTACGCTGGACTCTCTCCAGAAGTTCCCTGTCCTGCTTGAGCTGGGGAGCCCAGAACTGGACACAGTATTCCAGTTGTGGCCTCACCAGTGCTGAGTAGAGGGGGAGAATGACCTCTCTCGACCTCCTGGCCACGCTCTTCCCTCTGCAGCCCAGGATTCCATTGGCCTTGCTGGCGACAAGGGCACATTGCTGGCTCATGGATAATTTACTGCCTACCAGGACCCCCGGATCCTTCTCCTCAGAACTGCTTTCCAGCAGGTCCACCCCTAGCCTATATTGGTGCCTAGCATTCTTCTGCCCCAGGTGCAGGACCCTACACTTGCTCTTGTTGAACCTCATTAGGTTCTTCCCTGCCCAGCACTCCAGCCTGTCCAGGTCACGCTGGATGGCAGCGCGGCCCTCTGGAGTGTCAGCCACCCCTCCCAGTTTGGTCTCATCAGCGAACTTGCTGAGGTTACACTCTGTCCCCTCATCCAGGTCGTTGATGAATATATTGAACAAGATTGGACCGAGTATTGACCCCTGGGGGACACCACTGGTTACAGGCCTCCGACATGGCTGGTCATGTACTGTGAATAAACTGAAAGCACCTATGTTTTTATTAAATAAAGAATAGTTTGATTTTCGTAAAAATAGACTTGGTAATAATAGTTCATTGATTTGATTCAGAATGTAAACTTAAAGAGGAAATTAGTTCAAATAACAATAAGGCTTGAGTCAAAAGTATTGGTTTAAAAAAATGTCAGTGGAATTTATATTGTATCTTTCTAAAGCCCTAACCTTGCAGTCAATTAATGTGTTTATATGGTTTTGCTCAGAGTAAAGACATTGGGTGAAGTCCTGCCTGCCCTGAAATCAATGTTAGTTCCGTTCATTTCATTAGTGCTTATTGACTTAAGTAGATTTATTCATCTGCTCAAGGTAGATATAACGTTTGTTTTTCCTGCTGAATAAACACTAATTTTGAAGTTTTCCTTTTATGAGCCTTAGTTCATACAGAGCCTCTTCATTTATCTGCATGAAAAAGTTCAAATATGAGGATCTTAATCTGTGCCTGTTAGGTTATAAAGATGATTTCAGTCCTTCTGCATTTCAGGCATCACTGAAGCCTATGGGAGCTGGAGGTGTTTAGTGCTTTTCAGAAGTTTTCAATATGAAACCTAATTCTAAAAGGACTGAATAAATTAGCTGTTTTTCCTCCGTACAGTATGGTTTTTAAACACTGAATGAGCTATATGATGCGAAAATGTGCACGGAACATGGTTTAGTCCTAAAATAGAAATTATACTAAACTGCTACCATACCTATTTCTAAATTGAGAACATAGTTACTCTGTAAATTACTGAAGAAGTCTTGAGCATGGCTTGGGTGAGTCCACCGTTGATGCTGCAAAGCAATTGTACTTTCAAAGGGTTAAATAGATGATGCTACGAAACCAGAAATTAGTTCTTGCTTGCGCTTTTCCCCATCTTTAACGTTAAAGACTAGTCTATGCCTCTATACTTTCACTGCGTGTGTCCGGCATTTGTGCTACTCACATTCATTGTCACAAGACAGTGTAGCTATATGTCCGTAGCAAGTTTTTAAAGGAAATTATTAAATCCAGACCCCTCCGTTTGTTTACTCATTTAAGGATGAATCATTCAAGCTGCCCTTCAGTCTGTGTAGAAAAACATCATTTCTCTGGTGCATGCCAAAGCAATGTTTTTAGATCTGTGTCAGTTACTTTATTCCAAATCAGTCTGCACTTTCTGCCAGCCTGCAGTTAAAGAGCTGTTATTTGATAATCAGCATTAACTCTGTCAAATAAAATGCACAAGTTATGACTGCATCTGGACTTGAAATACGTAAGTATGCATAAAACTTTTTTCCCACTAGGTAGCCCCTCATAGTGCAGCTTGCACGCAGCAGTTCAGCTACACGCCTTCCTAATGGAGATGCAGTTACCCGGAACTGGTTGATCTGGTAGGGTGCTTAGAGTATCTCATGTGTGAACCAAAACATTTTGGGAGAGGTACCAGTTGTATTTCTTTGGATTAGTTAGAGTAAATTTTTTTGGTTCCTGGTTTGCTGACTTAGTGTGAAACTGAAAATCAGCATTATTGGGCCGAAGATTACACCCAAGCTTTTAGTCTCACACCAAATTTCAAAGAAATGATTAGTTATATAAATTGTATGATAAAAAGTCTAGGTATTAATTTTTTCGGAAAAATTTTCAATAGGGCACAAAAATCAGTGGCTTTTTTTTAAAAAATTTGTTTTTAACATATTTAAATTTGAGTATATGCAGAAAGTTGTGACATAGAAGTAATTTTGATAGAACTGGAGTTGATGCAGAGTGCAGTGCTATGCTATGTAGCTAAAAGGAATATGTTTATTTTATAACTTCTTGTTTGTCTGGAATATTCCTGTGAGACTATGTGTTCTCGGAGTTAGCTGTCTGGGATCCTGCTATAATTCTAGTTTCCAAATATCATTTTAATTCCCTCATTGGGCTAAACAAAAGGAAATAAAAATCCTTCCTTTATCTTTTTTTGAGGTGCAGATTTCAGCATGCTAATCCATTTGTTCAGGCTTTCAGAACACAAAAAGCTCGAGTGATTTTGCTGAATCCAATTAAGGCATACATAGTGTGATTAGAGATATCACAACAAATGATGAGAAATGAGAGGGTTCCTTTCATATTGGGTACCTTTAACTCTTTAGCTCTTAGTGTTTGAAACCTTTAGCAGTAGATATCTCATTTTGCAATTTGAGGAAGAGAAAATATATTTTTTTGAAAAAGAAACAAAATCTGACATTTGAGATCCTTGCTTTCTGAACATCTGCTCTTGGTAAAATAGCAGGATTTAGCGACACTACTGGCATGTAAAGCTATCTTGTTTTGTGGATCCTGTGGATTTCCTTGAGTATCCACGTATACGAGGAAGACAAGTTTGTATTGCTTCAAGTTAAAATGAAGCTGTATCACACATGCAGATAAGATATAAAATACAATATGCAACTTGAAAATACGTAAAAGTTGTCATATTATGCTGGAAATATGAATATTAAAAATTGTAAACCAGATAAGGTTAGCTTGGCAATTTCTACCTGTATTAAGATAGGAAATGCAGAGTTAATTTATATGCTCTTAGAAACCAGAACTTATAAGCAGTAAGAGGAAATGGAAATTGCAGTGTGAAAAGAATTGTTTTGATCTTCGTTCATGAGTTCCAAGTAGGCTTTGCAGATCTTTTACTCTGGCTTTTCTCTATCCCATTTCATGTCTAATGAGGAGTCCACAAATATATCACAAACAAATTGCATGTTGGTGGGATGGTGGGTGCAGTGTTTTTAGGCCAAATCAGAGCACTTAAATTTGTTTTACCGAAAATCACCTTTACTGTGTTTTATGGTTGTATTAATGCTTGAGCTGTAATTGAAGTTAGCCTAGTAGTTGGCATAAAATAATAAATAAAACTACTTATCAGGACTAACTTTTCATTATACATCCATAAACATATATATATTCAAATATGTAACAGAAAAGAAATGTCTGAGTGTTTTTGACAGTTTTACAGTCTGCAAATATATAGATACGTATAAATACAAGTTTATATATTTATACTATATATGTATACTTTTATATATACTGTATTTGTATCTGTATGTATCTTTATACACTATTCAGCAAAAGTAACAGAATTCTTTTCCTCCTAGAGATATTTTTTAGCTCTCTTCTAACCAGGTCTTTAAATCCTACGTCCAGAATCAGGCTTTATAATCACATTATCTTTAGCCAGTAACAGTATGTCCAAATAAAATCATAGAATCATAGAATGGTTTAGGTTGGAAGGGACCTTAAAAATCATCTAGTTCCAACCCCCCTGCCATGGGCAAGGACACCTCCCACTAGACCAGATTGCTCAAAGCCTCATCCAACCTGGCCTTGAACACTTCCAGGGATGGGGCCTCCACAACTTCCCTGGGCAACCTGTTCCAGTGCCTCACCACCCTCAGAGTGAAAAATTTGTTCCTGAGATCTATTCTAAATCTCCCCTCTTCCAGTTTGAAGCCGTTACCCCTCGTCCCATCACTACATGCCCTTGTAAAAGGCCCCTCTCCAGATTTCTTGTAGGTCCCCTTTCAGATACTGGAAGGCTGCTATAAGGCCTCCCCGGAGCCTTCTCTTCTCCAGGCTGAACAACCCCAAGTCTCTCAGCCTGTCCTCATAGCAGAGGTGCTCTAATCCTCTGATCATCTTTGTGGCCCTGCTCTGGACTCGCTCCAACAGGTCCATGTCCTTCTTATGTTGGGGGCTCCAGAGCTGAACGCAGTACTCCAGGTGGGGTCTCATGAGAGCGGAGTAGATCAGGAAATTAGTGGCTCTCACCTATGCTGCATGCAATGTTGACTTTTACTGTAACAAATAAACTTTTTCATTTCTGCTGTATTCCTTTGAAGTTCATGCTCTCTCAGAAGCTTTCCTTGTGTATGTAATCCATGCTTCAGTATTTCATGTATTCATTCACCAGGAAATACAGCAATATGTGCATTTATTCTCTGTTAGAGATCGTATGTGACTACTGCTTGAGTAGAATAGCGAAAGCATAAACATCCTGGCTGACTTGGTTTCAGTCTCTAATTACTCCAGCCTGTCAGCACTGTGGTTTTCTCTACAAATTCTGTCACACAGTTCTCATTGACTGGCAGTAAAGTTAGTGGAAGTCAACTAGAACAAGGGCTGCAGCTTCTAAAAGTCACCAAATCATCAGTTTGCTTTTGTACAAAGTACTTTTCTTAGATGTGGTTTCAAGTATCTAGATTCTAAAGCAAAAATTCAAAAATTTCTCAGAAAGGCTTAAAAATATTATATATCTGTTTAATTCATGAAACATTGTTTCCTAATGAAAGCACCTGAAATCTGAGAATCTCCCGTATCATATTATAGATACTTTCTTGCATCAAGGTAATATATTTCCATTTTGTTTGGATAGGACAGTGAGGTGTAACAATCCTTTACCTCCGCCCAGGTAAAGATTTTTTTTTCCAAGAATCAGATTCAGCAGCTCCCTGTCTGACTTCATGAAACTTTTTGAAGTTTTCTAGCCATTGTGGACGCTAAACTCTGCCAGTAAGCATGTAGCTCAACAGACCTGGTTTTGAAATAACAGCCAAAAATAAACAGTCATTCTTGCACCTTTTTCCTGTGATTTGATATATGAGGAACCTTGGCTTAGGAAGTTTACAGGCTATTCGTTCGTATGAACTGTGTCCCTTTTATGAGTTGTGGCATTTCTTGCAAGCAGCATGGAGGATTTATCACGCAATAGTTTTCACATTTGCTGTAGCAGTGTTATTTTTCTGATGTATACAGATATGATTTTCCACTTCAGTGGGGTAATAATTTCTCAAGGGAAGACATATGTATAAATTGAAATTACAGACAAAGAGGGGACACTGAGTTGTTCTAAACATTTCGGGTAAATGTGAGGTTAGATGCGGCCTGATTGCTGGCCATATGTTTGAACAGCTCTGGAAGTGAAATCACGGCAAGACGATCAGGGAGGATTTAGATGGATGATTTCCACAGCTTTGTTTGAGGAGGCAGAGATGAGCGAGAGATCTGACCGTGCCTTTTTCAAACAGTGGCTCTGGCTCTGGGTACTGTAAATTGCTGGGACGCTGCGGCATGGGAGTATGGGGTTTATAGTCTGGCTCCAGTTATGAGGCGTAGATGATGTAAAAGAGTGGGGTGATAAAATCACTATAGTGATTTGAGATTGTACACCTTGTACTGCATCCAAGTTTAGTTCTCTGCCATCAAATAAAAGATCTCGTCTAAGCTGCTTTAGTTAGCTTCGTGTTCAGTAAGGATTGACTACAAATCCTCACGCGTGTCCAGCCTCTGTGGCAGAGTCAGGGTAATCAAGATTTGCAAGCTTTTGAAACAAATAAATCCCTTGTGTTTGTACAGACAGATAGAAATCTCTATGTATATAGCTAGCAATTTGTTTGTCTCCTGACTAATCTAAATAACTACCTTTGCATCGTTTGAATAACACTGAAACATCTATAAGGTCTATAAAGATTTCGGTGCAGCTTTTCTCAGTGCTGGTATGGGACCGTACGGGGAAGGATGCATTCAGTGCAGCTGAACTGTAAACAATTAACAGTAGGGCAAATAGTCAAATAAGGAAAAGTTTCTGGGTGGATGCTTTGAAAGTAAAAAAACCTCATCCTGAAATCAGTCAAGCGTACAATTTTCTTTTGAAAGTAATGGTTGAAATCATGTAAGAATTGTTACACTAGATTATTATTAGTCCATTTTTCGATATACAGAGTTTAAGACAAATTTCAAAGGAATGACGGAGCGCCTCATGTTAGTAGCAATACAGACTTAAAAGTTTTCCTCAAAGTAGAGGTCAGGTCAGAGAGAGAATGGAGCTGACACCTTCCTCTGCTCTGGAGGAGTTGGCAACTACTGGTCTTCCTGAAGAATTCCTCTTGTTGAGAGCAGCATGTATGGTGATACTGAGGTCTGTTTCTGCAGACCTAAGAAAGTAGGAATGTTATCGTGATGTTGAGTATTAATAGTGATATGAGCAAAATGAATAGATGGGAATTTTTTTTAAAGCTACCTCAACTTGTGGTATTCAAACTGCAAGTAATTATGTGCACGAGATATTTTTTCAAAAGCTAGCATAATCATTTGAATTCCCATTGCTTTGGCTGCTGCTGAACCCACTGATTTCAATGAAGTTATCTGTAGCAGCTTGATGGTTTGGTTTTTTTTTTTTTCCCCAAAACGTTCTGGCTGTATCTGTGGTGTGCTTGCATCTAGTACATGTCTATTTTTGTTTTGACACTGACTTAAATTCTGCTGGTTAGAAAAGATGTGAATGTAGAAGTTTTAAGGAATACAAATTTGTATACCTTGTAAAAACAAACAAAACAATGTATGGGGTTTTTTCCAATGACATTTAAATGAACATAATGTTTCAGCAGACATTGCTAGGGCATATATTCTTTAGCGGGTACATTAAAAGCTGCCTTAGTATGATACTGTCTGCTAATTAATTCTGCCCATTATCAGTATTTTTCTCCTGTATAAAATCAGGCCTCTCTACAAACTCTAATTCACCAAAAATACCGTGAAAAGACTATGGAAGACTTGAGATTGAAGTCCAAATGTTATAATGATAATAAGGACTGACAATTTTATTTCCTCTGGTAAG
Organism: Burhinus oedicnemus; assembly: GCA_008921705.1. Taxonomy (NCBI): domain Eukaryota; kingdom Metazoa; phylum Chordata; class Aves; order Charadriiformes; family Burhinidae; genus Burhinus; species Burhinus oedicnemus. The sequence continues at coordinate 214,508 of VFFE01005991.1, read as the reverse complement.
AAAAGGCAGAAGTGAGCTTGGCCTGTTGATTATAGGAGAATTGAATTTAATGCAGATGTAGTTGTTAGGGATCAGTCATACTTTAGTAATTAAGCACTCTTTGTAAGATAAGGATTAATCCTAAGAAAACATTACTGATATTAAAATCCTAAGTTATTACTTACTGATGTAAATATTACTTAGAGATTCCTGTCACCTAGTAAGACTGAACAAGAAATAATTTAAAGCTTATTTTGCCCGTGTTAGGAAACTTCATTATGAATACACAAAGGCACGCAGGAAACAGTTGTACTGACATGAGCTGGGCTTTACTAAATGTCCTTGAGATTCCAGTCTACTTTTTAAACAGGCAAACAAAATTAACTTAACCCCCCACACACATGTATTTCCTTTTGTGCAATGTTTTCCCTATTGTTTAAAGAGAAGATTCAGAAAAGAAATGCGTGGGGGGAAAAGCAAATAAAATAAATTTTGCTAACTTGTAGCAGCTGTGTGTGGTGTGAAGTGGGGAGGGAGTGGTGACCTTTTGGAGAATGACATTTAAAAGGAAGTCTGATTGGTAAGAATGGCCTAGAAACTGGGAAATAAAATTCGATTTGAAATTTTATGGAATCCATCCCACATATTTACCTTTACCATAAAATACCTACTTCTATGTAAATAATGGAACATAAAAATTATTTTTAGATAATTATTATTCATTCTGTGCTCTACGAATGGAGAAAATATTGTTTTCGTGCTTAATTATTACAACATTTTTAGTCTTCTGAACAATGTAAAGCGTGCATTTAAAATTAATTAGTCTATTTGTACAATAACCATTCCTCTGTTTCAGTATGCTAGCATCTAGCAATTTATTTACAAAAACAAAATCTCTAACTTCATTTAGATAACAACAGATTCCTTTTCATTGTTTCAGGAGAGTACTATGTTCAATTAAAAACACATCGCTGTTTATAACCCTGAGACACTCAATCCTGTCAAATTTTTAGGCGTTGTCTACGTGTTCTCCCTGTCTCCTGTTTGAAATCCCATGTTTTCCTAACATCATAATGCAATGTAAATGCAGCTCTAAAATGTTTGAAAGTAGATGATGAAGCAGCAGCTTTTAACATCTCGCTTATGGGGTGAGATCCAAACAAGAGAAAAAAGTGAAATGGGATGGCTAACAACGTAGTGTCATGGCTTAATCTCAGTCAGCAACTAGGACCATGCAGCCACTCGCTTGCTTTCCCCAGTGAGATGGGAAAGAGAATCGGAAAAGTAAAAGTGAGAAAACTTGTGGGCTGAGATAAAGACAGTTTAATAGGTGGAGAAAAAGCCACAAGCAAAGCAAAACAAGAAATTCATTCACTGCTTCCCATCAGCAGGCAGGTGTTCAGCCATCCCCAGGGAAGCAGGGCTCCATCACATATAATGCTTACTTGGGAAGACAAACACCATCACTCTGAATGTCCCCCCTTCCTCCTTCTTCCTCCAGCTTTATATACTGAGCATGTTGTTATACGGTATGGAATAGGCCTTTGGCCTGTTGGGGTCAGCTGTCCCAGCTGTGTCCGCTCCCAGCTTCTTGTGCACCCCCAGCCTGCTTGCTGGTGGGGTGGGGTGAGGAGCAGAAAAGGCCTTGATTGCTTAGCAACAATCAAAACCACCAGTGTGCTATCACACTATTGCCATCCCAAATCAAAACCATAGTACTATATCAGCTGCTAGTAAGAAAGTTAACTCTATCCCAACTGAAACCATGATGCATAGTAGAATTCAGCTCACAAAGAAGGCTTTATGTTTAAGTAAGATGTCCTACGGACATTATTAGACCATTATTAACAGAATACAATTAGCAAGTAAAGGCCAGAGAACACTCAGGATTCAGGCATAACTGTTAGATCAAAGCTAAGTTTCCATAACACATCTGCAGTTAAAAAGACTTTCTAACTATGGAAGAAGCAAGTTTGGAGCAGTGGAAGCACAAAACCTGTCTAGTGATAACTTGGATAATGTTTGAGATTATTCTCAACAGTGAGGAGGAAAAACTAGCATGAGGCCTGATCCATACTACGTTTTTCCTCCAATTTCTCTTCAATTTGTAAAGAATATATTTGTTATTTGGTCCATTGGGGTTTTTGAGTGAGAGTTTCATTAGGAGAAAAGGAAAGGAAGCATGAACAGATACCATTAAAGCTTTAGCCATATACAGAGGTGTAGTCAAGGCACATACCTTTAAAGAGCACTGAGCTAATGGTCTCAAGTATCCAACTAGCTGCTTTAATTTTGTAGTACCATTACAACTGCAGAAAATGAGTAATTTCACTGAAGTGAAAAAAAATCAATGGTACTATTGATGTGCTCCAGCTGAGGTGTACGTGGCATTTAAAAGATGAAGTGTGGAGCCAAAGCTGTCAGTGTCACCATAAAAATGTACCGATTTTGCCTAGTTAAAACCCATTAGTTGGCTGAACTCTTGCACGCTGGTTATGTTTCAGGAAGTTATTTTTGAATGTCAAGCACTCGCTTGAGCAGGCAATTTTCTCTTATAAATTTCTCAAGGTTAGTGAGGCCATCCCGTGTTCCTTGTGAGTGCTTCGCCAATTCTCATGCAGTGTGGAGACAGACAGAAGTATCGGAGGCAGGTGCTATTTTAAAATCTTTTTTTATAATAGTATTCTTGAATATTTTTATGTGACTGTTTTTGTTTAGACTAAGTGTTGCTTATTTAGTAAACTGGTATAAAACAGTTTTGTATAACATGATTGTGAAGTGAAGGAAGTACTGACGAAGACATTACTATATCATTTCTACGTGTCCTACTGATCTAGGAGACAAATAACTGTTGAGTACCAGGGGTTTTAAAGGGCCAAAAGCATGGCCTGATTGCTTCATGTTATTTATCTTCAAAAGATGAACCTTCTCATTTTGTTTACAAGAGAAACTGAGGAGGTTATTAACCAAGAGACTGGATTAAGTAATTTTCAGGGCTCATTTTATTATTTAAATATATAACAAAGCTAATTCAATACACAGATCTGAAGAGACGTTTACTTTTGTATTCCCTCCCTGTGCTCTGGGGTTTACGCTGGGGTCTGGCTTACACTCAAGTAGAGCTGAACTTTTTGCTGCCGTTTGCAGCAGACTAACTAGTTTCCTCTGGCAAGCATCTGGTTAGCTCTCTTTAAAGAGCTGCTACCTGGTCCTTCCCAAGCGCGCGGTGTCACATGGCAGGACAGCTGCAGAATAGCTTAACGCCTTTCTGGACAAGATGTGGAAGAGGAAAGGAGATCGTGTCTTTCCCATTGCAAGTTGCCTTTCTCCATGGCAGATAATGAAATAAGTGCCTAGATGTACACGAGATCCCTGTATTTCTAAATGGCTTTTTAAAGGATTGCTCTTTTGACAGCCAAGAATGAGGATAAACATCCATCCTTGGGTCAAACTTTTGCTGTTAATACGCTTTATGGAATTCTGCGAACTTGTTCTGCAGAAGGCAGCGTAACACTGGTTAATGTGTTTCATGCTTATTAAATTTGCATATTGTAGCACGTGCAACATTTATGCAAGGTAAATGTTAGAAGCTAAAGCTGATTCAGTGTGTGCAATACAGAAGTAATTCATTAGATTTAAATCTAAATCTCTGAAAACTTTGAAGTAATTTACGGGACTTTTCTGATCTGTTAATGCCCTTTGAGTCCTGAAAGAAGTAACTGTGGTAAGTGTTTTCACAGGAAGAACGGTTAGGTTACATTATTGGGGTGGGTTCTGTTGTTGTTTGGTTTTGGTTTGGGTGGGTTTTTCTTGTTTTGTTTTTAACAGCAAGATGAGTAATGTGATGCCTGCACAAAGCACTAATTTTTCATTGAACTGTTACAGGGAAAAGTACAGGTAGATCATACAAGCTAACAGTGAATGTTAAATATAGGGGCGTATAATTTCAAATTAATAGAGTTGTAAACCAGGACAAGTATGGCCTTTCAGAGGCACTGAAGAAGATAAGTATTTATATGTTTATACCTATAATCAGCCACATAAAGTTTAACATTCACATGTAAATGACAATGGTGATTGTATTTCAATGTTAATATCTATTGATACGAATTGAGTAAGAAATGGCATTCTCACTTCAAGTGAATTTTCAGTATTTCAGGAAATTATATTCCCATGAAGAGTCAACCCTGAAAAATTTATGTCCCTGAAAATTATAAAGAAAAATTAATGATCTTAAAAGTACCGTTAGTGTGTGTGTTTGTGTGAATATATATTTTATATTTCTCATTTAAATTTAAACTTTTCTTTTTTCTTAAAATGTGAAAGGCTTTGAAATTTGAATTAATGTCAGAATTCATGTGACGTAGCTTTACTTTCAAAATGTAGAGGCAGGCTATTTACCAAATCAACTTTGTACCATAAAAGGAGTTCGTTGAATCAAGTGAACCCTTCCTAGTGAAAATTGTTTGTTAAGAAATACATAAGGAAGAAATATCATACCTGTAGCAAACCCAGGCTCTGTAGGCTGAGAACGAAAGCTGATATCTGAAACAGTTGGAAGTATCTGGGTTTTGCAGCCAGAGTTGTTTAATTTTCAGTGAGATGCATTTCACTATATACTTGTGATGTTTGGAATTACACTATCCTTATTTTGCAAGTAAGAAAATACAACCGAAGAGAGGATAAGGTAATCTTCATGTTGAGTAAGACAGGCATGATAAGCAGGAGAACCATCTCTCTGTGTGATACAGCAGTTGTGTCCACTTTAGGGTTATCAAGTATGCAACAGAGCTACAGATGTCAGATTTTCAGGTTCAGAAACTTCTTGTGAGTTCTCTCCTGTTGGTTTCGGAGTAGTCTGATTTTGTTTTAAACTGCATTTTTTTTTGGTGACTGAAAACAAAACCCCCATTTGATGTAAAGCATGCAAAAGGCTTTTTTACTGTCTTTTAAACATGCCAAAACCAGTAGGAGTCTCTAAAATGCGGATGATGGCCAGCAGGAAGAACTGACAGATGTTTCACAGTTGTGGCACATGTAGCTCTGTGGACATGAAGGCACTCTGCAGTGTCTCAGTTCAGGAACCACTGCTGTGAGTTGCGTTTGAAAGACTGTCAGCTACTTCTAGCTAAGTTTGCATTACTGGATTCCAGATCTGCTGGAACAACTTACTTTGTCCAGTTCTTGTTCCTGCTGCAACTAATCACAGATTTTTAAGCACTTGGGCCTCGCTGGGAGGATAGTTCCCTCCACATAGGGATTATTGACCCCTGCCTCAGACTAATGAGATCGACATTTGAGGAGGATGTGTCAGAGCTGTAGAGAGAAGTCTTTTGCAGTAAACCATATGGTCCTCAGGTCTCCTCTGTACCAAATGTTTTTAACAAAATATCTGTGCTGGGTTTCTACAGACTGCAAGAAACAGCCTTCTGACAAACCAGGAAGAAATCCCTTTCTTCTTGTCATTCTTGAAAAAGCAATAATGATGGAATAAAATGTGGTAAAAAATTATAATTTTATCTGTTGCTATTCTTGAGTAGTAGCAGGTTTCTTGCAACTCCTGTGTTACTGATAGGGAAAATAAGATGTGTTTTGAAACCCAGAATATTACTTGTTCCAAGCCTTTACTTTGGTTTCTGAAATGGGTAAATTTTGAGGAGAAAAAAGCAGCAAAATAGACTAGGTATCTCTGTAATTGCTTTCACACCTATCTGCAGATACGCTGAGTGCAAGTAATTTGGCAGAACTGCCAGGTTAGGTGAAGAAACAATAAACAGCTTCTCCTCCACTAGCCCAGACTCTTCCAGCTAGTAAGAATATTTACTGATAAAGCTAACAAACTGTAGCTGTACAGGCAAAATTAAATCAACCTAATGTTATTGAGGGAGACCCCGGTATCTATACTGAGAAAATGAGAACATGCTATTTCTTGTGTTTTGCATCTAGAGGACTACTTATCCCACTACCAGTAGAGTTCAATGGGGGAAGATGTGGTGGACAGGATGAGTCTGTTCCCACTCCTTACAGAATCGACTTTGTACATTTGTGTTCCCATTAGGTGCCTGATTTGGAAATCCACTGGAACTTTTTTTATTGAAAGCACAAGAATATCTTTGTAAGCAGGACAAACTGATACTGAAGGATATGCTCTAAAGTAATTTCTTTGTTGGCATGTGGAAAGAAGACTTGAGCTCTTGAGCACTCAAGAAAATGATGTGGATTTGTAGCACCTTGTGGAGGACGGCAGGTCCTAAAATGAAGGATGAAATTCCTAGGGATTGCAGATGTCATAACATTAGTAGAAATGCTATTTAACATGCCATGCACCAACCCCAGTGCAAGCTTTTAATGCATCTCAGCACCACAATACTGGTGGTTTGGAGGGCAGTGCTAGACATTGTTAATGTTGCAGCAGATCTAGAAAATGAAAACTAGACTTAGGCAAAACACATGTAATTTGACATTTTTAGTGGAAAATGTTAAATTTTCACATCTCAAAGCAACTTGCTAACGATAGTAATAAGAGAAGCAAGATTTCTGTATTTGCTTTTTTTCATTTATATTTGTTGATTTAAAATTACTAATTTAAAAACACCTCATCCTGAAATCATTGCCCTGCTAATTTCTTTAGGTCACTACCATGAAAATTACAACATACCACTGGAATTATTAGGATCATTTTTTATGGAAAGATAGGGAAATGTGAGTAGATAACCTGGGAAAGTTAATCGTGATGCTTTATTTGCTAATTGTTAGGATTTTTGCTTGTGTTCTTGTATGTATAAATTGAATTCATGATGGCAATTATATTCAGTTCATTAATGCATATCCAGCAAGTAGGCAGAAAAAAGAGGTACAGAAAAGGCATCTCATCTGTTATATCTGACTCAGATATTTCAAACCATGGGATGTTTTTATTATTTAAAGGTCACTTCTTGAAGGCTTTTATGAAATTTTTGTCACATCTGTTGCCACTAATTGGCACTGTGTAGTTTTACACTCTGCAATTTACTAAAGAGGTGGAAGTTGGTGTTAAATCTGATGAACGTGTGCTTATTTCAGTAGGCACTTCCAGGACAATGATTTGAAATATTTCAGAAGTCACAGAAAGTGCAGAGCAGTGGGCAGATACCGCGTAGGCTTTTTACAGTCACCACTGAAAGACACAAATTGGCATCCCTTAAACGACCATGTTACTCCGCATAGTGAGGGGTATAATCATATTAATGAAAACTGCCTTTATATTTGCACAATCTAACACAAACTTTTGCTTGAATATTTTTCTGATCAATTTTGATGTGTAGTAAGTGGAACAAAAACTTTATTTTTTCCCTTCTTTTTTTCTCTGTGATCAAAATCTTGGATTGAAACTAAATGTAGTTGCTTTTTCTCAGTGTCATTATTTACAAAGAGATTCAAAGCTGTGCCACTGGAGTTTTGCATGTGTTGCTGACAAACAAGATGTTATAGGAAAATAGCCCCAAGACTTAAAGAAAGATGTTGAATTGCATTTTCTGTAGTAAATATATGCATTTCTTCTTGGGAAAGAAGGTTTAGGATAGTTCTGTGTTCAGTCTTACAAGGCAATGCTAGAATCTAGTCTAAGAAAGTAACATTTGCAAATGCTGTATCTGTGGTAATTTTCTGATTGGTGCCAACAAGTTAAAAAAAAGGAATTGAAAACAGAATAAAGCAAACAAGTTAAACCTGAAACAAAAATAATTCATAAAGCTCGTAAACCTTACAGATAGTGGTCTTGGTTTCTTCACAGACTACTTAGGTGGGTTGGATTCTGCTGAGTTTGTTCAGGAACTTAAGGGAGAAAAGCAGTATAAAAACTTACAGTAAAGTAGTCTGGATAGAAAACTACTTTCCATGTCCATTAAAAAGATCTCTGTCTCAATAATAAATATTGGATAAGAAACTGAGTAGAACAACATTCATTCATTCATTGAGGTGAACTAGTTATATCAATTTATGCTGTGAACTTAGTTTCACTCAACTCAATGATAGCAGGATCTCATGGAAGATTTGTCATCTTAAAAATGAATAGAACCAGTTTGTGGATAAGTACCCAAGTTTGTGGGATTTGCATCCTTGAAGGTACTCAGAACTTGGCTGGACAAGTCCCTGAACATCCTTCTCTAACCTGGCATTAGCCCTGCTAGCAGAGGATGGACAAGATGGACCTGTAAAGATCTCTTCCAGCCTAAATTATTCTATGGTCCTGTACTAATCCACTAGTTCTCCACCTCCATTTTTCCCTACCAAAAACATTGTATTGAGTTCTGTCAATGTAGTATACACAAGTACAATTGTGTAATCTTCTTATCTTGGCAGGTATCACACTGTATTGTATAGTTCTCCTGGAAAAATAGGATATTTTTGAAAAACGTCCTGAGTCAAACAAACAAAGCTAACCAGGTCTGTAAAACTGGAATTGAATGTTAGGTACTGTTCACGGACAGAAAGCAGTATTATATAAAAGGCTGAATTGCCTACTGGAGGGTCATAGAAGTTACTGTAATTTAAAGCTTCTTAATTTTTTTTGACAGTTATAGCTGTTAACATATTGACTGCTGCTGAGATGGAAGCAAGATGTATTTATGTGGTAAATGCAAATGTGACCTTAGAGTGAGGACTGTTTTATTCTATGTTTAAAAAAAAAAAAAAAAGGCGGGGGGGGAAGCCAGTATCTCCTGCTTCTTCTGCTTTCAGGCATGCCAGTGTTTCCTAAATTCTGCTTGCTTATGTTTCCTCAGTGTTGAATCCAACCCCTTTACTCATAGTAACAATTTCCATTTCCGTTGTTTATTGGGAGACATGCTGATGTAATTACAGAGGAGGTAATGGGCACTTCTAATCTATAGTGCCGTCCTTAAGTCATGCCAGTGGCTATCCCAGCACGAAGACAGTGCAGACAATAAGAAGTGAAAATGTGATCCCATTATTTCTGCAGAGTGCTCTGAGGCATGGCATTAGAAAACACCACCATTCTTGCAAAGCCTGAACATCTCCAATGTTACTATCTCGTCAGTCAGATCTGGTTTCATTTACTCACTAAGTCAACTAAAGTATCCTAGCTGGGAGCTCTTCAGAGAAATACTAAATTATGCTAACTTCAGATTTGACCTATCATAAATAATTAAGTAATATAATTATTGAAGCTGTTTCCCTGGATGCGTTAACAGTAGGTTTAGCATTCCAATTTACAAGCAGCTCTAAATCTATGTCTTTTGAAGGTGCTTTGATGAGTACACCCTAAGATAAGATTTACCGTGGCACAAGAGTAACCTGATAAAGTAGGACAATAGTTTTTAATAAAATAAATTAAATTAATACCAGTGATTACATACTGAAAATACTGTAGCCTGCATAAAAGATCAAAGTAGTAAGTCTATTGCATTGAGCTAATCTACTTGGCTTTTATTTAGTAGTTTGAGAGGTTTTGTATTTCATACTCTCTGTAAAAGCATAAATTTCTGTGACATCTGACAAGACAGTCCTTACCTGCTGCCAATAGGTATGCATTTGTTTATACCAGCATTTTTTCCTCTAATTGTTATGTGATTGTTCTTTTTTTCCAGTTTCCCCTTTGATTAGCAACGCAGTTGACTTGGTTTGAGTTCTGTTAAGTGTCCAGAGAGGAAAAGAGAGACCCTAGTGTCTGCATACTTGCCAGATACACTGCTTCACTTTTGCCGAGAAGGTGCAGTGGTGTCTGCTGCACCCCTGTTTAACCAGGCACTGAGCCGGCCAATCTTTTGTTTAAAGCAAAGCCAAACCAATCCTGTCAGTACTAACAACAGCGTGTTTTGTCAAGGAGATTAAAGGCTGCTAAAATAGAATAGATGATATAATTAAATCTTCATTAAACCCACTCTCAGGACATAGCATGATACCTTTCAATCTGAATAAGTTATGTATGTCTAAAATTTTGAACATTTAAATTCAAAGTTTAAACATTTAAGCATCTAAGTGCTTACAGTCAGACTGATGTTGGCTGCCTGTATAAAGACTCTTTGGTCCAGCCTGTTGATGCTGTTGTTGTCCAATGACTCCGTACCGTTGGAGTTAATTTCTGTTTGGTCTGTCAAGACCCTCTGAGAATCAGAAGACGGATAAAGATAGATACTACTACTTTATTTCTTTTTTGTGCTGTAGTTTTAGGGTCAGGAACATAAATGTTTCTATTCTAACTGACTATGTGGCTATTGATGTTTTAAGTTCTTCTCTGCCTTTCTGCTCTACAGGCTACATTTGCTTTCCCCTCACTGTCTTTCCACTCCTTTTCTCTGATAAGTCTTGCTGTCATTGGGCTGCTTTCACTTTTAGGAAAGATTTTATGGTTTTTCATTATGGTTTGAGTGGGTTTTGTGTGTGTCTGCTTGTCAATTTAGGACCAGCAGGAGGAGGAAGGGAAGACTGTACTTACCTCTCAAGAATAAACACCCTGCTTTCTCACTGACTGATTCTCTAAAACCTCTGACAGGTTTCGCGGTCCCAGACACGGCATCCCACAAAGCAGTCCCCTCAGCAGCTCGGTGCTGGATGTAGCTCCCGCCCGGCTCCATAGCTTTCTCTGTGGGCCAGGTATGGCTGGCCATCTTGGTCGGTGTTTTCCTGACGGAGCCCTGGCACTGGGGAGCCCTCAGAGGCTGGTCTTTCTGCGAGGGCCCTCTGGGGTGCTTCCCCTGCCCAGCATTGGGCTAAGGTCGTGGCCTTTCTCCTTGTCACCATAGGGAAGGGGTCGAGCCATTGGATGTCCCAGTGCAAGGGCTGTGCTGGTGAGAGAGGGGAGTGCTGAGGCTCCTTGTGTAGGGCTGGCTGGCAGGGGCACGCAGGAGGCACGGGGGAGCGTGGCACGGGGTCTCTGCTCTGCCCCACTGCTGCGTAAACATGTAAAGCCGCTCTAGCTCCACCTTCCCCTGCTCGAGGTCCCATGCTGTGGATTGCTCCCGCTGCGGAGAGGGAAAGGAGCCAGCCATTCGGGGCATGTCAGTCATACTCTCCCATCTTCCGACTGGTAATGTTTGCCTGATTTGAGAGAGCATACGCAATGCAGTCTTGGAAGAGGGTGTGCGTGAGTGGGGGGAGCTGGCATGAGTGATCGCATCCTAACATCGCAGTCGTTCTTCAGTCTCCCCCAGACAGCAGTCGTTCCTCTTGCCTGTACCAGCCACTTACTCATTCACAGCGCAAATGTTCTTGTTTGTATGACAATGCTAATTGAAAGAGCTGTTCCAACTTCAGTAGCTATTTGTTTGGTTATTTCACAGACAGTAACTTCTAACTTAATAAACCAAACAGACAAATGTTCAGGAGTTACTACAGCAGTGTAAAAGTGTTTGGTTTTTTTCCCAGTGTGGCAGTGTGAAGCCAAAACAATCCCCATCTGCAGCCAGTCTGTAAATGTTTGTTCGCTCTGGTCCCTCAGCTTCTATAGAGTTAATTTAAATGAAAGGTAGCCTAGTTTAGATTAGAAAAGTGTAAATCTCACAGATTCTGTGATGAGCTACTGTAGCCTCCTAATCTGTTTTTTACCTTCCCCATATCTTTTGAATATCAAATTGACAATAAAAAGTGATTGAATTCTTACTATCAATTTACTCATATTATTAAGCCATCTTAATGTGATAGTTGATTCCATTTAAAAGCCATGATAAGTATATACAAATTTTGTTTCCTAAGCTGGGCTGGATGCTCCGTTCTAGAGATTGTATCCATCAGTGTGCACAGGAGAGCCACCAGCAAGAAGGTGTGACCTGCAGGGTTAGTTTTATGAGGATAATGTGGCAGGTGGAGGAAAGCTTTGTGCCTTTTTTATTCTACGCATCCTTCTTCAAATCCCAGTGCTCTTTTAGTGCTGCATCTTTCTGTCATGCGGGCTTCAGGCATTGATCACCTGCTATTTTACAGTATGAAATCTTCAATTCCAGTTACAGATTTAATCTCCTTTAGAAAAGGAATTGTGGCCAAGGATGTTTATGTTTGATTCAGCTGGTTTATTTCAGACTGAAAGAGAAGGCGAGAAGTTTTGATCTAGAAATGAATGATGTCTACTTTGCCGTATTGTCAGCCACTGTGAGCATGTTTTGACCTTAAACCAGGTTAGAGATAAATCTTATTAGCAGTACTGATTTGCAAACAGGTAAATCCTCTGACAATAGTAATGAAAGCCAAAAACCTGATTTTTGCCACTGTTACCGGAGCAGAAATTTCTCCTTTATTGTTTTACAGCATGGTATTTGAAAAACAGCTTTCTCATGCTGCTGCGCGCATTTATTAGTATTAAATCATACCAGAGGAGAAAGTATCTTTGTTCGCTGCTCTATGTTAGCTGGTCAGGCAATCTGAAAGTCTGGATGGTTTTATAGTGGGTATTTTCTGGAGAGCAGTGTCAGGGATAACACTGTACAACCTGGCCTAGTATCTGTCATTTCTTAATGATTCCAATAGTAGATAGCATTGGAAATTTCTCAGTTGCTGCAGTTAGACAAAACAAGTGCTAAAAATATTTTTTTTTTTTTTAAAGACTATCATACTAACTTGCTGTCTCTGGGATTTTTTGTAGTTAACCCAAAGATTTTTATCCCATCTTCAATTTCTTAGTATTCAGTGCTGCCATTTGATAAACTAAGTAAGCATAGGTCTTCCAGAGAGATATAAATGTTTAATAACAAAACTGCTATTCTGAGTAGTTTTCTATATGATTTGTGTAGATGCCAGTGTTTTCTATTAGCTGTGTATTTGTTTGAAACTTATTGGAAGGATCTGGCAACAGGTGCTGTTTAATAAATGATGCCTATCTGCCAGACACCATGAGATGCTAGGCACAGCCTGTTTGGGAAAGGTGAATTTTTTAAGGAACTGTCCATTATGTTTTCTTAAAATTTCCACTGTTTCTTTACCACATATTGTCCTTGCTGAATATATGAGAACTACAGCAGAGTGATGATGTGGATGCTTTGAGGAGAGTCTCGTGTTACGATTTATCACATATATATTCTGTGATTCAAGGAATCATTTGTTCATGTACTGAACATAGAGAGAGGTTTCACGGATTCAGATCCAGCGCGTTTGAGTGCTGCTAAGGTCCTGTATCAGGGTCACAGGGAGCAAGTGCAAACACTGGCTTTGTATAGATCCTCCTTGAATGCAAGTTACTCTGTGTGTCCAGTATCCCCTGACTGGTCTGGGGGATCTCGCTGTGTTTCTGCCTTTCGACCCTTCCTGGGAGCAGCGGTGGTGCCGCACGCCTGTGCCAGGGAGCCGGGCTGCCCTTGGGCAGCGCGAGCTGGGCTGCCCGGCAGCTCGGTGCCGGGGCGAGGAGCACGAGGGAAAGACGGTGGCTCTGAGTGGGCTGCTGACTGCTGCATCCCAAAATGTGCCGTTAGTGTTGGCCCTGGCAGCAAGGTAATTGCTTTACAGTCATTTAAAGCCAAGTTTTTTCCTCACAGATCCACCAATAATTCATCTGTGCCTGGGTGTTTGAACACTCAGTTACCATAAATTTGTGTAACCAGACAGGCAGGTTTCTGAGGCAACTTCCGAAGTCCCAGATGAGATGTTCAGCTATCTGATATGCATGTGTAACTATCATTTTGGGTATTGTTCCAGCTTGCATAGGTAGACCGTTAGCTGTGCTTACACAAACTGGTAAAGAAAACATACTCTTGCTCTTTTTCAAGCTTAACTGTGTAACTTTAAAAAAACAACAAAAAAAGACACTCTATCTCCCCGCTCCAACCCCCCCGCCCCGAAACCTATTGCATTTAAATAGCAGAACTGAATCATGGTTCAGGTTAACACGTTTGGAAATTTTCTAATTATTTCTACATGCACAACAGAATTCTAGTGCAAATGCAGTCGACTTGAGAGAAATAATTAGTGTGCGAAAGATGTGATGACAGCTGAGAGAGTGCAACGAAATGTTCCAACTTCCATTAGAAAATAATGACCTTCTTGGCTGAGTAAAAGTATTTTAATTAAATACCAACAATTCATAGTAATCAGTGAACTTATTAGCCATGAAATTTGATTCTGTCATCATGGACTGTTCACTTCCGTATTTCAGACAAAAATGAATATGCATATCATTTCAAGCCTAACGTTGTGTACTGTTTTAAAATACTACTGTAACATTTCTGTGGCTTAGGAAAGTGAAACCTTAATCAGTTTTTCAGAAAAAGTTGCCGCATGATTGGCAAGAATCCGTAGTTAACAGTGCTGTTCTTTCTGTCAGCAGTCTGATGCTTCAGTGGAAGCTCAACTAGCTCCAATGCGTTGTCTGATCAGCAATAGAAAAGCAATTGCGTCTCCCATGATTGGTTCCATCTCTTATTGGTGGCTTTTACCATCAGGGAAACTAAATGGGAAAATATCCTTAATGGAGTAAAAATATTTTCAGAAATGAAAATTATTTGCATGAATTATACTCCAGCCTTGTTAACAGCATTTTGGAAACCACTAATAATGGACTTTCTGCTCTATTGCCAACAGTGAAATGAGTAATAGGGCTTTTCAGAGACAGACTTGTAGTAAAAACCAACCAAACAAAGATTCTATACTTGTATTTTGCATTAAAAATTATTTATTTGCTAGAAGTTCAGTCCTGTTTTTTGTAGGGAGATACACCCTTTAGCTGCCTGCAGAATCGTTACAAGATTTAACTGCTATGTGACCTCTTTTGTGGCAAAGTTAAAATAATGCAAACGGCAAGCTTTCACTTGCAAGTCTTAAGTCGTTGCTAGGTGGGGATCATATGATTTGAAAATGTTTCAGGCACAAATGGGGCACTTGCACAGTGATAGGTCATCACAAATGGTTAGTGGAACTGAGGCATGGGCAACATTTATAATTAAGCAGCTTTGGGTCCAATTCTATTCCCATTGAAATGGAAAAGAAAACAATTACAGTTTGCTTACACAAAGAAGAATCACGATTGGGAGCTACAACATGACACAAGGGAGATACAAAGGGAGTTGAGTGCATTTTCTGCTTCTACAAGTTGTCTTTTATGTCGGGAGAGTAACTGAACTAAGGACATATTCAGTAATTTGAGGTTCTCTAACTGTGAAAAGATAAAGCTCTAGAATTTTGTGTTGGAAGTGCAAGGTAGGGATTTCTTAACAAGCACGGTGTTCACCTGCTTTCGTCTTGGTGAATGACTTGATTTTTCACTGTGTGTACAGTGGAGCAGCTGCAGCTCTACAACTCTCACACGAGAGGCTTTCTCCCTTGCCGTGATGGATTTGTATCTCTTTCACCAGCTGGCGGGAGCTCTTATTTACCTCTTTGAGATATGATGCAATGTCCTTTAAAAACAATGATCGTCTCTCCATTCCCTGCTGAATCTTACCACCTTCAGTTATTTATAAAGGTATCCAACTTCAGAAGCTGTAATAGTAGCATTAAAGTTGGTTGTATCAGGAATATAGCAAATAATATGTTGAAAATTTGCTCAGAGTTTTCAGATCAGAAGTCGTGGTATTGACTAAATAGACTTTTTTCTCCAAAACTTTCTTCCTATGTAGTGTTATATTATACCATCTTTCATATTAAGATCGCCAGACTTTTTAAAGGACTAGGGTAATTGTCTTCTCCTTTTACAAACAAACACGGGAGGGAATTGCTTTTTCCGACTTCAGGTTTTTTTCATTTGTAGCTCTACTTCTAGTCAGACATTGGACACTAGGTCTATTTGTTCTTTGCATCCAGTTTATTGAAATTGCATCTAGAAAGTTGAAATTTTAGAAAGTTTTGAGCAGCTGGAATAGTGAACTAAAAGGAAATCACTATAGACAGTTATTGCAATTGTCCGTTTCTCCTGCAGACTATCCTGTTGAACGTATGTAAGATGGAGTCCACAGAAAATTTCTGGTGACATGATCAGATCATGATGATAAATCTGTTTTAATACAACCTCCCTGAAACTGGTCGTGCAATTGTAGCTGGTTGAAATGCATTTGGGGAAGGTGTTAGCTCTTCCGTTAAGTGTAATTCCATTTTAACTTTTGATAAGCCCTGTTTTTTTGTAGTTAATGCTTTCTTTTCCAGTGATGATACGTTAACGAAATAAAACATGGTAAACTACGACAATGCTTTAAGCTCAAGGAAGAAAATAGAGCTTCATCACACACAAGTCCTTAGATTAACCTATAAAATTTTCTTGAATACCACCCCTTTTGTGGTGACGCTGTTTAAAGGTGATGGATATTCTGTTGTGTGTAAGAATGCTATTTTTTAAATGACTGGCCGTGATCTAGAAGAACAGCACTGATTATTTTTTTTAAAAAAAAACCTCAGTAAATATAGCTGACTAGAATTCAGGTGTCTTTCTTATCTGTTATATGTGAGTAACAGGTGTCATTTTGAGCATCGCCATGTTGAATTCTGTGGTTTTACAATCATTGCCTCCAGATTTGCATTTATAGTTACTGTAAGTGCATTAATAACTCATCATTGAAAGAAATAGTGTGATACTTTGTAAGCCTTTGGTCCTGCCTCTGCCATCAAAGCACTGCATAATAAAACACAACATTTGGAAAGAATACTGAAAAAACGTTGTAATTTGTTCGTCTAAAAACGTCACAGAAAAAGACAACAAAGTAGGCCATCGTTTTGTATTGCATTTTGAGACATTTGAAATGTTTGTATGAAGAAAGCTCGGTGTAATACCACTTCAGCTTTTTAGATTTAGTTTCCAAAAAAATAGGATTTTTGATAAAAATGATTTTTAACGAATTGGTCAGGTTCAGATTTTCTATACAACCAAAATGTAGGGGTTTTTTTTCTTGTCTGTTTTGTACAGACTATGAGGGAGACAAAGTACAGGACAGGAAATCATCGAAAAAACTCATGAACTGGAAAAATGTAAATACATTGCATCTTTAATGCATAGATAAGCTATTTTGTGTTCCTAAGGCCATTAGATCTTAAGGCCTAATGATTTAGCTTCCTGCATAAAATCATCAGACTTTAACATTGGTATTCCTTTTCAACTCTGGAAGATTCCCTAATTTCCATATTAGCATTTGGTAAATACAGCATATAACATTCAGTATGCTGTAAAGATAAGAAAGAGTTGGAAACAGCCCTGGTGAAACTAGAATGATTGCTTTATATGACCACGAGCATATCATTGGAATAAAATTGATAGTGAGAGATGTTTGACTATAATTCATCATCGTCAGGAAAAAATAACAAGCTTTGAAATGTTGGCATGACATAACAAATTGAGAGACTGCTTTCAAAAATACAAATTGATATATCGATGGAAAAATTACATTTAACTCCATGTCAGTGGACTCAGTCACGTGGGTGCGTACCTTATAAGCATGAGTTTACAGTGCAAAAATGCGCACTCTGACTTGTGTCTGCTCTGAAGAAGATGACAATAGTCTGCATGCATATGAGCCTTTCAACTGCATCTAGAAACCTGAAGACCTTTCTAACCACTATGTTACATCTGACCATCATGCTATACTGGCAAATTGAAAGGCATTCAGAGGGAAATAGCAATTATAGGGGAACAGAGGGATTTCACTTTGCATGAATGACTAAACCTATGTATTTATTGCTCATGTTCATATTGTAAGTGATAATATTTTGAGTTAAGTTTTTGTAAAACTCTTACCAAATAATTTTGATCCATACAAGAAATCTCTTAAATTCTTCCTTGGTATAAATAATAGTAATAGTGATGTCTGGGAGTTAGGGAACCATAACATCCTACAAGTAGTAGAAGAATATAAGCATCAAAATAATATTAGTATAATAATATAACGATATAACAATACTAGTAAAAAATTACTAATACTAATTACTAACAATAATGGAAAATTGTAGGCTGAATATCAAGAAAAACTTGCTGCGGGGGAGGTTCCTGGAATGTCTTCCTGAGAAATTAAAATACCTGTTCTTTACACCACTTAAGACTTCCTTAAGATTAAAGATTTTTATTGGAAATAGTCTTTGTATGTCATGCTGTAAACTATATCGTTTAATGACAGTAGTAAATATTGACATCCGCCAAAAAAAATATTCATGCATCCTCCAGTGTATTCTGGTTATCTGATTCATTAAGAAAAAAAATGAGTACAAATGTATATTGATATACAAAAGACGCGAGGAGAGAGCAGACAGAGAAACGTAAAGATGAATTAAACATTTGCTGCCTGTTAAGTTCCTGGAGATTTATACTGCTTCTTTGCTTCCATGAAAGAGAGAGAATGATGACACAAGACAGAATAGTAAAATGTGCATGTTACCCTTTTTTATATTCAATTTTAAAGGTAAACCAAGGGCAGTCAAAGAGTCTGTGTTGAATATTATAATTTGGCTTTAAATTCAGATGTTGAGAACAATTTCCTTGGCTCGATGCACCTGTAAATTCTTTCTGTATTCTCACTTCAGACATCATACTGAAAAGCAAGCAGTTGAAATAAGTGGCTTCAAATTTTTGCATCCTAAAGGATTTTCTGAAGTTTTGTTTCTGTCATATCACTGAGGATGTTCCTAAAGAGAACTGGTATTTGATCAATAAAACATTTACGGAATACACTTTAAACTGAAGCTATACTGTTGCCGGAAAAGGAACGCATTTGGAACTAAATTAATAATTAATATTAGCAGCAAAAATTAATAAATATTTTAACAGAGATAATGTAGAGGGCTGTATAGGAAAACAGGAATTTTCTATTTTAAAGTCTGCCTGCAGTCAGTCAATTGCGATTGCTTGACTTTCAGTTGTGAATTTGATTTGCCATATGGCATGGGAATAAGAGAGCTAGGCTTGCCACCGGAAGATGGTATTGATATGCAGAGTAAAATGGAAAATTAGATTTCCTCCCCAGATCACACACTGTAAAGAGTGTGTTGGATGTTGACTTGAGACTGTTGTGGCAGGCAAGTGTACAAATTCTATTTAATGTGGGTTTCTTTCTTCCAAACCGTGACCTGAAACATGCTGACACTGTTAGAAAGAGCATTAATGCTTTTTGTTTGTTTTTGTTGTTCTTGGGTGGATGGTTTGTTCCTGGCTTTTCTGAGCTGTGTCTTTTCAAGCTGACACTACTTATCCCTGTCTGTATAATTAGCCTTAACTGGTCTAGTATGGAAATCATCTTTTCAGGGTTTTTTAAACTCCTTTTTTTCTGAGCTTTTTTCTCAGTAAATAAAGATGGAGTGGATGACGAAAATAAAAGGACAAAATTTATTCTGGTGGGACAATACATTGATACACATCCATCCTATGAAGTCACACTTTTCTAAATGGAGACTAGAGCTTAGCTGCATTTGATTAATCACACTGCACCAAGAGTCCTCCTTTAAAAAAAAAAAAAATTATGCACTGATTATATATATCAAAGTAGCTTTGTTGATAATCCACTCTATTCCTGTCTTTTGAGTATATGATGATTCTGAGCTACATAGAGAGGAAAATCACTTAAAAAAACTCTGAGAAGCTATTATGAATGAATGGACATGTCTGGACATGGCAAATCCTTTGTTCTTGCAGTCTGGTATATTTTGTGATGATCCTTATGTTTGTCAGCTTTCTGGTGTCTCATCATGAGCTGTGCCGGACAAACATGATGGATGAGTTCGGTTTTGGCTGGATCAGACTCTGTCTGTCTGAACAGTTCCAGCTTGAGTATTCCACTAAAAATTAATTTCTTCTCCTACACTTGAGCTTTTTAGCATGGAAGTTGACTGCGGTGTAAACCAGCAGTAAGCAGAAGGTCTTATGGCTGGCAGGTTCTTGTTTGGAGGTATAGGCTCTGATGCACTGTCCTCCAGTGAAAAAGATTTGTAGATCTCTTGGTGTACTCTGAAGCTCTGCAGACAATGGTTATGCTCTGAGTTGCGTTCCAAAGATAATAGATTGAAAACCTTTTTTTCTAATGTACTCAAACTTGCAAATCCTTAAGTGCAGAAGGAGAAGTTCTAAACAAAAATGTATTAGTTCTACTCTCTTTAAAACTGGGAATTCTGCTGCAGTATTTATTGTACAATATTTGACTTTATAAAAAGAGCTGAAACAGCTTTTAGATGTATAAATACGTCAATGTTATAAAAATGTACTAGTAGTTGCAAAGTTTCTGTATTAGCAAGCAAATGCATTTGATTAAGTGACCATCTGGTAAAACGTTTATTATCAGTGAAAACACTGAATTTTGGATTTTGCATGTGCCAAGTAAAATGTGGGTAAGAGTTACAGCTGCATAAATTGAGTGGGCAGTAATTGGACCATATACCTTTCAAGCCTACTCCTGTCAATCTAAATAAATATTGTTATTCTTGAAGCTATTTTGCTTAGCTGATCTGCTCCATCTACAGTCAGTTGTTTTACCACTTTGTAAAATTTCTGCGAAGAATGATTTGACTTTGTCTATTTGCATGTGTACAAGGGTGGATGACCTGATTTTTGGTAGGATTAACACAGAAATAATTAGGCCCTGTGTTCCATGGATAAACCAGGATTTGAGTCAGCCCCGTCGTTATACACGTCAGAGCTCGGTGTCATGGCATTTGGAAAAGTTCTCACCAACGTGGTGAAATGACTTGTGGATCAAAAGGATGTGCAGTTTGGGCTACCATATTGGCCTTCCTAGAGATCCCCTGGTGCTATGGCTCTTGTTGCCTGGCATGCTAATAATAATAAATTCAATAATTTGCAAAATAGTCAACATGGTTTCCTTAGAAGAGTTGCTATGACTTCAGTTTATGGAGAACTGTAGGAATGTAACGTTTGCTGTTTTGACCAGTAATGCATCCATGGCTGTGTTGAATGCAGTTCTCTTTTTCTCTCATAGCCCCTGTAGCACCTGTAGCCTTTCACAGAATCACAGGGGTTGGAAGGGACCTCTGGAGATCATCTAGTCCAACCCCCTTGCCAGAGCAGGGTCACCTAGAGCAGGTTGCACAGGACAGTGTCCGGGTGGGTTTTGAATGTCTCCACAGTTGGAGACTCCACCACCTCTCTGGGCAGCCTGTTCCAGTGCTCTGCCACCCTCAAAGGAAAGAAGTTCCTCCTCATGTTCAGATGGAACTTCCTATGGTCAAGTTTGTGCTCGTTACCTCTTGTCCTATCACTGGGCACCACTGCAAAAAGACTGGTCCCATCCTCCCGGCACCCTCCCTTTAAGTATTTGTAAGCATTGATGAGATCCCCCCTCAGCCTTCTCTTCTCCAGGCTAAAAAGACCCAAGGCCCTCAGCCTTTCCTCATAAGAAAGATGTTCCAGCCCCCTAATCATCTTTGTAGCCCCCTGCTGTACCCTTTCCAGCAGTTCCTTATCCTTCTTGAGCTGGGGAGCCCAGAACTGGACACAGTACTTCAGGTGCGGCCTCACCAGGGCAGAGTAGAGGGGGAGGATAACCTCCCGCGACCTGCTTGCCACACACCTTCTTGATGCACCCCAGGCTGCCATTGGCCTTCTTGGCCACAAGGGCACATTGCTGGCTCATGGTCATCCTGTTGTCCACCAGGACTCCCAGGTCCCTTTGCACAGAGCTGCTTTCCAGCAGGTCAAGCCCTAACCTGTAGTGGTGCAAGGTTTCCAAGAAACCTTCAGCATTCTTTTGTAAGATATCAGCATGTCAAAAAGGTAAACTAGTTAAAATAGGAAAGGTCACAATGTGCTGTTCTAATATTTCTAAAAATTGAACCTGGAACCCATAGTTGTCCTTCTTCCTTTTTTATTTATTGCTTTTTTGAACAATGTGATAAGGGGCCTATTATTTTATTGCTATAAAAATGAAAATATTAAAAAGGTTTAATGTTTGTCCTGTGTTGTATTACAAGTTGATATCTGTGGGAGAGTGGGAAGACTAGATATCACTGCTATATTCCGTTTTATCTTTGATCCCAACCAGTTTTGAAGTGTGATTGCCAGAGGTGAAAACTAAATTGTTTTTACAGCAAGTACTGTTCTAATGCAGGGAATGCAATACCAGTTGTTCCGTTCATAATTTACCATGTACATCGCTATGTCTTCATTTCATATACTCATGGAATGAGTAATGAAGTGGTGGTTATTTTATAACTCCATCTCCTTCTCCCTGACATTAAATATTGAAGCTACAAGCCCTTTCTGACAATAATGAGATGAGGAGCTTAGAGTTGTTTCTTTGATAAACAAAGCATGGCAGTAAATACGAATTAATCAGAATTCTGTTGATTCCATTTATAAATTAGAGGAAACTTGTAGGAAAGGTGTTTTGTGAATACTGTGCTGCGTGAACATCCTGTACCACACTTAAAAATTGTTACAAAATTGCTGGAAATGGTTGCCTATGGGTTTCTGAACTTAGCTCTTATTCAAAGTGAAAGATGCTGTGAGCAAGTAAGAAGAAAGCTGAAGAAAAGACATGGCCATTAAATAGTTTCTGTAAAAATGTAAAAGGAGTGATGAATAGATGCATTTTATTTCCCACTGCTAAAAATGCAATTCTTGCTTTCCTATTACGAGTGTTACAAGTCTGTAATTTCTGTTATTTTTCTTTAAAGTGGAGGATGATGATAGAATACCTTTCACTGGTATTTGTCGTGCAATTTTATTGTAAATGTTCAAAATGAGGTCTTTGGGTTTATTTCAGCCAAGCTATACTGACTGACTTGCAAGTTTTTCTTTTTATATTCTCTGATGATCAATCCCAGGGTTGAATCTAGGGAAGCACCTAGATGAAAATCTTGTAGCGTATAAAACAATGTTGTCTATATTTTGCGGTGTGTTGCTTGTTGTGAACCAGAGTGGATTTGTACAGTCAGTGCATTACACCACAATGCGTGGGGATTTACACACCGCACATCAGGTAGGGGCCATTGCAATTGTCAGTGTGGCCAGCCAGCTGTCAAAATGCTTTCAGTCCACTCACTCCTTGGCTTTAAGGAAGTGGATAAGAAAATCACTACAGAGAGGGCAAAAAGCTATTCCAGCTTACTGTGACGCTTCCAAACGCAAATGCATTGAAACACTATGCCACCAAGTCACCTAATGTATGACTTGATCATCAGCAATTGCAGAATACATACATTCATTCAGATGTCCACTACAAATAAGCAAATCTACAATTAAATGAGATCCAATCAGATCTTAGGCGTTGTACTGTGCTGTTTCTTGGGTCCTTGTGTTGTCTTTAGGTCAGGACCATCTCTTTTGTTTTCTTTTCTCTCCTTTCATTCCATCAACATTTTAAGCTCCCGGGTTAAACTAATTTTTATCTTGTCCAGTCTGTGTCCACCACAGTCAGCTGACTCGCTTCACCTTTTCCTCTATTTATTGCCATCTTCTGGCTGCCTCAATCTAGTTCATATTATCACTGAATTCGGTTAAAGGTAAGAACACATCCTTTGTTACAAGGTCTGCTTTGCCTCTTCTTGCTTAGCAAACATATGACCAGGTTATTCTGGGAGCTGCAATATGTCTAAATAACAACATCTCCCATTGCAGTACCGTGTGATGAAACTTGTGACATTCTGCAAACACTGTTAGGAATCTTTAACACCTGGTGGTTTGGATTTTTTTATGTATTTTTTAATTGTATGTAACATTTGTAATAAATGGAAACACATCAGATTAGTGTGCATTAAAAGCAGCATTTTGCTTTTAGACAACATATCTCAAATTGTGCAATAAATCATATCCCCCCCCGGTGCAGTAAAGTACATTGAATCAAATCACATATATTTTGCTATCCCTTCAAATTAGAATTATAGCATACTTTCTAGTGACATCCCTTTGTATTTTATCTTTTAAGATCCAATGGTATATGTACATATTCCATTCAGATACTCTAAAATATCATCAGTTAAAATTTCCAGAAATAGAGGGTTTTGGTGGCAACTGCTGACAATGCATTCTGTTCGCATCTTTGGACTTAGTGCAAAGACATTGCAGCTAATTGAAGTGTGATGTTTCATAGCAGTCAATTCTGTGATAATTTAGATAATTAGGAGGAAGCCTAGATGGGGAGGTCCTTGCCTCTGCCCTAGCGGTGCCCCAGACAGGTTGTGCTGTGCATCTGCTCAGCAAGGCCAGGCCATTTGTGTTGGCGTGTTTCATTCACAGCCCGGGCTGCAGTGTAAGATAAAATCCATCTCTCAAGTCATTTAAGCCTTGTTGCAATACATTCATTGTTCTTTAATTACCACGGAAGCTTTCTTCAAGATGTAATGTTATACTGTGTAGCTACTTCTTTGTAAAGAATAGAGGTGAGTAAAATTAAGAACTTCTGACTGAAATGGTGACATTTCAACTCAAGAATCTGTTTTTTTCTTCTGTTACTGTTTTTCCTTGCCATGCCAAAAATTCTCCTTAGCATTTTCTAGCCAGATGAGCAGGACGGCTTAATTCAGACAGAACATCGTTTTTTTTAATACTGATAAATTAACAATAGTTTCATTGTTTACCTGTTTCTATTGGAAAGCTTCCAGCTTTTTCTCTGCTGCTTAAGCAATGCTACAAAGAGATCATCTGGAAATATAGAGCTATAAACAGCAGACTGCAACAGGAGGGACTTCATAACTCACCTGAAAGTTCATGCCTCAGAAGTTACAGTCTTGCAGCTCACTGGCGAATGGTAACTAATGAAGTGGAAGGCTCCGTCTGCTGGCAGCGTGCACGCTTCTCAGCCGCCTTCTCTGAAAGGA
The DNA here is from genome assembly GCA_008921705.1 of Burhinus oedicnemus. Lineage (NCBI taxonomy): Eukaryota > Metazoa > Chordata > Aves > Charadriiformes > Burhinidae > Burhinus > Burhinus oedicnemus. The sequence continues at coordinate 189,872 of VFFE01005991.1, read as the reverse complement.
CATGGACTTCGCTTACGCATGGCGTCTTGTGTTTGGATCAGATCGTATAATGTGATTTATCTTCTACGAATGCTACTTTAAATTTTGTTTAGCTGGGAAAGAAGATTGAGTTGAATGGCTAAAAAGTGGAAAGCTATTGACTGCTGCTGCTTGCAGTAAACAATGCTGGTATAGAAAGAGTTTTGCATTTCATATGGTTGTAGTAATAAAATATGTCAAAATAAGAAAGGTAAAGAGGTCTGAGATTTTCAGGTAAAGGATCTCTAAAACCGGGTATTTTCTAATACTTTCAAAAACTTTGAGTGGAGACACGCTAATCTTTTTCATAAATGTCAGACTTATAGGTGGTTCTTTGAGCCTTTTATAAGCTTATTTTAAAAGTCAAATGTGTCTAGTCTTCCTTGATGCTAATCCTATGCAACTGCAAGAAAAATGGATTGATTTTCTGTATCGATGTGGCTATTTCTGCCCGTGTGTAGAAGGAGGACATGTTGTTTATTGATTTGGCCCTGAACTTCCCTGACTCTTGATGAGCACAAATGAAAGAAGCACTCTGGAGGTAGTTCTGAATCAGTGAGGGAACGAGTACCACTGCCTTGGCCAGACTGTCTTCTTTCTGCAATGTATGCATTATACATGGGTTTACAATCACAGTAATTAGAACAGGATCCAGCTATTAATGTATGACCTATAGTAAGAGGGTTGTTCCTTGGAGTGCTTGATCTCTGCATAATGGTAAAAGAAGAGATTTATAGTATAATTATAGAGGAAGGTTGACAGGGCTGAAACCTGGAAGAGCTTGTGTGTCCAGAGGATGTTGTACTTGTTTCTGTCAGAAGAACAAATGAAAAGAGATTCAGGAGAAAGATGCATGAGGAACTATTAGCTGACGTTTGAAGCTATGTTAGGGCAGATTTGTGCAGTGTTTTCCAGCGCTCTGACGGAAAGCAGCTGGGGTGCTCGGGGCTTTTAAAATTCTGGATACTTGACTTATAAGCCTATTGGAAAACTGACTGTTGAGGTAGTGAGGAGTGGTTTGAAATTTAACCTCCAGGAGATATGGAGATACTAACAAAGATAGATGCCATCTACAGGACAGTTGCAGGACCAGGCATTTTTCTCTGGAAAAATACTATATCGCATAAGGCTGGATTCTCTACTCTGGCACTGGTCAAACAGTTTCAGTGCTACTACTCCAAAAACTACATGGTGTTTTTGTGACAGAGGAAGTTAGTGCTTCATAGATAGCTTCTCCTGCTTATTTGTTTCATTTGTTTTTGACACACACACACATATTTAAAATAGAAGCTTGACTTTTTTGAAGCTTTTGTGTTGATGACAAGAAAACATGAGCATGTCTTTCAGAAAGAATAAAATCTTAAATAAGATACTGTGTCATTCTCCAAACTGCATCCTTCCTGTAATGTGATTGTTCTCCCACTCCCTCTTTATGCTAGTAGATAAGATGAACTTATTATTTCAACTTTGTCTTAAACTGGATTTACTCTCTGGTTTTAGGCAGATCTAAATCACATTCTCAGCACGCTCCTTTGTACTATCATCCTTCAAAAAAATAAAAAAGGTCTTCATAGCTTTGTTCTATCCAGCCAAAGGCAGAGATAAGGCTGAGCCATTTCTTGTATATATGTAATTTAAAAATCAGCAGAGAATATTTCTTTCAGAGGAATCAATAAAGTATGAATATAAAATTGTCAGGTGATAGCAACTGTGTGATGCAGAGGATTAGTGACTTGTCCTTTTATTATCAGGGACTGAGTTCAAGCTTAGATACAGAAAATCAGAAATAATATTATGCTCTGTGGGCTTTAGTAGTATTGAACGAAAAGAGCTAATGTGTATAATACCCCAGCCCAGCTGGGAGATATTAAGCACTACTTTAATCTCTTGCTTTCTGCTCAGCTCAGCTATGGATTCTCAGTCTAGCACTTGGTTGTTGATCATTCTTTACCATCAGGATAAGCCTTCTCCACAACAAGAAAAAATTAATTTTAGTGAATTCATATTTTTCTGTGCTCATGAGGGAGCGGTTCTCCTTTTAGGTGTGGTTCCAGGCGGGCTCTCGGCAGATGCATCAATGCAGAAAAAACATCAGAAAGGCAAAAGAACAGCTAGAACTTAATCTGGCCACTGTCATAAGAGATAACAGAAAACGTTTTTACAAATACATTAACAACAAAAAGAGAGCCAGGGAGAATCTCCACCCCTTATTGGATGCGGAGGGGAAGATTGTCAACAAGGATGAGGAGAAGGCTGAGGTACTTAATGCCTTCTTTGCCTCAGTCTTTAATAGTAAGACCAGTCATCCTCAGGGTATTCATCCCCCTGAACTGGAAGACAGGGATGAAGAACAGAATAATCCCCCCATAATCCAAGAGGAAGCAGTTAGTGACCTGCTACACCAACTGGACAGACACAAGTCTGGGCCCAGATGGGATCCACCCGAGAGTGCTGAGGGAGCTGGCGGAGACGCTTGCCAAGCCACTCTCCATCATTTATCAGCAGTCTTGGTCAACAGGGGAGGTCCCAGATGACTGGAGGCTTGCCAGTGTGACACCCATCTACAAGAAGGCCCGGAAGGAGGATCCAAGCAATTATAGGCCTGTCAGCCTGACCTCAGTGCCAGGAAAGATCATGGAATGGATCATCCTGAGTGCACTCACGCGGCATGTGAAGGACAACCAGGGGATCAGGCCCAGTCAGCATGGATTCATGAAAGGCAGGTCCTGTTTGACCAACTTGATCTCCTTTTACGACCAGGTGACCCACCTGGTGGATGAAGGAAAGGCTGTGCATGTTGTCTACTTGGACTTTAGTAAGGCCTTCGACACAGGCTCCCACAGCATTCTCCTGGAGAAACTGGCAGCCCATGGCTTAGACAGGTGTACTCTTTGCTGGATTAAAAACTGGCTGGATGGCCGAGCCCAGAGAGTTGTGGTGAATGGCGTTAAATCCAGCTGGCGGCAGGTCTCAAGCAGTGTCCCTCAGGGCTCAGTTTTGAGGCCAGCCTTGTTTAATATCTTTATTGATGATCTGGATGAGGGGATTGAGTGCACCCTCAGTAAGTTTGCAGATGACACCAAATTAAGCGGGAGTGTTGATCTGCTTGAGGGTAGGAAGGCTCTGCAGAGAGATCTGGACAGACTGGATCGATGGGCTGAAGCCAACTGCATGAGGTTTACCAAGGCCAAGTGCCGGGTCCTGCACTTGGGTCACAACAACCCCAGGCAACGGTACAGGCTTGGGGAGGAGTGGCTGCAAAGCTGCCCGGCAGAAAAGGATCTGGGGGTCCTGGTGGACAGCCGGCTGAACATGAGCCAGCAGTGTGCCCATGTAGCCAAGAAGGCCAATGGCATCTTGGCCTGTATCAAGAACACTGTGGCCAGCAGGAGGAGGGAAGTGATTGTGCCCCTGTACTCAGCGCTGGTGAGGCCGCAGCTTGAGTACTGTGTTCAGTTTTGGGCGCCACAGTACAGGAGGGACATTGAGGTGCTGGAGTGTGTCCAGAGAAGGGCAATGAAGCTGGGGAGGGGTCTGGAGAACATGTCTTATGAGGAGCGGCTGAAGGAATGAGGATTGTTTAGTCTGGAGAAGAGAAGGCTGAGAGGAGACCTTATTGCTCTCTACAGCTACCTGAAAGGAGGTTGTAGTGAGATGGGAGCTGGTCTCTTCTCCCAAGTAATTAGTGATAGGACAAGAGGAAACGGGTTCAAGTTGCACCAGGGGAGGTTTAGGCTGGACATTAGGAAAAAATTTTTCACTGAAAGAGTTATGAAACATTGGACCAGGCTTCCCAGGGAGGTGGTTGAGTCACCACCCCTAGATGTGTTTAAAAGTCGTGTAGATGTGGTGCTTAGAGACGTGGTTTAGTGGCAGACCTGGTAGAGTAAGGTCACTGGTTGGGCTGGATGATCTTAAAGGTCTTTTCCATCCTAAATGATTCTATGATTCTATGGTGAAGCGAACAGGGGCTGAACAGTCTCCTGCTGGGAAGGGGAGTGTGGCTAATTCCAGTTCATTAGGGACGGAGCCCAACCAACACCTTTCTGCTCAATCTTTGACAGTGGTGGTTGCTATGGAAACCTTCCTAGGAATGACCTCTCTAAGTGTTTTAATAAATAAGCCAAAAATTCTCTGTTATTTTTCTAAGAATATCTAATTTTCTTTGGGATGAGCAAACTATGAATGGATTCAACAGTCTATCGATCCAGCCTCCAGAAAATACATTAAATAGATTCAGCTTGCTGCGTGCATTTAAATATGCCTGTTTGCTTGTCTAGAAAGCATACAGACAAGGGCAGGGCATGGCCTTGTATTCTAACTCAGCTCAGAGTTACAGTTTTAATTACACCTCTGAAAGAACTATGAATTACCTTGTGAAACATCAGTTAATACCTCAAATAATTAGCTTTGATAAATAGAGTGAGTTGGGCACTCGTAAGTAATTGCTTTGTTTCACCTGAGAGAGTTTTGTGTTTCAGTGGTGGGTTAGCAATTCCCATGCATGCTTTGTAAATCCGCTTGTAAACACTTTGGGAATGAATACAATCAGGAGTGGCTAAGGAGGAGTACATGGGTTGCGCGGGTTACCATAATGATCTGGAGGAAGGAAAAATGTTATGTTAACATGAGATTGATTTCAACGTGAGCGGTGGCAGTATTTAAATAAGTAAGTATTTAAATAAACTGTGATTTATCACTAGAAGTGGAACATGAAGGATCTCTACAGCTTCCAAACCCAGTTGAGGTAATACTGCATACTTACTCAGTTCAGTTCCACAGAACGATAGCATCTCACCTGTTCATGTGCAGAAGTAGGCTTTGAAGAGGCAAGCCAAAAGAATACTTTAACTCTAGAAGTGGGTTACCAATTTCAGCGATTCATGAAGACAACAATGGGACATAATCTACTTCTAGGCAGGGGGAAAATTTCTGTGTGCAAGCCAAGGTTAATATTACCAGGCCAGTCTTGATGAACAAGCACAGGCATTTATAATCAAGCTATAATATTGTACTGATGAGCGGTGGTTTCAAGAAAAACACCTCTTCCGTCGAGGTGTTGTGTTGTATAGGATAGGCTTGTCTGATACCCTCTGGAACACCTGGTATAGGACAATGCTTATGAAGTTGCATCTATTTTGAAACAATCTGAGTTTTTAGTCAAAACTTTAAGGCAGTACCTGCCACCTTCGAAATCGTGATAAAACCTGCCTAGCCAGGATAAACATAATTCATGTCTGGTGGAGATTTTTTCAAACAACATGATAGCTTCTAGTTCGTTATTCTTGAGATTTACATACAAAAGACATAAGAAAGTAGTAAAACTGCAGCAATGCTGACACCAGCATAAAAGATGAATGCTTAGTACAGCAAAGTGATGGAGAGCGCATAATTGTGTTCCCAATCACCTGAGCTGAAAGACATTTTTAAGTGAAAAATTCATTCAGAGACCTGAATTTTGGCTGCACTTCCAGTGTCATGCACTGTACAAAATAACATAGAATATTCAATTTATGCTAAAACAAACTAATTCCAAAGCAGATCATTGCATGGAGTACGATTTACCACATTAGAAGATAAAGAGCAAAAACTTCTCAAACGGAGTTGACTTGAGAGATTTACATAGACTTTGTTCCCTATATTTGAATAACTTCTTAGAGATTTGCAAATCTATTGAAAACTATTTTCACATTCAAAAGCTCTGTCAACTGGTATCTCAGAATTATCAAGTAAATTGTGCTTTTCCTGAGATTTCTGATGTTTCCGTCATGCCAAATTTATCTGCCTTTTTTCTGCACCTGAAAGTTAAATGTGTGTTCTCTTGGTAATTGTGCAGGCTTTTTGTTGTTATTTTGTTTTTTTGTAATTATTTAATCAAAGAAAACTATATATAGCTATCTATCAGCTCTGAAGGAAATAGCTGTTTTACCAGTTTAACGGTTTTACCTCCTTTTTAGTTTCTTAAACTGATTGCATTATTCTGACCCGCTAGTACCTTTTAAAGATGTAGTTAAAAGTAGACTCTCATAAATTGTTTCACGTTTCCATGTAAACAATGAGATATCAGGTTCCTACTTAAGGAGTTCGTGTGAATTAGCCTTCTGATAGACTTATCCTTCTAACCTATTTCCCCGAGTGGGAAACACTTAGAATAAAACAGACTATTTCAGTTGGAAGGGACCTACAAGGATCACTTAGTCCAGCTGCTGTTGGAGTTATACATTCCCTGATCCAGTAAAGAATGGTTATAATTCCCTGTATTGTGGGAAAATGGATGTTCAGTCCCTGTGAAACCGTTTTGGCTCCAGTAGTTTACTCTTCCTAGTTGTTTGTATGTCTGCTGTTCTGTCACCCGGTGCTCCTAGGTGGAGTATGGCGGTTAACTGGGAGCCTGTGCCCGTGGCGGGAGGGGCAGCACCGCTGCTGCAGCGTCGTGTCCCCGCCTGCTCTGCAGCTTCCTTCCCTCGGGGAAGAAAAACTGTTAGAAGCCTGGCAACGTTTTTGATATTAGAAAAAGTATAAAATTATCAGTATAATTCCATTTTTTTGATCCCTAGATAAGTATAAAAATTTGAGCTTTCTTCTGTGTAAGTAATCAATCTTTTATCATTATCTGCTTTTCAGATTTTGACAGGCTTGTTATTTTTTCTTTAGCTGTTTGCATTTTATATAAACTGTTTCAGCCAGCATAAATTTACATAACATTTTTAATCTTTTCTTTGTTTTTAAAGATGAAGGAATTCAAAAGTAAGGGGGAAAAAAATAATCACTTTTTGTTTAGGCATTGCCGTTTTATAAATGTTGGCTGTTAAATTCTCCAGGAATTGTTTAGACTATAAACCGGAGGTATTTTAGGGAAAATTATTTGTGTCCTGTTTATCAGTTGACAATTTGCTTCATTCCACCCATGAAGGCTTTTATTTAGAGAAACAACAGAACTTGATACCACCTGCTTCTGAGTAATTGCTCTCCATGCAGACTCGGTCTGATGCTTGTGACTAGAAGCTGGAGATAAAAGTCTTGGTTTTTTATTCCTAGCATGTGCAAGGATCTTCATCTTTCTCGCATTATTTGTGAATATCTCTCTCACACATGAAGCATGAGTTAAGTAGCTAATTAATAAGAATGTGATATCTAATTTGAAACCAAACCACACTTTTTGGAAATAACTTGTTTATGAAAATGGGAGGGAGGAAGATTTCAGCAGCTTGGTGCATCAATCTGTTTTGGAAAAAAATGTTAGAAAGTAAGAGAGGAGGCTGCAGAGTAGTATATGGTCATTGTGTGAGTCTTCATTTTTATTCACGAATATTAATGGTTGAGTGCAAATTGGGTATTGTATGGCTATAAACATTTGCCTGAATGCATTTGCTCTATGTAGTCATCTGTGCTTAGCTATAGAGGGGAAAAAAAGTTGGAAGGCAAGCAGGCAAATTATTTTATTTCCATATTTGGACTTACAGCTTTGTCTTTTTCCTCCCAAAGTAAAAAACTGCCTTGCTTAGATGGGACAGGAGTAGGTCAATGGCACTCTGCTCCTGAGAGAGGCCCGAAGCAGCTGTGAAGGCTTCGGCTCCAGGCAGGCAGAATCTGCACCCAGGAGCTTCCGTCCTGGGGCATCAGTCCTACATAGCTGCCAGTACATCTTGTATGAGCGTGCAGCAGCCGCCTTCCTGTGAAGGTGCTTGGCTGGTAAGGCTTCATCCACGCAGCCGTTCTTCTGTTCCCCCAGTGTAGTATGCTTTCTTAGTAACCAGGAGCGTGGTCTTCTCCCACATACATGCGTTAGGCGTTGATACTTGATGGGAAGTATCAACATTTGTCTCTCTGTAGCTGCTATGTGATAGCAAGGAGGTTTAGAGAGAGATTGATTTCTTCAAGAACTGAGCATGCCCTTCCTTTTTGATCTGATCTGATCATTACAATATGTACTTGGGTACATAGTGTCTTGTGTTTGGAACACAGCTTGAAGTTCAACATGGGACAAATTCCCAGAGAAAAAAAGAGTTTGTAGCTCACTTTTCACTGGCAACTTCTCTACATCCGAGACCTTGTGAGAAGTCTCCTTTTCTTTCCTGCGTCCTTTTCTGCCTGCCTTTCTTTCTTTCCTGCAATTGTTTATATTAAATATTGTGTTTATATAGGCTCTAAACCAAGATAACTCTAACTCTTATTCAGTGGTTCTGGGTATTACTGAAGAATGAATAAAAACATATAGCAGAGCCTGCAGGGGGTCTTCCGGATGTCCCTGAGACCTTCCAGGGACTTAGCTCTATTTACCAAGTAAACAGAGCGCCTGCGCCAGGGGGCAGAATAAAAAGTTGGAGTTAAAGGAACGCGATACATTTTATCTAGAAGTTTACATGTCACTGCTCAGCAAAGTCAGACAGATTTGAATAATTATTCCAATGAATACTTCATGTCCTTACTTTCTTGATTACTTGGTAAGAAAGGCCAAAAGACTTGAGCAAGGCTTTTATCTTACGTGCCAAAAAGAGCTTGTTTGTTTGACTATAGCAGTTGAAGCAAAGGATCCTGGTGATACAATTATTACGTATATGTACTACAAAAGCATCTTACCTGAACCTGGAGCTTCAGTCCATTTGGGACTGTCATCATTAACAGACACACACTTTGCTGTCCCATTGGATTTGAAGAGATGTCTGAAATGTGGAAGTGCTGTCTCTTCACTTGCAGTTTTAAACATCAGGAAAAAAGAAAACATGAGCAAAGCATTTGGAAATACCAAGTATTGTGAAAGATGATACCAGGCAGATACCAGGCAGTGACTTATAAATAAACAGCTTCTTTGTCTCTTAAAAAAACAGATGTGTACAGCAAGTGCGATCAGTATTCCGTAAGGATCTGTGTACTTTGTTCAAAAATGCAGGAGATGACATGAAGCAGTAAGCTGTAATACAGCAGAAACCAGAGTGCCATGCATTGTGGATAGTATAACCTGTAGATGGGTAGCGTATATACTGTTGTATAATGGTAAGTCATAGATGTTACTGAAAAACAAGTATGAGTATTGCCTTTTTCCAACATGCACCCTTTATCAAATATTTCATTTGTTTTTATGCTGGGTGTTTCCTCTCCCTCTGTCCAAACTTCCAGTAATTTCCAGTTAGTTCCCTACCCCCATCAAAGTCTTCTTTCTTGCTGTTCAGTTCAGCTTTTCTAAAAATTAATTTTAATTTCTCTGAATCATTTTATTCAGTTTTTTAAATTTGTGAAACAGGACTTATTTTTCAGCCTTATTCTTTTTGTCTGGAATGGATATAAGGAGATGTTTAAAACAAAGCTATAGATTCCCTTTCTCACCTAATGACTGATTCAGGACTGAATTAATGCTTACGGGGAGTTTGATTTGAATTGTCACAGGGACACTGAGTTGTCATGTTGTCCATGTTTCTTTCATTTGTGCCTTGCTCCTGTGGTACATTTGTGTTTACTGATCATTGTTACTAACTTAAGGTAAAAAACTCAGACAGGAAACAAAGCCCCAGCAGCAGGGGACAACCAGGACTCAGCTTTCTACTTAGAAGAGGTGAATAAGTAGAGATGGGCTCTTTTCTGCATTTCCAGTTTTATAAACCAGCCTTTACAATCGCTTACATAAATTTTTAGTAGCTTTTAGAAATCCTTTTGGACAGATCTGGAGGAACCTGTATATTTTTAAATGAAATGTTGGTTGTATGCCAGCAAATACAATAAATATATTTAGTAAAATAGAGATCTATAAAAGTAATTTATAGGAGCTTGTGGTGATAGTCAAAGTAAACTGCATTTAATTTTCAGATGATCAATTTGAGCTTTATCAATCATCTATCAACATTTTGCTTTGAGGTGCTATTAGGAATCAAAGTTGGACTTAGGGCGATTCATCTGATACCATGTAAGACAGTTGCTTGATTTATCAGTGACTAAATTAGATTCAAGAAGTCTGTTTCGGTTTAAGGTTTTAAAATCTCCTAAGTGAGCCTGAAGTCACAGAGCTATCACTTTGTGCCAGTGAATCTATGTATGTTTTTTATTTTTGGCCCAAACTGGGAGTTGACAGAACTGGTTGGTTGAAGGACTGTTATTTTCATGCTTCTGGCAATACTTATTTATCCAAATAAATGACAGCTACCTAAACCCAAAAGACTAACAAATATTTTTATTTCATTGACTCAGTGGAAAAAATGTACCTTTGTTTCTCACAGGTTTGACACTTTGGATGATGACAAATTATATTAGATTAATTGTAGACCTTAAAATTTACAATCAGTAATTCACCTCCTTGTCAGTAGATCTGAACCATTTCAGATTTTTTCAGAAAAATAATTAATTTTTTTACTATTTAAAGTCTAAATGCCTGTAGTTTTTGCAAATGATAACACTACTTCAGAACAGAGTAATTTTAAGGATTTTTAGGGAAATTGAGGCATCTACACATGTCGATGAAGCAAGAATTTCTTTTCACAAAAAAATTAGCAAGGAGTTTTGGATAGTGCACTTTGCTATGATGTCTTGAAAAGTACTGCTTGGGAAGCTGTGCCACAGCTGTCCATTCACAAGTAGACTAATCTGAAAAAAAAAAAAAATTAGGGTTGTGGATTTTTTTATCTCTCTTGAGCAGGGTCAGATTTGTGATGGTAGGTTACATCAGCTTGATTTATGTTCTCTGATCACTGTCTTATTTTTTTCCCACATGGGAGCAGTGGTTTGCTGGAAATAACTTGATTATGTGTTTAGAAAACTGAAGTCAGTTGAGAATAAAGTGGAATATAGTTTTAAGAGGCTTCTGTTGGATGCTAACCCTGAAGATCCTGGCAGTACCGTCTGCTTTGATCACCTCCAAGCTACACGTGTCTCCCAGTGGATAAGAGCACAGCAATGTCCTAACCCCCCGTGTTGGCTGATGATGTGAAGCACAGCCGCTGTCTGGGCTGCTGTGAGCTGCTCTCCTTTCAGAAAGAATCAAACTAAGTATTATTCTGTATTGTTCTCCACTCATCAGACTTTTTTGCTAGCAGTTACCCCTAGCAGGAGTCTGCCTCTGCGTTTAAATTGTACTCCATCCTTTTTGTGCCCTACAACCATTCAAAGAGATAATACTCCTCCTTTCCTCAATTAAGTTCTTCCTTTATTTTTAGAACCTAACACATTGCTTTCTCTCCCGAGATCCTATTTACAAACAACTACTGTGCTGACTACAATAAAGCTAAAGGCAATTCAGGCTTTCCCTCACCGTGATGCTAATGTTCCTTAAAAGTCTTAGAGGTAAAAGATCCAAAAAGATGCTGGGGGTTCTGTGTGTGTTTCTTCTTTGTTCAGTCTCCCTGCTGGGATTGCCAAAGGGGCTGATGTAAGGAAGCAACCGCTGGAACTTTAAATTAAGAAAATAGTAACATTGTGACATGGAGGAACCTATTCAGTTATTTTTAAACCAAGTTTAAATAGAGACAATATACTGGCCAGTGCACAGATGAAATGTTTTCCTCAGCTTTAGGACCTCAAATATATTGTATTACTGTCTTAAAATTTGGAGGTAGGGTGGGTGGGTGCGCGTTGTTTTGTTTTGTTCCCCTGCCCTTGACTGGTTTGTATTATACCCTCTCATTTTCACTGGATGTTTTTCTTCCTCATGTATTACCGGATCAAAATTTATCTAAAATATTTAACTATTATCTCTTATTGGTTTTAGTCTTACCAAAATCCTTATTGTATTGCAGGGTTTATCGGGGGGGGGGGGGGGGAGAAATGCTTAACAATGCGAATGTCTAAATTTTTGCTCTGTAAGCCAGGCTAGAATTCAGTTGACTAGAGAATTGTGCAGATAAAAAGTGGCAATTAGATTTTGTATATTTCTTAAGTGCCAAGAAATAACCGAATGACAAACCTAAAACTCATTCTGGATTACTACCTTGTTTTAACCTGAATATCCCATTTCAAGTTAGTCTGATTTGTAAGAAGTATAATTGATTTTGGAAATGAGGTTAACCACAGGAACAAAACCACTCATGTCAATGTAGATGCTGAAAAATATTTTAAGTTTAGTCAAAGTAAAATAGCTACTCAAAATGCATTGCTTTTTAAGGTGCATACTTAAAATTCTCTTTTTGTGCTTTGAGACTGTAAAATGAAAGGCACTTTAATTACAGAAGTATTGTGAGGCAGGGAGTGGATTTTTCAGGGACTGTGACAGAAGAGTGGCAGACAGTAGGTGGAAGTCTTTTCCAAGTGATGGACATAGTCCAGAGTTATTGTTCCCTGGGACAAGTGATGTTTGGTTTCATAACAAGTGGTAGCATTTATCAAAGACTATTTAGTTGCCCAGCTGTAAAAAAATCATGACAGTCAACATAGTGTTGCGTTACAGTACAGCAATCCAGTTAGGAGGAATACTTCAGTAAGGGCAGGAAGAGCTATGACGAGTGGCTTATACGCTAAATGCAATGCTCTGTGAGTGGCTACAAACCAAACAGCTGTGTTACGGTGTTGATCTCTATTAGTTTTACAGATCCTATTTTCTTCTTAAAGTGCTCATATACTTGTTTGTCTATCCCTGTGCTGGTTACCTGCCTTTTACTGGATTAAACAATTTGATGTGACTGAATATGAAATCATGGGAGATTTAGAAGAAAATTGCTTAGTCCTTTTATAACACAGTTTTTATTCCAAGAAGAAGGACTTGATATTTGATACATGTTTTGAACTGAAATTAGTTCCCTGGAAATGAATTTCACCTTGCTGCTATGAACTCTGTCTGGTTGACTTTTGTCTTCCAATTTCTAGGAAGGCAGTTAGACATTGCAGTCATAAGGGCCATAAATACGGTATGTGGGGGGAGAGGGAGAGAGAGTTGACACACAGACTGCATCTTCAGTACCATTGCTTGAGGCTCTATGGAAGAAGATAGAGTCTTTGTATATAGCAAAAGCATGATTCTGCAGCCTTCACAATGGCTGATTAGGCTAGTTAATAACTAGACTTCAATCTCAGAATCTAACAAGCGGACTTAATAATAACTATTTATTTGAATCAGTATTCTTACTGGGAAAGAAGTAATTTTCAGTATTAGAGAATTTATTGGAATTGGATCAATTCACTAGATGTACTTTTTTTACAGGCCTTTTTTGGCCAAGTCCCATTGGAATACTCCATGCAGAGACTGTCTTACATGACCTACGCCACACAACTTATTATGGGGTAGGAAAGAAGGACACAATCACAATCTTTGCTGTAGGGCATTACAGCTTACTTCTGCTTTGAACAGTCACATCACACAGTGCAGGCTGCCAAGAGGCCACCATAACATCTAAGCATACAATTAACTGTAAGTGTGTGAGTAATCTCATCCTTTTTCAGTGAAGCATTTAAGCACGTGTTTATGGTTAATGATTAGGTCCAGATGAAAGCAGTAAGATGATCTATGATTAAAGTTAAACATATGTTTATGTGCTTTCTTGAAGAGGAATGAAATTATTCAAATGCTTTAGCACTGTGGGTCACCTCACAGTACCATATTTTCCAGAATTAGCCATCAGATTCTCCAATAGTGTAATTTTAAAAATGTTCTTTATATTTGAGGTTCAAATACATTATTCTAAATTCTCTTACCTAGCTGTTTTGGTCTGGATTTTGGTAAGAGCATTTGCACTCTGCTCCTAGAATGAATCCACAGTGCTGACAAGGAGGAATTGGGCTAGTTGAGGTCCAGATCCTAGAGTCAGAATCTGACCCTGTAATGGCATACTGACTAAAACATTGTCCACCAACTTGCTCTTTCCAATAGGTGCTTTTTGAAAGTGTGATTGGTAGCTGCCTTTGAGTGGAAAAAAGCACACACTGCTTTTATGGGTGGAATGTATAGGTATATTTATAACGTTGTGGGGCTCAGAATCTAATTCCACATACTAAATACAAAAATAAATTATATTGTGAATGAACTTTCTTATTGGATACACTTAAGGCGAGATGCTATGGAAATTATAGGGATCTTGGGCATGGTGGTACACAATAGGCTAAGGTAGGCTTAGTCTACCTGTTGTCCTTTCCTAACAAAAAGTGCACTCTGATTTCTTAATAACAGTTCTGGGTTCCGCTGATGTTGTGACAACTTTTCCCCAGGCTGCCAGAAGACACACAAGTGACTGTGCCATGATCCCATCCCTAACGCCCTGACATGCACAGAAGAACCCATGAGGAGCTCCTCGTGTACTTGCCCTATTGGGTTCTTTTCTTGGCAGGATATAGATTATTTTGTTGTTTGGAAGGTTTTTTTAGCACTGCTGTGCTGCTTCTAAATGGTATGTAGGAGGCAGAGAGAGCATGCTCACCTTTGGTGCACTATTTCCTGAGCATTGTCTTTGGCAGACCAAAAGTCAGCAAGCAGTATTTGTAACATGCCTACGTTACAATTACTAGCAAAATGGATATATTACATGAAATTTTCCAAAAGTTTTGTTCAAAAAATTCAACCCTTTTTCTTTGAAAGTCAGGCTTATTACTATCTAGTTAAGAGTAATTTCTTCACTTCTTTGAAGTTTTCAGTGAAATATGGCTGATCTTATACCTGATCTTCAAAAATTCTTCCCATTCGTTTTATTAAATATATTGTCCCTTCTGTAGCAATTATGACACAGAGCATTTTAATCCATGTAAAATGAGGAAAGAAAACACATTTAGTGTTATCTATAGGATACAGGTTATAAGATCTAGTTGAAGATGTCCCCTGCTCATTGCAGGGGAGGATGGACTAGATGACCTTTAAAGGTCCCTTCCAACCCAAACTATTCTATGATTCTAAGATGTGGGGATTAAAGAGAGGCCTAAACCACAAACTGTAGGAATTTCTGAAATCCATGTGTGAATTTTCTCCGAAGGCTGGATCTTAACACCAACCCCACAAGCGTATGATGATCTAGATTGCTGCTTCTTTACTTATCTCTGTTTATAAATTGGTGAAGGGCCCGCTTTCTGTCCTGGAAATAAACCACCTCTTTGTTGACACTAAATGCAAAACAGGTTTTCAAAGAGTTTAGGGTTTTTTTTTAAATAGCTGAACTAGGAAGAGGGACTGGAGCTCTCTAATTATACACTGGGATTTCCCACTGGTCAAGCCTGAATGTTTGTAGAGCCTGTTGCATTTCACCAACTCCAAATCCCTACCAGCCCTTCCCCAGGTCTGACCCGCTTCAGAGGCCACCCTCTCTCTTCTGCCTAGTCAGGGAAAGAAGGTGGAAGTCAGCGAAGCAGAGGCTGCAAATTTTGAAGGCATCTGACCAACTTTATAATAGAAGAATTAAAAAAAAAAATAAAATTTGAAGGAACAAAATGATAAGTCAATTCCAGTTTTAATTCCTTGTGCCAGAATATGCATAGGCAAGAAATCTGTAATGGCTTTGTGGGCTCTTTCCCACAGGGTCCCAGCTAGCTCTGCTGCCTTGGTGCACTGAAGAAAACATGCTGCATTAATAGGTTTGATGGAAAATGTGTTTTCATTGTGCATCAATTTAGGATATTAATTCTGACTGAATCATATTCTGTTTTCTGGCTGCATTTACGGAATGCCACTATTATGTTGTAACACTGTTACAGACTTTTATTCTAGGTAAAACTGCTTACACATTATTTGGGATATTTATTTGGAGACAGATAATGGAAAAAACGTATTAGATAAAACTGAATTATGTTGCCAAGCTGTAGATTCTCAGTGTTTATAAGCTGAGGCAATACAGAACAATTTAAAAGCAAAATTCATACTTGTTACGATCTTGTTTCCACACTGTTGTCACTCTCAGAATGATGTTTCATATTCTGACACTTAAAATTTGATTCACTTTTTTTCCCAAATAAATGTAATTTTTAGGTTGCTACTGGGTTTCTTGTTTATTTTTGTGGACCTAATTGTGAATGTTTTCAGCTGAGTATACTTGGTAACACTTTTCCACAGTAGACACCAGTGAATGGCTCCAGAGAAGTCAACAAAATTGTAACGGGAGTTTTTGAGGCTCAGTCTGCACTGTGAACAGGGATGTGCACTCCTCTGTCCTGCTGCCTGGGCACGGGCTCCTCTCACATCCAGGGGTTTCTCACACCTAGGGAGATAGCTCAGCTTCAGGCAAGGCTCTCATGGGCAGCACTGTCATGTGCCTGGAGCCCACCAGGATTTTTTTCATTCCTCCCAAAAGGCACTGCTATTGCAGCAGCCGGTAGCCAAGCGCACCAGGAGCCTACTGGAGCCCACAGACCCTTTTGTGCAGATTTGGACTCTTTCCTATCTCCCCTTTTTTCTCCTGGGGCAGTGTAAACCTAGTGTCCTCTTGGGGTCTTTGTAGATACACCTTTTAGGTCAATATTTCTCGAACTCGTACAAAGAACAGTTTGGCTCATTTGTCCTTGTCTGACTTGGAAGCATGCAACCCTTCAGCCCATCTCCAGAGGGAGAAATCAAGGTATGCCAAGATTTGGATTTGATAGCAACAGCTCAGCTCCTCCAGGGCAGGCAATAGCAAAGTTACCAGTAACAGGTATTTACCTAACAAGGGAACTGTCTGTAATCAGAGACAATTAGCAGTTCATCCAGCTCCTGTAACCAGCTGCACTTCTAACCCACAGTCACAGCTCCTTTGCACTCCTGGTCCCTAAAGACCTGGCTGCTGCTTTTTTACCCAAGAAGCATCTGTGTTTCTGTCTAACCTGGGAACAGGCTGCTCCATTGTAATTTAATAGTGCACTACTATACAAAGTTGATCTAGGTGTGATGGGGAAATGAAATAATCTGTCTGGCAGATTATAAAACAAGGGATATGTGATGTGGAATTTATGTCGCCTTGGTTAGTAGTGAGATTCATTCTGTGATGTCTCCTTGTAGAAGAGTGTTACCAAGACATCTTATTCAGCAGAAAGGTGGTTAGTATAAAATTACTATATGAACGCTTCAAAATGAATTTGAATGAGCAGGCTGAGCCTGTGCTGGATCAGCACTTTATCTTGTATGACTGTATTGATTTTGATCCAGCACCGTCAGCTTTAAAGCCAGATTTACTGTACTGTCAAGCCACAAACTTCAAACGCTATTTTTAATTGAAGGGAAGTTTAATGTGACATATGCAGAAGCAAAATCATTAATCAAAGTTGTCTTACATTTGGCCTATGAATGGAAAAAATGTTGTAGTAGAGGGTCCAAAGGCTCAGGCTTCATTTATTTGCATTTATATTGGCCCATTCTCCCCCATACCCACTAGAGGAAAGTTCTGCCAGGATTCCCTCTGCAGTTTATTTAAAACTGTCAAATCTGCGGTGAAGGGCATGTCATACATAAGCCAAACACCATTGTTTAATTTATGGAAGGCTTTCTGGGCTAGATAAAGAGGCAGATCTAGCTAGAGAAGAGGAAGATGGGCCTGAGAAAGAGCAAGGGCTGGAAGAGAAAAACATGGAGGAATAGGTGTTGGTATCGGGAAGATAATAGCACAGAACCAAAGAGACGAAATGAAGAAGAAAATCTCAGTCTTATAGCCCTGGCTTGCCATTTTGTTCTGTTTGCCTGTTAACTGATTTCCATAAATCAAAATAGGGAAGGGAATTTTTGAAAAAGAGTAGAATACGAGTTCCTATTGTGTCCTGTGTGTTCCTATTCCTACTTATGTTTTGTATTTTACTATTATGCTTCTAATGCTATAATTGGTAGGAATCTAATTACATTGCATGAAGTGGTGTCTTTTTGAAGGAGTAATTTGCATTTAAACTCTTTTGGAGTGTACACATTTTGTCTTTGATGTCCTTTCATTAGTAATTGCAGCTCTTGTTATCAAATGTTACATTTAAAGCAAAGCACTTTCGTATGTTTCTGCTTACTTATATTTTCATGGTAAATCTTCTACGTGGTTAAACATTCTATAACTTGTCCTATTGGGGTAATCTAAATTACTTTAAAAAATATTCTCCTGTTTTTGAAAGTTTAATACAAGAACTTCAAATTTATACATTCATTACAGACACGGATGAAGGCAAACCCATTGACTTCAGGCATAAAAAAATTCTGTGATGTAAAACATTGTTATAAGTATGCGCATGCTCTCTCTTCCTGTGCTGTTGCAATGGTATATTTACTAGCTGTACAACTTCAGGTACACAACTATCAACAAACAATGTATTGCATGTTGATAGTGCGAGAGCGTAGGTTCTTACTTCTCCCTGCTTCTAACTGGGGAGCAGAGTGGCATCTCAAATCAGAAAAGCTTTGCAAACCTTACCTTGCCTATTATGATTGCTGAGTCTGTGTGTTTAAGGCATCCTAAACATCACTGCATCTACACTTCTCTCTGCTTCAGCTCATTCTTTTAAACTATTATTATTACAAAGATACTTACATTCATAAATTCTTATTTCCAGGCTATATTTCTGTTTCCAGAGGTTTTATTTCTGAGTGTATTACATCTCAGTGTTTCCAGATTTTAGGTAAAGTTAGTATATGAAGCAAATGTTGTACTTTACATCTACTGTTTTGTTAAATAGTCCATATTTTTATAAAGAAAAACATGACTTGTTTAATGTTCTTATCTTCTGACATGAATGGGCTTTCTCTGTTCTTACTTGATAGAAAAATTGTGCAAAAAAATAGTATTATAACACTGAAATGTAACGTAAGCCATTTCAGCGCTCTTAACATTTCCCTGCTTTTTATCAGGAGGTCCACGTAAACACCAAATGCTGGAAAATAGTTTCTGAAAAGCACGACTATGTTTGTTTATTCTGTCAGAAGTGACAAAAAAAATGTTGCCTGAACTTTTTCAAAACAGCAGTTTCAAAATTTGATTCCTCGGAGAACAAAACATCCATTTAATATATTACTTCATTTTCAGCAGGACTATGTGCTTCCAGATTAATTTACATTTTAAATTGTGCTGAAAGCATTAATTTACTGAGCTAACATGGGAAGTACAGATGAAAGAGCTATTTAGTTTATAAATGGTACCATCTAGTTTCAATGTAGGAATGCTTAATGGCTTTAAAATATATAAAGACTAATTGACCTACAGATTTTGTAACCAGTCATGTTAGTAATGTTCAGTTGTACTATTTGCAACATTAACAGTTATGTACGTGATAAATATGGGTCAGCCATTTAAGTAACACTAACGACTTTGAGTGAAAGCAGCCCAGCTGAAAAGTCCTGTGCCAAAATTATTCAACTCATATTAAAAAATGGTCAAATATTAGAACAGCTATGAAGAACAAATTCATTGCAATACTTGTATCTAAAGTCTGAAAATACAAACATCAATTTGAAATTTGTATTAATTTTTGGAGATTGAATTATGACTACAACCAAGATGTTAGTTTGCATTTCTAAAGTAGAATTTTCTGGAATTCTGGTGCAACTCAAGTAAATTAAAGTACATAAATAAATTAATCCCAAATGATGATGGTTTATTTACATGCTAATATCTTTGCTCCTTATTACTTTACTTCTCCCATCTCTGTTGTGCACTTTTAGCGTATGAAATATTAGCTCATCTTTGATCCATGTAACTTGTTTGATGGGCAGCACACAAATAATCGTTAATTGTTGGATCTCTTTAATCATCAAGGCAAAGAATAGAAGAATAAAAATGGAATTCCTTACTCCAGCAAACTCAGTGGCAGAATTTTCTGTAAGAATCTCCCAGGTTTACAGAGCCTAACAGACTCATTACTTGGGCAGTATCTTAAAAGTCCTCATATCTTTGTTTTTTATTTTCTATACTGGTTTTGCTTGTGCTTCCGACCTTCTCTGTCCCGTGGTGGGTGGTACGATCTGGTGATTTGAACCAGGAAGCAGGAAGCAAGTTCTTTTGCAGACTGTGACAAAAATGTCCTTGACTGGAACTTTAAAAATTAATTAATCCTTTTTTTTTTAAAGGATTGAAGGGTGTAATAGCACTGAAGTCCCCAGATATCATACTGTGTAACAATAAACGATAGACAGTGAGAAAAAAAGTGTCATTCTAAACATACTTGATAGTATGATTTCTGAGACTGGGCAGGTCAGAACAGTAGGCTTAGGAATGGTTTTATCATTTTTCCCAACAAAACATTATTTATAGCTTTGGTTTTCTGAAAATATGGAAAACAATCAGATAAAAACCCTTAAAACCACCAGTAATTTTTACAGACTGTCTTGAGGTTTGAGGAAGCCTCTGCCAAAGGCTGTTGTGCTGCTCCCTTTAATAACCTGCGCATGATGGAGACTTTTTTTCACCCCACCTCTGTCTGGTGGGGCATGCATTTGGGGCTCTGAAAGCTGAAGTTAGATGAGATCTGTTTTGTATTACTGTGGTCCCTTTCTGTCATGTCTCAGATCATAAAGATTGCTTGTGCCAAAGCCTGTATTTAAACAAGCAGCTTCTCTCTGTGGTAAGGGTGTCTCTGCTTGAATATACAGTTGGCTTCATGCGTTTGATTGGCGGCTTTTCTACTTTGACAGATAAACCGTATGTGAAAATTTTGCTTAATAATTGATGCAAGTGCAAGTAAATATGAAATAAAGCTGTATTTTATGAAGAAACATTGCAGTTACATGCAATGCCTCTTTCCCATGGAAGAAGTTACTGTTAGGCTGGCCTTTTTTATGCTCATTTCTAGAGCGCTCTGTGGGACTGGTTTTTTAAATTAATCCATAACCGAGCAGATGTCAGAGCTATGCCGAGCCATTAATAAAATCTGCTGGGAGAAGAGGCAGGTTTTGTAATGAACTTTTGGATGGCAGTCTCCATCATGTCAGAAAACCTAAGTAAGGTTTGGGTTTACTCTGTTGTCTTTGGACAAATATTTGTATATAAATTTTAAAAACCCCATAATATATTTCATGTTGGTTTATCTGCAGGAAAAATCTTTTAATCCTGCTTGTTTCTGATGAGCAAGAGTATCTTAAATATATCATTTAAATTTGTGAGTATGAATCCAGAAGTGAGGAATAGATTAACTTTGTTAATTAATTAATAATAAAGAGAAAAATAAACGGTGCCTATAGGTACATATATTCCCTTTGAAATTTATCCCGAACTCCATGGATGTAGCAGACGTGTATGATTTAAAATGTAAGTTTTATTTAAATTGTTTGTTTTGGTGAAAATATTTTTGGTGTTTGTAAAATTGTATACTAAATCATCCACAGTTGGGTCTGAATGTATTATTTTTGATTATTTATTTATTTATACCATTTTTTACTTATTGACTTTATTTATTCATTTGCTATGAGTGAATCCCATGCAGCTGGTGTGGTTATCTCTAATTAGGAGTGCAGTAGAGAGTAAATGGTAAGAACTGCTCTGTTCTCCTCAGCCCTGATGAGGATGATGTTGTGTAAGAATAACCTGCCCTGAGGTGTCTGGCCACAGCAGACTCACAGGTGTGAGTAATCACTAAAACAAGCAGATAAGTTCTTGCTGGTTCTTGTTTCCTTTTTGCTGTGAACAGGTCTTGTCTTCAGGGAGTTGTTTCTACATCCAAGATTTGCTGAAAACACAAACAATCAGTGAGACTTATCAAAGTTTAGCTTTATAGTTTCTTTTCCAGGACGTCTATTGAGATGGAGGTTTTAATATAAACCCATTTTATCTTTTGGTGAAAGGGGGCTGAGCATATCTAATACCTTCTCCTCACAGAGACAGCTTTTCCTGCCTGTTTGGGTGGTAAGGATATACCAAGCCTCTATGAAAGAAGGCTTTGATGGTCTCTGTTAATATCATTAATAAAATATTATTATTGAGATATAGGATGTTTCTTTCCTGTTTGCACTATAACAGCAATGTGTAACCTTGAAGGATAAGTCACCTATTCAAAACTAAAATCCTTGTCTCCATGATGAAAACATTTTCCTCTCCGCACCTTGATAGCCAGAACTTCAGTCTCAGTAAATTACTGACCTTGCTACCCAGGTATGCTAGCGGTGTGTTTAAATATTTGAACATGTGTAGAGGGAGGCCTGCTATGCACCTTGCCAAAAGAGCCCAGATGAAGTTGTTGTTGACCTTTATTACCTCTTTGACTTCTGGCCAAGCTGCTGGCCAGCCTCAGCTGTGCCTCGGGAGTAGCCGTGGGAGGGCTGCCGGGGGCTGTGCAGAGAGAGATGGGGAACACCTGGGAGCCGGGCAGGGCAGGCTGGGTGCTGCTGCTCACCTGCCTCTGTAGGAAACCTGCTGGGGAAAGAGTGTGGGGGCTTTTGGCTTCTCTAAGGAAAAATTAAAACTTGAGTGACTAAGGGTGTTGCTGACCTGGAGCCCTGACCTAGGCAATGGTTCAGGATAGGCAACATGGCTTGCATATTTGGAGACATCTTTCACCCTCAGAGAGACGAACTTGCTGATTTAAAAAGATGCATGAGATTACTGATGGCAGAGCTGCTGCAGCAGCCCTGGCAGAGGCTTACGTTGCAATTTGAGCATGAAAGAAGAGCAGCCTGTGGATCCCGTTGTAAGTAAGTGTTATTTTGTGTTGTGGTATTGTCATTTATTGTCTTGTTATAGTTGTTTCTTTCCTCGCAGATCTCTTATGCTGAAGTGAGGTTTGGAT
The DNA here is from genome assembly GCA_008921705.1 of Burhinus oedicnemus. NCBI lineage: Eukaryota > Metazoa > Chordata > Aves > Charadriiformes > Burhinidae > Burhinus > Burhinus oedicnemus. The sequence continues at coordinate 167,306 of VFFE01005991.1, read as the reverse complement.
GAATTGCTGTGGTAATGGTAGTAGATGCTGATTCCTCATACGTGATGTGGTAAATGTGAATGTGGTCCTGTGCCTGGAGGGGGTTACAGTGCAAGAGAGATGATAGCAGGAAAAAGCATTTGGTGCAAGTCACGTAATCTACAGCCATTTAAAACCTATGGATTGTCCCAGAAACAAACTGTAGTCCCTGGCAGTAGTAGTAAGGAGAAAACTTACCATGGGTATCTGTGTGCTGTGTCTGAGTAGAGGAAGCTGCTACCTCTGGCTTTGCTACCTGTGCTTTAAGTATAATGAAGACTGATATGGGTGTGTTCTGCCTTCTTACTAGTCCTGTTGCTCTAGTGTTACGTGCCTGTAGCAGACAACTTGTTAAAATGTCAAACATGACTGAAGGTATGCTACACAACTACTTCTGATAGCAGGTTAGGAAAATTCAGGACCTACTATGTCTCGCTGGGTGGTGGTGTAGAGGATTTACTATAACTTGTGTAACATCAGCTAAATGCAGCTCATGAGATCACAAACACTGAATTATTCTTATGATGCTGGGTAAATACTGATGTTTGTAAAATATAGAAATTAGTGGGTGTTGATATGTGTTGTGGTTTAACCCCAGCCAGCAGCTAGGACCACGCAGCTGCTCGCACAGTTCTCCCCTTTCCCCCAGAAGGGCAGGGAGAAGAAGGGGGAAAGGAGAAAAAAACCTCTTGGGTTGAGATAAAGACAGTTTAATAGAGCAATAACAGCAAAGGAAAATAATAATATAATGACATAAGTGATTCTCACCCCCCAGTGAATTGGCACCTTCCCGAGTGGTGATCGGGATCACTGGCCAACCCCCATTTATATACCGAGTGTAATGTCTATGGTATGGAATATTCCATTGGCTATTCTGTTATTCTGGCTGTACTCCTTCTCCGTGTCTATGGAAAGCCGAAAAGAGTCCTTGAAAAGTATAAACATTGCTGAGCACCAGCTGAAACAATATGCAATATAGACATTCACAGCAATCACTAGAAAGAAAACTAACTCTTTCCTGGCTGAAACTAGGACAATATAGGTAAAACCTAGTAAACTGCTAGAAAAATATTTTAATCTCTTTATTGTGTTGATTTCTTCATAAATATTAAAATACTACCATTGTACTCCACAGTATCTAAAGTGGTGAAGAGTTTTACTGTACAGAGCCTGAACCTATCATAGAATCATTTAGGTTGGAAAAGACCTCTGAGATCATCTAGGCCAACCATTGACCCTACTCTACCAGGTCTGCCACTAAACCATGTCTCTAAGCACCACATCTACACGACTTCTAAACACATCTAGGGATGGTGACTCAACCACCTCCCTGGGCAGCCTGGTCCAATGTTTGATAACTCTTTCAGTGAAAAATTTTTTCCTAATGTCCAGCCTAAACCTCCCCTGGTGCAACTTGAACCCGTTTCCTCTTGTCCTGTCGCTAGTTACTTGGGAGAAGAGACCAGCTCCCATCTCACTACAACCTCCTTTCAGGTAGTTGTAGAGAGCAACAAGGTCTCCCCTCAGCCTTCTCTTCTCCAGACTAAACAATCCTCATTCCTTCAGCCGCTCCTCATAAGACATGTTCTCCAGACCCCTCCCCCACCAGCTTTGTTGCCCTTCTCTGGACACGGTCCAGCACCTCAATGTCCCTCCTGTACTGTGGCGCCCAAAACTGAACACAGGACTCAAGCTGCGGCCTCACCAGCGCTGAGTACAGGGGCACCATCACTTCCCTACTCCTGCTGGCCACACTAGTCTTGTTATTGGTGAAAGCTATGCAGCTGCTTTAACTTCCATGGACAAGAGTCTTTCATCTCTGGGACTCTCCGTCTAACTTCTGCCCAGCCACAGTGTGCTTCAGTTTAAATATGACCTGTGAATATAGAGATGTCTGACCACTGTCGCCTTATGTGATCGGGAGGGTATGTACCACCTTCTGTGGCTGTGGATAAAGCTGTCACTTCCTGAGTCAGCATAGCTTTGTAACATGTTTGAAATGTAACTTTATGTAATTCACATTAACAGGAAACTCTCTTGTATGTGGATCAGGGATACAATTTTGTCAACTGGCACCTGGAAGTCGAGGAAAAGAAGTAAATGGAAGTAAATGGCCATTTCTACACAAAGGGCTGTTTAACAGGTATAAAATTATACCTTCACTGGAATTGAATGCTAGAGGAAAGCTATCCTTTGTACAAAGCCAGACAGCTTTCAATGTTTTTTTGTTTTAGAGAGAAAAGAAAATGTGTTTACGTTTACCTATTAGCAGTTTGTGTCCTTCCATTTTTTCTTCTCAAGGTAACTTGTTCAGATGTGAAAATTTCTCAGATATGCTTTTAATCCAGAGCAGAATAAATTACCCATGCTTGTAGAGAAAAATATGAGGCTCAACAAAGTTATTTGGTCATGTTCCTTTTTCTACATTATCAGAGTGTGAATTTAAAACTTATTTTGCTTAACTGACAACTTAAATCCAGAAAAGCATTCATAATACAAGATTCACTCTACTGTGTGATTCAAGATTTGCTCTACTATGAATAGTCTACCATAAAAATATGCGTGACTTGAGGGACAAAGCAGAAAAATTGATCAAGAAGACATTTTTATAAATGTTCTTTATAAACTATATTTTTTAAAACATTTTAATGTAAAAGCTTCTAAATGAATCAGTAAATCCTGAAATGTGGCTGATAAAATGCTAATGTTTACGTTTTGTGAAAGTAGGTTTTACAAACTGACTTTCTCTTTCCTGTCTGTCTTTTCTTTTTCTCCCCCCCTGCTTTATCCCGCACTCTTTACTCATACGTGATACCTGAGAAGTCAGGGAAAATGAGTAAATGGAAAGACTATAGAGGATCAGACTTGCAAATTAAGTGCTAGTTTATGATGTAAGGTACAATCTTCAGCAAGACTAGTTGAAACAGAGTAATCCTGAGAAACACTTGGAGAAGAACATGTCTGAGTTGCAATTTCTTCTCTGCTTCTTGTTTCGTTTGAGGTTGGCTAAATCAAATTACTGCTGGGAATAGATTATGAAGCCTCTCCTATGAGAAAAAGACCTTATAAGCTCTGCTTTTATTGTCTGCTCTGCAGAGACAGAAAACTACTCGTATTTATGTGTTTCTTTCCTGGGATTCAAAGTTTACATATGAAATGCAGATGTACAGTGATTCTCTGCCCACCCCCCCACCCCCCCCTTTGTTTGGACAAGTAAAAAAAAATAGTTTGCTAGCTGGTTTGGGGGAGATTTTGAGGGATCAAGCAAGGACAGAGAGCATAAATGAAAAGCATGGGTTTTATCTAAGGTTTGGAGTTTTTCAAGCAGTGTAAGCTTATGAAATGCAAACATAGATTAAATTTAATCTTCCCTGTTTTTGTAAGTATTTAAAATTGGTTAAATCTACAGCATATGTTTAATTATATGCAAAAATAAAATCCCTCCTAGAAAGCAAAGATAATATCCTGATGAATGTGTCTAATATTCTGCATGGTGTTCGGCATATCACCACAGAAGTGGATGCCTCAAGAACCCATCTTGCGTGCCCCGTGCTTCACTAGATCTCACAGGCCTGTCTTGTAAACGCTAATTAAAACTATATTGCAATAAAGAGAAACGTTGCAATAAAGAGAAGTGATTCAGTGCTAACAAGTACCTGTTAATGTTACTCCTTGTTTATGATGGAGAGATTTAATCATAATCTAATGTAGTATCTGGGCTATTGAGCACAACCCGTAGGAGACGGCATGTCTTTGGACATCGTGAGGAGCTAGCAGTTAACTTGATACTAATGTGCACTTTTCCTGAAAATGGGCACCATTTAACTTGATTCTAGAGACATTTTCAGACCAAGTTGGTGTATGTAGATTGCACGTCAATACTGATACAGATGGAAATCTGTGATACTACTTTTATGAAATGGATGACATTCTGTAGCGCTTGGCCTGTGCTTAAGGGGCAGTTCAGATTAGAGTGACTTTGAGATGGTTTTCTCTGGTAAGTGGAGAAGAAGTGAGCTGCTTTGGTGACAGCTTAGACACAGGAGTGTGGGTAAGAAAAGTCATCCAACTTTGTCGTGCATTAATTAAAAGAACCTGCCATGGCTAATGTCACTGAAAAGGAGCATCATTTTTTGGAGCTGTCAATACCAAATAAGTAGAACAAGTCAGGCTTTTTGTTTAAAATTAATTTTTCGTCAAAACAGTTTGGAACTTGACTCATGCTGCTGAAGTTTATGTACATGCTCTCTGTATGCTCATCTAGGGTTCGGCTGATTTTGCCATATGTGTTTCTGAGATTCATAGATGCAGCTGTGCTTTCTTGGTTTAAAATAATCCTTCCTTTATTTAAAATAGGCATAAAAGTACCCTGAAGTGCTTATGACTATATACATGTGTGTGTGTAAATGGCCTGTTAAAAGGGACTGTAGAAGATAAAGGAGCTTTTTGTTCTTAATCCTAAAGAAGGAAGACAATATATTACTGAATGAAATAAGTGGATAGTTTCTAAATGTTCACATTTTGTAATTATACAGTTGAGATATGACAGCATCAAAGCCTCTGACAGTTAATATTCCCAGCTCAAAACATCCTTCTTAGACAGCAAAGATCGAATCGTAAGTTTGGCTACTGGGTTCCATAATCCAGGTTTTCAGTATTCTTTTCAATTTAAAATTTCCAGATTGTGATTTTGCTCTTCTCTTCTAGCTGTTGCTATCGCAACTGTAACAATTAACATGTAGCTGCTGTAATATCACATGCAGACTGTTTCGGCTATGTTTCCGCAACAGAAAATTAATGTAAGCAAAAGGAATTGGACTGAAGTCAGTTACTCAACAGTGTATCTCTTGTGTTTTATATTAAAAGCTGTGAGGATCTGGCTTCAGGAGTCAATGAATATGGTAAGGACTTGAATTTTGTCTCTAATTGGAACTATGTGGGCATTTATTCCTAGCCTTTAAATATAGAATCTAGCTGCTTGTAACATCCAGGTGGACATGGCAACTTAAGTCCTTGCAATTTTGCAAGAACTTTTAACTTTATGGAAGTTTCTTTTTAACAACTATAGCTCATTTTACCGCAACTTGTTTTAACAGTATTGTGTTTTGCTAGTAAACATGGTGACTAGCTGTTCCATTAGCTACTAAGGTGCATATTTGGAAAAAGCTGTGAAAAGATTATAAGGGTAGAGGAATTTTCCGAGCCTGGTTCATTACCAGTTGAGTGACACTGAGCGATGACATGTAATAGGTGAACCATCAGTCATAGTGATAGTAGTGTAAACTTAAATATCTGCCATAAACAGAGGTTCTGTGCCATAGAGGTCATACGAAAAATACGGTCACAGTTCAGTCACAAAAACATAAAAATCTAAGTGCAAGCAAATGCAATCTTAAGTCAGGCAAATAATCATGCAGCGGTACAGAATGTGTGCTTTAGGGTTTTGCTTGATTTTGGTTCTGAGAGTTCTGCATTTCTACTCCTGAAACCAAAGTTCTTATGCAATCTTTCAAACAACACCAGCCATGCTGTTCAGATATTTCTGCTAGTGACAATTTCTACCCCCCCCCCCCAATATTATTCCCATTGATAAATCTAGCCCAAGAAAACAGGTAGAATATTCACTCATGGAAGTACACCAGTGCTTTTCAGGGGCTAAATGCCAACCAAGACAAATGGGAATTTTTATTCAGTATATTTGGAAATTGTCTTATTAAATATGCCAGGTCTTGTTGTAGTACCCACTGTTACTGACTTAATAAACCCAGGACCAATCTCTTTTCCAGTAATAAGTGAGGAGGTAACAGAGCATTTCTGCTTGTAGAGTCTTCATCCTGGGAGCAGTAATGGTTGAATAGTTAACTTATATATATGTTTTTTTCTTTTAAGGGGCTTAGTGGTTTAATATATGACTTTTCTTTACAGGGCTGGATCTTATTTCTTAACCGGAAAATTGTGCTTGTAACTAATATGGATGCTTGAATCATTGATTTCAGTTTCATAGCTTAGTCCTCATTTCAACTGCCACAACTATTTACTAGCTTTAATCTTTTTCCACAAATACTTGTTTTTAAAGACCAATTCTATACTTAAAAATTTATATAAAAATTACAGCAGTATTTTATGTATAATCGGTACAAGAAAATTGCTAGTAAAAGCAAATGAAACCTGAAATCTTGCCGCCTTTAGCACAGCTTTACAGTCAACTGTTCTTAATCAGACCCGATACTTGTCTTTTTCCAATATACATTGAATGATGCAGTACATAGAAAGGGAACACCTTAATCATTTTTAGCCATAAATTTTTAATAGCTTTTTAACTAACTGTGGGAGAGAGAGAAGGCAAGCTAATGAAGGAGGGTTGTGAGTGAAGTGTGGCAAGATAGTCTCATATAAATTCTGACTGCATGATACTATAGTGAAGAGAGATAGACTGGAACCAAATGCAAAAATATTTAGCATTTCTGGGCAATGCCTAATTTGTTGTTTGCTTTCATAGGAGACTTCAGGACCAAGTAAGCTAAGAGTGTCATTTACTGTGTGGAATAGAAGAGCTGGAATAGTTGGAAAAAATAATACTATATTGGGGGTTTGCCCATCTAAAATATATGGCATATGTAGCTGACTTCTGCTATAGCTGCTTTTATGATATTTCTATTGCCCGTTTTTACACCTCCTGTTGCAGGGCAGGGGTTCTGCTAAAGGAATAAACCACTGACAACCAAAACTCGAACAAAGCATGCTTAAATCCTTAGGCTGCCGTGCAGAGAAACTATCCAGTATACATTCTCTGTAGTTACTTGCTCTTGCTGTATTGCTTCTGGTACCGCGTGCTTGGCTGTGGCTGGTGGCACTCACCTCTTTTGAGCATGATAGCTGAGTAGGTGAAGAATGTGCAGCAGTGGAAGATTCAAAGAGCATTTTCTGTAAAGCAGTGTAATAAAATATTTACAAGATTTGATGTAATAAACTAGGCAATTATGTGTGAATTGTACTGTCTTTAGTTGGTTAGAATAGGCAGACTGCAAGCATTTATGGAAGCTCCTTTAGCATTGTTTCAAAATCATGTTTTATGGAGCGAGAATATTGTTACCCTCTATGCAAGGTTTGATTTCATCCCAGTGCTTATGACGGAGCACACGAATATTTACAGTCAAACTTTGGAAAAAAAGGAGGTCAAGAATTTTATTAACACTTAAATGAACTTATATAACGATGTGTGCATCTTGAACTTGCCAGAGATGAGAGAACAGGTGATGAGCTTCTCGTTTTGGAAGGTTGTGGGCAATTTCATGTTCTCCAGGTATTTTTCACCTGTCTTTCAATGATTTTGGTGTGAAACTGCAGGAACCTCTCGCCTTCCCTGCTTAGCTGGCCATCTTTTTGGAAAGCCTGTGCTGCCTGGCTGTTATTTAGAGCCTTGTCCACTTTATTCTTGCAGCTTCTATACTTCTGTTATAAACGTGTGCAAGTACCAGCATGTGCAGTGTTTCTTGGAGTACAATTGAGCTGGCCAGTTTGCTGAGGTCAGCATAAGGCTTTTTCTTGCAACAGATGTGACAAACCTGATTGTATTCTAGTATGTCAGCCAGTCCTTCATTTATTAGGCAAAGGAGTACAAATCTCAACCAATAGGCTATAATATACTACCTATTTTGTATTGGAAAATGAGAAAGAATTTGGTTCAACCCTGTAAGACCAGAGGTAGTGGTATGACAGTGCAAAGAGCAACCAACTAGTTCTGCTACAACTTTATTTTTGGCTATGTAATAATACTATGTACATTCACTTAGAAGTATTTTACTGAACTAATCAGAGAAAGGACCGTAAATGTTAGAACTGAGACTGCCAGTTCTGACATGGACTTCTAATGTAAAATTGCCCAAATACTTTAATGTCCAAACTGCTTAGTTCCAAAAGAAAATTGATTCATCTTTCATCAGTCTTTGTCTGTATCTCTTTTACTCTAACACTGTAATCTTCTCAAGGCACCTGGTAAAATGCTTTGATCTTCATGTTAGCCACTTGGCATTGCTTTCTGAAGTTATAATCAGCTGCCTTGTTTGAAGAAGTTAATTGGGCCACTGAACGCAGCCTCTTTTTGTGCAGAGAAATTTCACCTAAATGACTATTCTGCATTCTCTTCTCTCTTTATTTTTGATTCTGTGTAGAAGGGGTGGATATGCAAGTGTGTTTATTAAGAATATCATGTCTAGCTGTATTTACAAATGAAAGAAGGAACATGGCCTATCTGCAGCTCTTGTCATTCCAGTGACCTGAGATATACTGTCATATCTGTTGCTGTTGTAGAATGATCATAGAATGTGACCACAGATCTGTTGAAGTATATGCAAGTACTGCAAGGACATCTTAATTGGAGTTTGATCCCTCTAACTGTTAAACTTTCCTCTGCACATCGATGTCTTTCTCTTGGTGGCCTCACCTGATGGGAATGAAGCTGCTGAACAGTAGCGTATGGGAATATATGTTAGGGAAATACTGGCCTGCAGTTAGACTCTTCAAATGCTAATTTGTGCTGCAGTCTGGTCAGCTCAAAACTGAGGGTCTTTGGTTATTATCAGTTTGCAATGTATGGGTTTACAATTGAAAAATGGGGAGCCGGGGCTGGTGGTGGACTACTGTTGTATAATCATTTACTTGAAGAAAAAAAAAAAGTTAAATTTGTCTGTGAAACTACAGAAATTGGATCCACTGACATCTCCTGCTGGCCAATTTGAAATCCCCAGTGTGTACTTGAAAGAGTTGGTGGATGCTCCAAAAAATAATGAGAAGTGTTTACAGAAATTTACTCCAGCTTTGATCCATACTCTGGAAGAACTATGCACACCTTCAGGAAAATGTACTCATTTCTTTTGATGTCTCATAGATTTTTAAATGAGAGCCTGGAAGTTATTGGAGGAGCAAAACTTATTCTTCATAAAAGCAAGGAATGAGTAAATACTGTTACCAACTTTAGACAATGAGGAGATACAGGCTGAACGGAAGATAAATTTGCTTTTTACTGTCTGCTTTTTTGGTCTCTCACAATCTCATGCTTGTAACATGCAAAGCATTATCAGTGATGAGCAGATTCTTACCTTAAACCCCAAAGGGAGGCAAGAAATTACAAGTGCAGTGCATGAGATGCAGAGTAGCTATGTCATTTATGGAACCTGCTAATTTCTAAGGGCTTTTGTTGTAAAGCAGAAAATAGGCAGTAGCCTTTAGGCCTCATTAACACTGACTTATTTTCATATACTGCAAACAGATCAACTAATATTTTTTCATTTTACAGTAGGAACCATGGTGCATCTATTTCTTTCTAACCTCAATAGAAATATGGTGAAGAAGATTAAAATGACTGAAAAAAACCGTGTTAAGCCATTGTATAACTGAGAATTCACTTTGTGCTGTGAATTGCTGAGTCTAATGGGAAGCTCTTGGCTGTTTTGTTTTGTTTTTTTTTTATTAAATGTTAAAAGGTTTCTACGTAGTCTGACATAACATTTAAAAATCACTTTGAATTTTGGTTTGTCCCTCTATATTAATCTGCTTAGCTATTTGTACATAGCATCCATGAAAAACGAGATAGTTTCATCAGGTTAGTATAGGCTAGATATTTCTATTTAAGTGATGACTTAAGAAGCATATGTGAAAGCAGTGACACCTGCTTTTTGGCCATTGGAAAAAAGTATGGTGTTTTCATGCCATATGCTGTGGTTGCAGGAGGCTGGTACAAGCAGTGTAGTAAGTCACTCAGTTATAGACTACCCACTGCAATTAACACAAAGTAAATTCATTCATCTTCTTGTCTCTAGTCCTTTGGAGGAATATGTGCCATGCTAAATTTGAGAAATATGAAGTACTTGCCTGCAATTTTGCTCATTTTGATCATACGTTGTTTTTTCTACATAATCAGGTGTAAACTTTAATTCAAATAATGACATAAGAGGTCAAGTAGACACAACAGTACTTGGAGATTGATAGATTTATTGCATGAGTCTAGCTGTAAAAGTGCTGATATAAAGTTCCTAATGACTAATATTGATATCACCATAAACACAGAGTTTTCTTTTGTAATAGTTGTGTTATTGAAAGCATTAATTGAATTACAACCTGAAAATATTTGACATTTGACTGTTTATTTGCAAGTCTGCTTCTTGTTGACAGGGTGATTCTTTCTTGCTAAAAATGTTGCGTGAAGATTCTGTAAGTCTCGGTGCACACTTGCAGTGCACGCCTGTCTAATGTTTGAGATGTTCTAGGTATGTTCTTGTGGTCCAATGCAAAGGAAGGATAGCAAATCTACCAGCTCTTCCGTATGTCCAAAGCAATGAGACATCCACTCCATTCAGCTCTTAATGCACCTCTCCAGGGTGGGTTCAAGACTTTGCCTTGGGTTATATGCGTTTATAAGAATTAATGCAATGTGGCATCACACCGGAAAGTGATGTTCTAAAACAATTAATAATGCTACTAATAGCTTTAACTTCAGAGAAGTACAACACAACGGCTCCTCATCGTTTTGTCAGTATCAAATTTTTTCCTTGTACACTATTAATGTTGTCCATGTCTTTACATATTTCTTTTGTTTTTGCTAAATGCTACTAGTGTTATCTTGTTTAAAATCTTTCAGTTCCTCAATGTTATCAACCTTCTCATAATTTGTGATCTGCATTTATGGGGGAAGTTATGTTAATGCCCCTTCAGTCCCACTCCTCATTTATTTTCACGTTCATCATTTGGGCAGTTTTTCCTATTAGGATATGCCATTTTACATCACGTAAAGCTCTTCTGCTTGGGCAGATAGTGAAACTAAGCTCTCTGAACTGATCCCTCTCAAAAGATAAAATTGAATGCTTTTCTGAGTTATTGTATTTGAAGTCTGAAGGTGTTACAGAATAGTAAGTTATACTGTGGGGTTTAGTTTGGTGGGAGAATGCAGTTCTGAGTTGTAAAATGCAATGGCTAATGAGATCCTGAGGTCTGTCTCTGCTGCTGACAAGTACAAACATAATCTAGCTCTGGTTTCAAGAACAACTTAGCGTAGCAGTTCCAAGCTCTCTGTATAGTGGCAAAACCACTTACTCAAGACATGGCTAAGAATCTTTGTGGCTGTTCCATGTTATTGCAATTAAACCGTGGCTGTTGTGTTAGGAACTGGAGATTTGCAAAAGCAACCTGCGCAAACGAGGTGCCGATGCACTCTGAAAACTTGTAAATCATCTAGAGACTCTCATAGAGCTTGCTTGCCTTGCATTCCTCTAAACTCTATCCAGGATTTGCCCAGTAGAACTAGATGAGAACTTTAGATTACTTTTTTTTTTCCCCAGGATACTTACAGAAAAGGTCAATTTTGTTGGAATGATATCATCAAAACTTCAGTAACATTTTGTAAGCACCAAAATACTTTTTGTTTGTTTTTAAAAAGTTCATGTTCTGATTTGCAACTAACTTTTATTTTTAAGTCTAGTTAATGTTGAAATTGTGATTGTGGGTTGTTCCTCCCTATGCCAACCCCCCACCCCTGGTTTTGGAGGGAGAGAGAGCAGAGCATTGCACAGCGATGGGAAAGAACGCTTGATCCTGTTTGCTATAGGAAGTTTTGTTTTGAAGTCTCAAGCTTTCTTGACTCTGGCTGAACCGTGCGGTAACATCACTTCTGAAAATTGTGGTGTATACTACAAGCTGGTCATTATGGGCTGCTTTGTCTAAATAGGTGAGTAATAGACAAGCTGGACTGATTTCTACGAGAGATATCAAAAGCATCTACAAAAACTTAGAATATAATTTGCACTTGTAACTAGAGCTGCATAGGGTACTGGAAAACTTTGACAGAGAGTGAAGCTTACATGTCTTTTCTGATTTAGTGTGAGAGGGGAGTCAGTAACTGCTCAGAATAGGAAGTTTTGAAGCTACTAGAGGAACTGAAGCACATGTTCTGGAAGATGGATGAAGACTTGTCAACTACTATAGTGGGAATTTGGGTAGACAGTGCAAACAGGGAAAGATCTTGCAATCCTTTGTGGCTTCTGTTGATGATTAGATGGAGTTAATACTTTTTGGCCAGAATTTTTGTTTCTTCTGACAAATCAGATGACTTAAAGCCACAGCATAGTAGCCTCATGGAGTTTTAATCAAATAGGCAAAAATTGTGCCAATATGAATGAGTAATAAGAGAATGTTTTCAAAGAATAAAAATGTCTGTCTGTGACAAAGCTAAGAAAGCATAGTTACAAAATCTACAGGTCTGTTTTATCTGAATGGGATTATTGTAGGCATGGCAAATTGAAGGTGTTCCAGCTCTTCGACTGGAAGGATTTGGTGCCATCAGGATGTAAGTGCACCAGTGGATAGATTTCTGTTTCCAAGGGCTTTTATCTACTCTTTCAAAACCCGTGCATTTATTAACATACTTTGTTAGAACAAACAGGCAAATATTACTTTAACAGTGAGCAGAACCTGCCAATGCAAAATAAGTGTGAATACTTCCCTGCTGGAAAGATAATTCTCTAATTAGCCTCCAACCATTCAGTGATTGAAAATTTGTGGATGCAAATAATTTTCAGATTACTTAAGTCACTTAAAAATAAAATAAAGAATTCCTGCAGAGCTGGTAGAACTTATTTGTCACTGAGGTGTTTCTGACTCCAGATGACATCTGGCAGGAGGAAAACATTCATTCTCCTTATTATCTTACACACAGCGTGTGCCAGACTGATGAAAGAAACACATGTAGAGGTAATTCTTTCCAGTATTGAAATGTGCGTGTTTTATTGGGGGAATAGAGGGAGCAAGAAAGGACGGGGATTAGGGAAATAATACATTGGCCTCTTAGATTTTCCTCTTGTTGATTCTTCCATTCCTCTTTTCCTCAAAGCTTCTACGGTTGGTGACAATGGCTCTCATTGGGTTCTCTTGCATAGTGACCGTGCCTTTCAGTTAAGGAAATGTGTTCCTTTGTTTCCCTCTGATGGAGAAGTCACCTGTAATCTCCAACAGCCTGCTCAAGCAGTACGAGTTGGGGAATTATTTCCTCTAGCTTCAAAGCCTGAAGTTAGTTTTAGCAAAATCTGCTGTGGCCAGACTCCAAGTATGAGAAGTTAGGTGTTTATGGGCATGCAGAACGATGCTTTTCAAGTAAAACTGAAAAAAAAGCCACATGTCAGTAATGTTTGACAATACTTCTATTATATTGACTTTGTTTTCTTTATCTTACCAGGACATTAATTTGGAATCATTGTACTGGTATCTATTTATATTATCAAACTTTTGGTCTTCTGGATTTTTTGCCTTTTGAAAATGCTGTGCAATACATTTTTATATTTCTATGGAAAATACTTTTATTAGGAGCTCTAGTTTAACTACCTGTTCTTTACTGTGAAATCAAAAGATTTTTTTAACTCCAGCTGGTTGTCTGTTGATAGAATACCACTTAAAATGATTCATAAATGTATGTCTCAGTGACAGATTCCCTCTAGGCAGGCTTTTCATGAAACTTTCTTCTTGTCATTTAATGTCTGTTTGAAAATAGAAAGTGTTGAGGATCTCAGCAGCCGAAGTTTTGAGTGGCTGTTAAATCTGTTGCAGCTTGAATTTTAATTGTACGTCATCAACAAGGAAGCCAGTTGGACTTGCCCATAGGATCACATTGCCTACTGTGCTTTGGCAGTATTAGTGCAGCTTGGGACCGCCTTGCACACCAGTCCTTGGTGCAGGATAACCAGCCCGCCAACATCCAGATTGCCGGAGGGGGATAGCCCCAGGAGGATAGCTGGTGTAGGATGGAAAGTGTGTTCAGCTGTCTCCTGGATGTGGTTTGCGATGTGCTAGAGGACATGTGGCATTGTATTGTGTGGGTGAGGAAGAAGGTTAAAGCAAACAGAACGCTTGGTTTCATTTTGTCCCCGTTGCTGTGAGTGTGTACGGCACTGCAACGGATTGTTCAGCCAAAGAGCTCGGTATTCACGTGAAGAATGTATGTGCAGAGAAAAATCACCTCAGCTGCAAAAGCGGGCAGGTATAACTCAGAAGAGGATGTGTCTGAAAGTGGGAGATCTGGCTAAATGGCCTTTGGCCCTGTCACTCAAAGGTGTGAAAGAAAACAGCCCAGTGGCAAAGCTTGAGCAATGGCCAGGGTCGTGCCATCTGGAGATGGGCACAGGCGCTTCTGCATTTATGTGCACTAGAGCTGCTTGTTCTTTTTCCAACATAATCCCTTCTCGGACCAAGGAAAGTTTATAATGCTAGGTACAGTTTATGCCTTAAATGATACATAGCGGTTACAAAGGACGTTGCAGCCTATCACTGTGTATTCCTCTTTAGTGCCCATGTCATCCCTCACCTCCACGTCAGAGTTGATGAGCAGAGCTGTTTCTTGTGTCTTTACAGTCAAGAACATCTTACCCTACAGCTTTGCTTATAACTTTTTTGTGATCAGATTGAGAGCTTGTAACAGGTGTACTCAGGTCTCAAATATTCCATGATTGTCGTCTCTCTCCCGTTCTTATCAGCCAAAAGTGATTATGCCTATCCTAAAAGTTGGCAAATGTAGGTGTTGCTTAATATAAGCATTATAAATGTTGTTACTGTAAGAAGACTTCTAAACAAATAAAATTTGTTTCTGGTAAAAGATTCCCCCCCCCCCCGTATTGCTTGTAAATTCATAATTGCTTTTAATATATAAAACATTAAAAGAAATTTGATGTAGTAAAAACAGGTGTAGGCTAATTAAATTAGAAGACTTGAACATTCATTATAATTATATTTTAATTGTTTTTATGATCTTAAAACAATGCTTACTACCGTGTATGTGATTCAGAAGTTGATGTTTGCAGTATTAGATAATGGCAATATTAGATCAACGCTGTTTGCATCTTTCGATTACTCTATGCAGTACTGCTGAATTTTCAATTACTTTAGTAGTACATTAGTACAGTTGAGTATGCTGCCTTTTCAGTATATAACATGCTCCTGTAGTTTCACATAACCTGTAGCGCAAGTGAGCTCATTTGTTCAGAAGAAATAGAACTGGCATTATTTAACTGAGAAAGAATCAATTTCTATTTACATTATAATTTTCAAGAAATGTAGCCTGTAAAATCATCAGACCTGTTTCCTAGCAGGTTCAGATATAGTTAGTTGCTTCCACATAATTATGAAGAAGTCTACACAGAACTCCTTCATATGGTGTCAGACTCTGATCTGTCACAGCTTGCTTCGTTAATTTGCAGGATCTTGTTCATCTTCTCAAGCGAGAGAAGGAACAAGCCCACCTTGGATTCCTTGCACTGAAAATATTGTTCTGGTACAAAATTAGTATCTTAAAATTGCTTCCACTGTGTTCTGTTTTAGTAATGATTTCTTGTTCCTATATGTGTTATCGTCAGCTGCTCAGCTCATAATAGGATGAAAAGTCTCTATTTTCTTCAGCTTTTTTTTAAACTTTCTGCCAGAAATGTCAATATATTCTAGCTTTCATTCACTATAGTAAATCTGGCTGCAAGCAAAAAGAATCAATTTTTGTCCAGGCCACCTTTCCTTCAATCTTATCACAGTGTGTAGCCTAAAGACTATAGCTAGATGAACGTTTTATTTTACATGCTTCATAAAAGCAGTGTAAGTACTTTAAGGCTTCAAATTCTGCGGTAAATAAGGCAAAGGGTTTTCTGTCACCTTTTGCGTGTTGTCTTTGAGACACCTCTAAGTTGCTTCCAAGTAAGGTTTGACTTCTTTTTAGATATGCTCATTTTGATTCTCTTTTGAAATCCATGAAAAATAAGAGGAGGAAATTCTAAGGAGTGATTTGCTCTTTGTTACGTCCTGATGAGAACTCATTTCAGCAGTGCTTTTGTTTGTTTAATGACAATCAAATATACCCTTTATTTCCAGAATTATTTTGCTATGGTCTTAATCTATAAACTGCAAATCTTTGTACAAAGGTGTCTTCAATACGAAGTGACTTCTCTATCCTACCTTGCCATGGAGCAGTTTCTGCCCTCGATCTCATCACACCAGTGAGACCTCCAAAATCAAATCCCGCTGAAGACCGTTTGTAGTTGTAAAAGGCTGTATATTTTTTACACCTTCTTGTCCCTTAAAGTGTGTTGATTCTGAGTTGATAACTCCAGATATCTCACCTAAACATTTTTCTTGGTCACTGTAAGATAGATCAAGACAATATTGAATTTGTTGTATTTTGGTGTAATGGGTAAGGATTGAAAATAAATATAAATCTCAGAATGTCTGAAGTAAATTGCAAGAAAAAATGTCCCAGTAGTTTTCTCACATACCCCTGTCTTCTAACACTATGGATCAGCCTTCTCTGTGTGTTTACATGTATGCACCCACATGTATGCACATATGAATCTCACTGTTTATCTGTTGTCATAGAAATTCAGCCCAACTATGTGGGATTGCATAGTGCCTATGTGTTGCCTAACCCTTATTTTAAGGACACTTGATACACTTAAGTGATTTAGGATGAGTGCTGAGGTGACTCGTCACCCGTTGTCATTTGGGTAAATTCAGCACATGTTATAGTGTAGCTTCCAAAAGTTCCCATGAGAGCAGTTTACATTACTTACTTTGAGGTCACTGAGCCAAGGAATTAAAAAGTTCAGCAGAGCATATAGGGCAACTGACATGAAAAACCAGTAGAAGCTTGGTAGTCTGAAAAGGGCAAATTAACCTGTTGTAACAGCCAACCATGGCTGGGTTGGAAATGGTTTAAAGGCTTGTTTTCTGAATGTGCCTGTTCCACAATAATCATGTGACTCTTACCTTGTTAAATTCTCTTTTCCAAACTAATGTGCAATTTTGATTTTTCTATAGTTTAGAAGATTTTTATTATTGTTGTGCGGAATATTATGTAATGTTAATTGCTGTTGCCATTTCTGCGTAGCCTTTCAAGGAGAAAAATGTTAAGAAAATAATGTTTAAATCTATTTTACGTTAGAAATATTTAGGGTAAATCACATGCAATATAGAGTGTAATATAATGCGATGTGATCATCTTTACCCCAATTAACACCTCCTTATGAGATTCTATTGTGCTTATTAAATTATAATTCCATTTTATAAGCTTTGCTATTTTGCTTGCATGAGAGTATGCAACAAAGGCAAATTAACTTTCCTTGAAATGTATCAGCATAGATATTGCAGGTAACCTAGATGGCATGAGCAGAGAAAAAGAAAAGGTGTTTTGAGTATCAAGTTTCTCTTAAAACAGTATTCAGTAATGTAGAATGTTTCCTTATCCTTAACATGTCCTAAACCGGTCATATAATTTTTCTGGGGAAGTCTCCTTCAGCAAATTAGTAGTAGGTATGGAATGATTTTCAAGTAAATTTTTGGACCTTTCATCTATTTTTAGAACTTGTACTTCCACCAGTTTCAAAGAGAGTTCTATATAGAAGATCCATACAAAAACCATTCTATAAATAATGGTGGGACTATAGGTATCATTGCTTGACAAACTGAATAGATACAATTATGCTTCAGAGGTACATGTACTTCATTTTTTTACCATAAATTCAGTGTCTAGGAAATCCAATGAGACCATATAGAAAGACACGGATTGCTTGAAGGCAAGTTTGTGGTAAGTGTTCAGGATTAAACAATATAGCTGAAAAGAAGATGTAACGGTGAGACTACATACAGCTCTTGTGTAGGTTCTAATCTTGTAGACCTTATCTTTTTGGTCATTCACAATGTTGCCTACATAGACTAAGTGGCCCAAATAAGTTCAACGAGATTTCCTATAAAATTGTGGATTTTTTTCATGTATAAAAAAAAAAGGGGGGGGGGGCATGGGAGATCTGTATCTTGTTCAACCAAAGGGGCCACAAAACACACACACAAAAAAATAATCTATGCTTTGACAAGACTTGTTCCTTAATTATCCTTCATGGAGGAGTTTGAAAAGAAAAAACATGGTCACGTAAGCCAAATGCAATCAACATTCAAACCCCAGTAGGTTTGTCCAAAGCTATTATAAACTGTCTTATTCTTATGTTTCCTTTAAGGATGTTCAAGTGAATTGTTTCGGGCTTTGACAGAAAATTAGTTTTAGTTTTGATTGTAAATCATACGATCTTTCCCTCCTCATGATTAATAAGATAAGCTGCTTGAATGACCACTTAATTTAGTCATCTATTTTTAAGATTTAGAGAACTGCTTTGAGAGTGTTGATAAGTAAATTTGTTCACAGTGTGAGAGGTATTTGTAATTACAGCAGCACCTTGAGAAAGGCTGCTCTCTGTTTCAGGATGTAACAGTGCTAATGCAAGTCGGTTGTGTGTGGAGAAGCTTCGGCTGTACTATGTCACACTGCTTAATTTAGAGCAGCCTGTTGTAACTCAAATTGATTGCAGAGTCCCTTATTGCCATTAAAAGCCAATCTCGCAGTCGTCATCACTGTTGATCCTCATATTTTATCGACTATGCTATCTCTGAAGGCAACAGGAAAGGAAGCCAAAAACTTCTGCCATGCCACTTGAGGAGCTGTTTCCAGGTACAAGTGTTTGGCCAGTATGACTAGATTCTGTGATTTGCACAGATTTGGTCCTTTTGCCGTTGCCATTTGTAGGTCCAGCCAGTAACAAGGCTGAGCACAGTCTCCAGAGATACAGATGGGCAGATACACTGCACAGCCATGCAGATCAACAGAGCAAGCTCTGAAAGCAGTGCCATCACTGCTTTATCATCTCTGTCCCCTCCTGCTTCTTAAGGGTTGTGCAGCTGGGTGGTTAAATTTATTACTTTTCCCGTCTTTTGCCTTTTTCTTTTTCCGAATTGCCCCTATCCTTGTATTCTACACATCCTTGCAAATTGGATAGTCATTTCAGTTTAAAAGTGGTCTTTCAGAGCAGGTAACAGTTCTGTTGCCTCGCTGAGGCGTCATGTGTTCATGCCCGGCCTCAACAGAAATGCACATCCATGCAGGACTGTAGGTCCCAAGAGCTGGAACATGTTTATGTAAGTGTCAGCTTTTGCCACTTCCCTGTGAATGTTTTGGCTGGTTGTCCAAGGGTGTTGGTAGCCATGGCTCTGGACTTCTACACCCTGTTTCTAATAGTTTTGTACATGGTATAATCAATTCTACAGGGGTAGACAAAATGAGAATAAGAGGATGTGCCTGTATGAATTGCCATGAGTTTTCTGTCTTTTCCTGAAGTTATTTCAGCTATGTATCAGCCAATGCTTAGTATCAATAGCTGGAGACTTGGTTTAATAGGACATCATTGCAGGGGGGTTGCACTAGATGGTCTTTGGAGGTCCCTTCCAACACAAGCTACTCTATGATTCTGTGATCTAAGAAAAATGCCAAGTAACATGCTGGCATCCTTTGTTTCTTTTGCTTGGATAAACATTACGTAAACAGCTTGCTGCTTAATTTTGCTCAATGAGGTCCATTCAAGCTGATTTTCTGCCTGTCTTGGCAGAAAGGGTCTGTCATGTTGGCCCAATGAATTACTGATACTATACAGTGTTTGCTAATTTTTGGTTAATTTAATCCTTATTTATTAGACATGAAATACTAGATAAATGCTTTCATAACATGCAGAACTTTAAAAAAAAAAAAAATCTAAACCAAAATAGTAGTTTCATTTGAGTTAGCTTCAGGTAGGTATCTCATTTGTCTCTATAGTAGTCTACTATTGTTGCCAAAAAATTCTGGCAGAAAGCAAGAGGAAAGCAATAACTAGGTCTTTAAAGATAACAGTCAAAATACTGCAGTCCCTCAAACTTACTCCATGTATCTTACTGGTATTTGCCTCTTTTTTACTTGATAACTTGTAAGTGGCTGTACCATCAGTTTTGTTTACATCTTAAAAATAAGTGAAATGCAGTTGTCTCACTTTTCCTAATGCCTCCTTTGAATTTGGATATTGTCTAATGATGTGTTCCTACTCTTATGAGATCTAGGCGAGTTAATTTGAAAAATTCAGCAGCAGACCAGAGCAGTGAGTGTTTGTAATTGCCCACCTGGTGTGCAAGATATGCTTTTATTTAATAGAAAACTTCAAAAGCTCAGTGATTTTAATTAAAGTGTATGGAAGAATAAAAGTGAGATTAAAAATGCAGCAAAAGTGCTAGAAAAAAGAAACAGAAGAATTACAGGGAACCTCTAAGAAAGTGTTGCAAACTTTCAGGAGAGCACTTTCAGTTAAATTCTTGAGCATCAACACAGGACATGCTTTAGGTGCAGCCCAGGGGTACGAACACAGCTGTTGCTCTCACACTCCGTCCTAATTCCCAAGATTGTCAGGATTCACCTGTGTGTATTCAGCCTTTTTCTTTCACTGCAAGTGCATAAAATATTGTCCTTGGTGTGACAGTTTCAAACCAGCATGCCTAGATGGAGATTCCTGAATCCTTTGTGAGTCACTTGAATAAGGGATCTGATGGGTTGGTTTGGGGAGTTTTTTTTCTTCCAACCCCATGAGTTCAGCAGCACTGTATCCTGTGAAAGATGGTGAGAGCTTCAGGGATTAAGTGTTGCTGAGGACTCAATCACCTTCTACGGTGATGTCTCCCTGCATGATTCTTTGTGTCATCTATGTAGGGAAACATAAAGAAAGAAATCAAAACCGCATGGAACGCCTGTTGAAACAGCATGTATGGTCGTCTTTCCAACTAACAATGTTTTAGGATTTGGGTGGGGGGTTTTTTCCCCCCTCAGTTTTGGGAAAAGTTGCTCTCCTGACTCGGTGGATAGGAAAATCTGCAACTTTGCAGTGATTATAAATTATTTTACATGCTCACAGTGCTTCAAATCCTTTATAAGCTCATGGATATAAAAGAGGTTATGAGTTCTAGTGTCAGCAGTAAAAACTGAAAGAATCATTAAGTCATTTCTGTAGGGGCTGCTTTGTGTCCTGGGTCAAACGCAGAAAGAGAGAGACAGGATCAAAAAGAGTTGCCAAGGTTATCGAATTGGAAGTGTTTGCCGAAACCAAAACTTGAAGATACTGGTTATAGCTAAGAGCTAGAAGAAGAATGAATATTCATTCATACTGCAAATCTAAATCTAATGGCTACTTTTGCAGTGGGGATCAAGTAGAAGTATGCAGTAGGTAGCTATCACTTCTTTGTGAAAACGGGCAACACCCTCGTTCTGTGAGCTCTGGGGTCAATCCTGGGGTCCTTTTAGCAAACTGAAGTTTGCCCATGTATGTTTATTTCTGTATACATGTTTTAAAAAAGCCTCTTAAATGATATTACCTGTAATCCAGTGATGACTTGCTGATACGGACAGAAAAGGCTAGTGTGAAATTTATTAAGTATGAAGAATTAATAATTAAAAGTTGTCATTCAGTATCACAGTTTACCGTGATATGGGACTAAAGTTATAGGTAGTAACAGCTGTCAAGTAGTCCAATTTGTCTGTGAAATATTAATTCGAATGATGTGGAAATTTCCACGGTATCACTGTGAACACAGAGACAGGCAATTTGGCTCAAGTTCAAAATCCTACGCTATGTATCTTATGCAGCTTGTGTTTGAGAAGGAAAGCAGGAAGGGGCAAAGAAAAAATAATGAAATAACAGGATTTAAAATAGGTAAACACCAAACTAGGGAACAAAAACTTTATGAAGAAATAAATAAAATCCTGATGTCTGGAGTTAATGAACAGATACTAGTAGGTTAAGGGGAAAACCAGTGCTTCGGATAGCAAAACACTAAATCAAAACATCTGCATGTGGATAACTAAGTCTGTATTTAGATGCAGATCTTTTTGTGTACTTTATATATGAAGATCTGAATAGAACTCTCATTGAAATCACAAAACAGCAAGGTTCTCAAAATGTTCAGGAAAATTTTAGGGATTAACAAAGTGGCAGGTGAGAAGGGAGGATCACAGAACATGTGTCCAATTGTAGGTTGGGATTTTTTTATTATTTAACTATTAAAAACTTGCACATCTTTAGGCTTCATAGAAAAGGAGGAAGATAAGAATGAAATTCTGGCTTCTGTGAATTTATTCACCCAATCTCAGTTCCTTTTTTCTTGATGTGATATATGATCCTTTAAGTAGAAAAACTAAAAAAATATACTTTTTAATCTTGCAATATGTAATGCCTTTATACAGTTCTGTATTTTGCCATTACTGTGTACGCATGTAAAATTACTATATTTTTCTTACTGTTATATGCAGGGCAAATTAGTGGTCTTTGTCCCGTCCCCCGTCGTCCGTGTCCGTCCGTCGTCCCGTGTCCCGTCCCGTCCCCCCCCCAGTTTGTTTGAATTAGCAGAGATGTGGAATTGCAGGGAACCCATGCTAGAAGTGAGAAAAGTCATTGTTTAATATAACTTTACAGACCTTTTGTTTCAATCCCAATTTAACTGGAAAATAAATGTTCCAATTTACTTCTCCCACACACTGTTATCAAATAATTTTTTCTTAACTCCTGCAGGATAACATTGATATGAGGTAGTTGGAACAGGTTTGGTCACCCTTGTCAGCGAGCTGTAGCATGTGGTACAGATGAAAACAGTGCTGTAGGCATGATTTTTGCATCTGCTGTAATGTTATTCAGGGCTCTTTGCTGTGAAGGTTCAAGTCAAGCAATTTTTTGAAAACAATTTATAAGGTAGAAATATGCTTCTATTTCTTGGTCTGTACTCTCTTTTTTTTTTTTTTTTTTTTTTTTCTTTTTTTTTTTATTCT
>VFFE01005991.1:67147-144593 GCA_008921705.1 Burhinus oedicnemus | reverse complement strand
TTTTTTTCAAAATAAATTAATTTTTTTTTTTTTTTTTTTTTTTTTTTTTTGGTAAAGTCATCCTTTTCTCCTCTTCCGTTTGGAGAGAGCGTTCTAGTCCCAATAACCAAAGTAGTAAGATATGCTATACGTGAAATGAATTGCAGATGGGTATGCAACTGATTGGAAAAATACTGTAGCATAGTTCTTAAGTTTGTTATCAGAATTAAAGTAGTATTAAAATTACAGAGATCTAACCTGGCTCCAGTGTCACTCAGTATTTTCATTAGCAGTCTGAATGCGGGAATAGAGAGTCTGTCTATTACGTTTTTAAGTAGCACCTAATGGCTGGGCAGGATGGTGTGTTGTAGAGACAGGACTGCAATCCAGAAGAGTACTGACAACTGGGAGAAACGGTTAGAGAGAAATCGAGCGCAACTGAAGAGGGACAAACGCGCAGTTGTGTGTTCAGGGTAACTCTTCAGATGGAAGCTGGAGAGAAACAAAGTAGGCAACAGCTCTGCAGAAAGACTTCAGCAGTTTAGAATGGTAACAGCACCAGAATAATGTCATTAATGCTAGGCCGGTTTTGGTTGTGGGTTTGGTTTTTTTTTTTTTGTAATATCTAGACAAGCATTTATCAGAAATAACGTGGTTATTGTTGAACTTCTTAGGGAAAGGGTGGATTAATTGTCCTCCTGAGCTTCCCTCCCGGTCTGGTTTTTGATGAACGTCTGACTGAAATCCTTTCAGCTTGTGCTTATCTGTGAAAACCCCATCACACTGCAGGCAGACCTATGGAAGAGAAGGAAATATATATTCCTGACTATATTTTAACACCTATTACATTGCTGAAACAAGCTGTCTGGGAAGAATTGCAATTCAGTAATGCTAATAGATTTTTAGGTGTTTTTTTTTTTGTTAGCACATACTTGAAAATACAAAAGTAATCACTTGAACAGAATTAATGTGTATATTTCCTATGTTTGCCGAGATCCAATTTTAATGAAATTCTGAATCTTGCAGCGAGACCCAGATTTGCATATTTCTGCCCTTGTTGGCGTTTTCCCTTTGCTATTCATCTAAGAAAGCTTTTATTTTAACATTGTGTAGCACTTCTTCTATATCCAGATTTTTTTTTTAAATCGGATTAAACATGTAAGTGCTTTCTATTGCAGAATGGCTACATTAAAATAACTTTTAATTGCTTTTAATTCAGCAGTACAGTAAAAACACCGATGTCCTAGCAGTTGCTTCGGAGAATAGAATAACATTGTTAGCTTAAAAAAAACTGTCAAGCTTTTCGAGTGATTTTTGAATCAATCTGTCTGCTTTTGATAAAGCCACCCTTCACTGGCCTCTGTCAGATTGCGCAGTGCTATTTGATAAGGTAAAGGCAGATATACCCCTGTATTGTGCTGCCACTGTATCTCAGTCCTCATCACTATTGACCTTTTTCTGGAGGAGGCGTATCTCGCAGACAGCACCACTCCTGCTGTGTTTTGTGTTTTTAACAGATGTGTCTTGGATTACGCTGGCAGCGCTGGCCTCATCTGATTTGTCACCTGCAGTACGCTGTGCTTTCTCCTCTATCACTAAAGGCAAAATGTGACTGTGTTCAAATCCCTGCACTGTTGCCTCTCTTTTGCATGCATTTGCCCTTTCTGCTTCTTCAGCATCACTGTTTCAGAGCTTCAGAGTCCACAGGGTGACAAGTCTGAATCCCTACAGCAGCCATAGTAAGAGGAAATGGGCAAAATTGCAGAGCAGGGAGGGGGAACCTTTTCTTGTCCCACCTCAAATTAACAGTAACTGTAGATAAATGAGTTCAAAGAATAAACAGAGCTGCACAAAAATACTGGGAACAATGAATATAGCATGCACATAGTATTAATTAATTAATTAATTAATTAGTAACCTATATAACTGACATTGCTAGGCGGCTTTTAAAAAAACAAAAAAACCCAAAAAACCAGTAGCAGCAGCAAAAAACAAGTAGATTCCCCGATACTGCCAGAGAAGGGGGGAAATACACATGATGAAAGCAGATGCTGGAAAGTAAGGGACGCTTGCTGTGGTTTAAGGTACTTAAGCTGTGTTTATAACCATTAATTTTTGCTTTGCTGAAATTTGTTTTAAAAAAAGATAAGGAATTGAGATTTTTCCAATCTTAAGGAAAGAGGTGGCCTCGTACTACTGCCCAGTGTGACAGTGGCAATGCCTCAGTGCTGGAAAGGTAGATGGCACTGGGATGTTTCAGGACAATATAAGCATTGTAACTGCTCAGGGGAGCAAGGGGTGGGGAGAGGGAGATTGGGATTATTTTTTGGGGGGGTGTCCATTATAAAACCTTGAGGATGGTCTGTTGCCCTACAACTGAAGAAAATACTTTCATGTGAGGTGGTTTTCATTGTTTTGTTTTGGGTGTTGTTTTTGGTGGTGGTGGGGGGGGTGTTGGGTTTTGGTTTTTTTGTTTTTGTGGGTTTTGGTTTTTGTGTGTGTGTGTGCTGCAGCCTTTACAGGAGAAAACATGGTGCTATTTCTCTCAGGAGTGCCTGGATTAATTGTATGTCAAACACTGTGCCAGTGAACTTAGTATAGGATCCCAAACCTTACTTTTGTAGATTCACTGACCAAAAAGCATAGTAAAACACTCTCTGGAGAAATGTTAAAGCTGCGCATCATAGCCTTGATTGGCAAGAGGATCCAAATCCTACCAATCTCGAACCCCTCTCCATTGGCACTGGTATTGGTAACAAAAGGTTGAGAGTAGTGCTTGTCAGCCCATCAGCTCTACATAATTATAACTCTCCTACTTTAGAGAAAGCTCTATGATCTTCAACATCTCAAGTTATTCTACTTACACGATTCTAACACAGCACGTAAACTACAATTCAGAAGTAAGCCGTACTTGCAGTGTACTGCAATTCACAGACACACACGTGCCACCTGCCCGTTTTCGCTCCGTTACTATTTAAAGTGAATTTTTCTGCTAGCCTGTTTAATCATGTTTTGCTGCAATTCTTTATTTTACCATTGACATCTCTGGAGTTGGTTACTCTGCAAATATTTTCATTGCCATTTGCCCTGTGTTAATATTATGTCTCCATAAAGCTGTGTGATGGCAAATACAGCTGTAGCTTAGTGGCCTCCTCCTATGATGTTCCACACAGAGAGTAATGCAACCTTTGGCTTAACAGTTGTTGAGTTTTTTTCTCCTGCAGTCAGCTTATTCAGAAGGGAAGTAGTATAATTACTAGATAAGGATGCTTCTTATTTGTTTAGGCAAAAAGATAATGAAAATTATTTATCTTCAAAGGTTCTCATCATTAAAAAAAAAAAAAAGCTAATAGTGCTTTGGTATCATGTACTTCTTGAACTCCAGCAGAAATTTTTTGAAGCAAAGGCCCATCCTGAAAGTGTGTGTGTGAAATTGAAGTTGAAGCTGATCTGAAGGGTAGACTTCAACACTTGGGACCATAGTAGTGTATATGCAATATAGAGAGTTTTGCTGGGGTGAAATGATTTTATTGCTGTAGTAATATATCAATTAAAGGAAAGGTTGTACTAATATTTTGTTTCCCTTGTTCCTTAACCTGAGTATCATCCACAGTTTGTTTTACTTTATTAATGTACTACATTTCTTCATTTCCAAAAATGATTGCATTGGCTTTTATTAAAATTTCTATCTTAATTCTTACTGTGAAGAACATGAACACTGCTGGGATTCCTGTTTCACACACAGTCTGCTTTTGCAAAGATGTGCTTACAACGTACCAAAGACTCATTTGATTGTTTGCAACTTTTTTTTTTTTCAGATGATCAGGTGAGCATAGATTTGACCCTAAATGCCTGTAACTATCATAGCTGCTTTGTTTTGATTTTTAGCTATTAAAGTTATGATCTTATCAACCTAGATTGATGACAGATTCTTCTTCTAATCAGGAAGTGGTCAGTCAAAATATGTTTCAAATTTCTAAGAGATTGCAATATTGAGTAACTTTTTAATTT
Source organism: Burhinus oedicnemus (assembly GCA_008921705.1). Lineage (NCBI taxonomy): Eukaryota > Metazoa > Chordata > Aves > Charadriiformes > Burhinidae > Burhinus > Burhinus oedicnemus. The sequence continues at coordinate 140,603 of VFFE01005991.1, read as the reverse complement.
TTTTATCATGATTCTTAAAATTTCAGAAAAATAATATGAGAGTGCACATGTTATCGAAATCCAAGTGATTCTTCAATGGCTGTATATAATTAATGTGAAGTATATTTGTTTCTGTGGCTTTGACTTCAGAATGGGATATACTTTGGAATTGTTGCACAATGACCATAAATACAAATAAACTCTGCAGAACACTTGCACAGTTTGTACACAGCAATTCATACGGAGTCAAGTTCTTAAAGTTTTAAACATGGGTTTGCTGTAGTTCATTTAAAAGTTTACTTGAATCAAAACGGCTGTAATTTAGTTTGGTTAATTAAACTGAATTAAGGACTCGGTAATTATGTGTGAGAAACTAATGATTTATGAGCTTTTTATGGTTCAGTTTTATAAAGAACTTACAAGTAAGTGCAAACATAGGAAGGGAAGTTTTAATTGGGAGCTGCTTCTGTCCATTACATTCTTTGTTTCGGTACCCATCTTTTTACTTTTGGGGACTTTTTCCTGTTCCAATCCTTTATCTTGGTAACATGTTTTGTTTTGTAGTTCATTATCATCTTGGATTTATTTTCCACTTTTTAAAGGATCTGGATTATGTCATGGTATCAAAGTATATATCTATAACATGGTAGTTAACTTCAAATTCCTATTTTATATTGCTTTGAAATAATTTTTCGTCTGATTGTTAATGTAGGCAAGTCGAAAGACTATCTCATAAAAATCACGTATGATTTCTATTAACATACAGCAATTAGAACAAAGCTTTCTTTTATAATAAAGCTATATTATATACCTATTGATTTCTTCCCTCTAAATGTTTTAAGTAATATGTTTTAGATTTGAATGAGGCATGGGTTTTGCTATTTTTCCTATAAAAATGTTTAACCATTGACCATGTCAATCACCTTAAGCATCAGGATATTGCTAGCCTAGCTCCTAATCTTCAAACATAAATGTAATATCAGATCTCAAAATGCCTCGATATGTAGTGTGCACACATGGCGCTGCCTTTTGGTTTCTTTGTACACCAAGGTAATGTTAAGGCCACGTTTAAATGGGATTGTAAGCACTTCATTTTGTAACTGAGGAACTGAAACTTGCACAATGAGACCGCAAGGATGAGATCTCCAAACGGATTAGGAATTTTCAGATTTTTTTAAAATGCTTTACCTTTTAAAACTAAACACTACTGCTTTGTTTTCCCTATACACTAACTGCTCTACTGCAGTGTTGCTTATTCAACTTCACATCTTGCATTCTCTTCCCTTTGTGTATGCTGGAACTTACCACTTTCTATACATGTACCACAGCGACTGCAATTTGAAAGTTCTTAAACTCAGCTGGGCTGAGATGAAACCATTCTTTAGATATACAAATACATTCAAGGAAAATTTAAAGGAATTATTTTGTTTAAAAGGCTGTACTAGTAATAATAGACTTACCATTTACATTTAGTTTGTTGGCGTGTTTATGCAAACTTTAAGAGAAAAGCTTAACTGCGTGTTTTGTTGCTGTATAATTTCAGCAGTTAAATTGGTATTTACAGAAAAAGCATGGTGAGGGGACCAAAACGCTTCTTGATTTGCATAGAGTGAGTGGTATTTGAAATACTAACTTTGTTTCCTGGACCAAAAATGTTTCACATATCAGTCTGTCAGCTAATAAATGCCATTTTAATGGTAACATTTTTTGGTTTTGTTTTTGTTAGGGCTGAAAGAGTTTGCTCTGTGTGTTTTACTTTTTGCAAGGAGAAATTATAATCTGTAAGGCCTCAGCTAAGCAGACTGCTCTACCCAGTTAAGGAATAAAAAGAAAAATATGCATTTTGTGGCATGTTAGCAGAAATGCAAAGGTTTTTCTTTTCAATCCCAGTGAATCCATAGTAATGGAGAATACTACCTGAGGATATATGGGGCTGTATACACAGTGGAAAATTTACTGGGAGGTTTTTGCAAGTCACAGAAGTTCTAGAAGTATCGGTTAAGATAAACATTAGATTGTTTTAATGCTTCAAAATATGAGGTTTTCTGTACCTGTTGGAATAAGTTTACAATAAACAAAGAAAGTAACCACATAAAAAAAAATCGCAACTTGAAAAAAGTATGTGTTAATGGTTTCAGTGCTGTCTTATTTTCTTTAATTACTGTAATTTCTGTAATGATCAGAGGATTAATTATTTACTACTGGAGAAATGTACTTTCTAAGTAATTCTTCAGATTAAGTATTTATATGGCTTCTGACATGCATTCTGTTGCTTAATATGATATAATTAATGCTAATTAACCCCCTGCATCATGTATACATGAAATGTGTAGAAAGATTGACATGCGGTGTTCTGATCAAACATGTAGTAAAAGTCAATAGTTTGGAATGGCCGGGAGGAGTGCGTGTTCACCAGTGCTTCCTTTGCCAAGGTCAGAATAGTTTGAGCACCTTGGAAAGCTTTTAGTTGTTTTGATAACACAGTTCCAGCACCTTGAAACATGGATGTCTGTCCCAGAACTGTAGTTGTAATCAATTAGTAATGTGGTGGTTTATATTGATTACAATCCACTGGAAGCATCCAAAGCTAACTGCGGCAGATCTCTTCTGCCTTGCAAAGGAGGGAATCAATATGCATTCCCTTTCTAGATATTTTAGGAAATAAAATTAAAATTGGTATCTTCAGGATCCACATCAAACAACAGTATGTCAGGCTGAATGAACCCAATTTTCTCAGCTTTTCCTCGTATGGCAGGCTGCCCAGTCCTTTGATCATCTCGGTGGCTCCTCTCTGGACCCTGTCTAGCCTGTCCACGTCTTTTTTTATATAGCAGGGACGAAAACTGAACACAGTATTCCAGGTGTGGCCTGACAAGTGCTGAGTAGAGTGGGATAACGACGACTTTATCTCTGCTGGTGATGCCCTTGTAGATGCAACCCAGCGTCCTGTCAGTTTTCTGTGCCGCAGCAGCACACTGTTCACTCATATTGAGCTGCTTGTTCACCAGGACCCCCAGGTCCCTTTCCACAGAGCTGCTCCCCAGCCAGGTAGACCCCAGCCTGTGCTGCAGTCCTGGATTATGTTTTCCCAGGTGCAAGACCTTACCCTTGTCCTTGTTGAACTTCATAAGGTTCTTGTTAGCCCACTCTTCCAGCCTATCCAGGTCTTCCTGCAGGGTGGCTCTCCCTTTGGCAGTGTCTGCATCCCCACTCAGTTTGGTATCATCAGCAAACTTCCTCAGGGTACACTTGATCCCATCATTCAGATCACTTATGAAGATACCTAACAGCGTTAGGCCCAGTGTCAGTCCCTGGGGGGCCCCACTTGTGACAGGTTGCCAGTTTGAAAAGGAGCTATTTACCACTATGCTCTGGGTGTGGCCTGTCAGCCGGTTCCGCACCCACCGCACAGACCATTTGTCTCCTCCATAACAGATCAGTTTCTCTGGGAGGTGGCTGTGGGGAACCATATCGAAAGCCTTGGAGAAATCCAGGTAGACAATGGCCATTAATTATTTCCAGAACATTTAAAAGTGTGCAGAATTACACACCCTGCATGGTGCATATCTGTGAGAGAAAATGTTAGGATGGAAAACGAAGAGGCTTTTCAATAGTTACTTTCTACACAGTATCATGGAATCACAGAATTTTCAGAGTTGGAAGGGACCTCTAGAGATCATCTAGTCCAACTCCCCTGCTGACGCAGGAATGCCTACAGCACATTACTCAGGACTGCATCCAGGCGGGGCTTGAAAATCTCCGGAGAAGGGGACTCCACAACCTCCCTGGGCAGCCTGTCCCAGTGCTCTGTCACCCTCACCGTAAAGAAGTTTTTTCTTATGTTTGAATGGAACTTCCTGGGTTCCAGCTTGTGCTCGTTGCCCCTCGTCCTGTCACTGGGAACCACTGAAAAGAGTCTGCCTCCATCCTCCTTCAGCCCACCCTTTAGATACTTCTAAGCAAGAATAAGGTCTCCCCTCAGCCTTCTCTTCTCCAGGCTAAAGAGTCCAGCTCTCTCAGCCTTTCCTCATAAGGGAGGTGCTCCAATCCCCCAGTCATCTTTGTTGCCCTACACTGGACTCTCTCCAGAAGTTCCCTGTCCTGCTTGAGCTGGGGAGCCCAGAACTGGACACAGTATTCCAGTTGTGGCCTCACCAGTGCCGAGTAGAGGGGGAGAATGACCTCCTTTGACCTACTGGCCACGCTGTTCCCTCTGCAGCCCAGGATTCCATTGGCCTTGCTGGCGACAAGGGCACATTGCTGGCTCATGGATAATTTACTGCCTACCAGGACCCCCGGATCCTTCTCCTCAGAACTGCTTTCCAGCAGGTCCACCCCTAGCCTGTATTGGTGCCTAGCATTCTTCCTCCCCAGGTGCAGGACCCTACACTTGCTCTTGTTGAACCTCATTAGGTTCTTCCCTGCCCAGCACTCCAGCCTGTCCAGGTCACGCTGGATGGCAGCGCGGCCCTCTGGAGTGTCAGCCACCCCTCCCAGTTTGGTCTCATCAGCGAACTTGCTGAGGTTACACTCTGTCCCCTCATCCAGGTCGTTGACGAATATATTGAACAAGATTGGACCGAGTATTGACCCCTGGGGGACACCACTGGTTACAAGCCTCCAGCTTGACACTGCTCCATTAATCACAACCCTCTGAGTTCTGTCCCACAGCCAGCTCTCAATCCACCTCGCTGTCTCCTCGTCTAGCCCACACTTCCTCAGCTTCCTAATGAGGATGTTATGGGAGACAGTGTCAAAAGCCTTGATGAAGTCAAGGTAGATGACATCTACTGCTCTCCCCTTATCCAGCCAACCAATATAACATCATAGAAGGCTAGAGTGTACTTATTTTTACATATTTGTACTTATTTTCCCTTTTTCTGAAAACTCTGGCATTGAGAAGTTGCGAGACTTAATAGAATCACTGAAGTGATGTGGTGAAGATTTTACCTATTAAATTTACCTATTTTAAATTTTACCTATTACATCTGATACTTGCAGGGACTGGAATACATACCAGGTATAAGGCAAACTGTTGAGCCTCTATGCTTTATTACAGTAGCTTTCTGTTCAGTAACCTGTGTACAATCTATATCCTTATTGCTTATAAGCTTATCCTCATTGCTTATACATATAAATGCATTTTTCAAGTAAAGGTGCTATCTTGACTGCCAGCTACAGTTCCTGTGGTGTAGATTTTTGTGGATGAATAGGGAGCTTTACTTTCCACTCCTTTTGGATATGTCAACTTTTAACAGCACTAAAATTTTCTGAAAGAAGAGTAATCTTGTTGTCTGGAGTGTATCACCATAGGGATATTTCTCATTGCAACAATAATGATAGATTTAAGATTTCTGCCATGTGAAAATGAAGGTTATATCTTGCGATGTGTTTCATTGTGTAAGTCTGATTTTTATTTTTTGAAGATAATGAGCTGCAGGAGAGACATCGGTAGTACATGTTTTGGAAAAAACATGGTACTCAAATCTGCAACCAACAGCAGATTCAGGTGCAGCTCTGACTACGTTTGTGAAGGTTAGAAAGAAGCTAGAATAGTATCACTGGAGACTGAAGAATGTTTAATCATGGAAGCAGGAAGGCTAATACACTTTTCTTAATAGTTACTTTAATGATAGGGACCACCACATTGAAACACGATCATCTCTGCAGTGGTCCAGATGGGTTTAACAGGAGGCAGTGACTTTCTAAGCAGATTTTTGAGTCCTATATTAAATTGTTTTATTTCTCTGGGGGATACTAAATGAGTACATCAGTGTATTGCTTGACATGTTCTTTAATTGTATAGTTACACTTTTTCTTTCCTCTTTTCACGATAAATTTTAGTGCCTGCCCATAGCCCATTTTAAGTCACAATTAAGGTGTGTGGTATTTGCCTTACTATGGGGATGAAATGTACAGAAATTAAAGGAAAAGAAGGTTTTCAGGCAGAGCAGAAGACCTTTTTAGAAACTGCCTTCAAGGCCTTCAGCATGATACAAAGCTGCCTCTCCTGTTTTGTTAAGTGAAGGAGTGTGGGAAGAAAAGACTTCCTTTATTCATAGAGGTGCTGTAATAATAAAAAGGAAAGCAACAGCACTGCTGAAATGGGACTCTCATAAATACTTAACGGAGGTTAGAATGCATTATTCTGGTATTTTTAGAATTTAAAGATGTGAATATATGGTTTTGATTCCTTTTATTTCTTAGTTGTGCGATTTGGGATTTGAATGTTGGGTACTTACCATTGCTAGAAATTTGGACGTTCGCTGGTGAATGGAGCCCTACATGCTGCTTCAGCTTACGCTGTTGGGAATTTGCTAGAAGACAAGGGGAAGATGGGGGATTATTTAAGAAGTTGGAATAACTTCAGAAGGCTCAGCAACAGGTATTTTAGCTGCTGTCATGGATTTCAGAGCAGTAACTATGCTTTCTTGGTTGACCGTGAGGGGCAGCTGTCTCGGCTCCCCACATCTTGTTGAGGAAAAGGTGCTTCTAAGTGTGCATGTGTGTGTAGGCAGCAGGGGGAGTACTTTTTTTCAATTGTAGTTGTTGCTTTGCTGTCCTGAAAATTACGCCTATGCTGTAACTGCAGTTACAGTAGAGAGGAGTAGAAAAATCACAACAAAATACAAGCCTGTAAACTCTCACTTAGCAATAAATATTTGTGTCTAATATTTGAAACTAAAGATTAGCTACTGAAAGGTAGGAGTATCACTTCCTTTTTAGATACAGAGTCACCTTGTTCATTTTTCCTGTAAGTTGTTCCAGTTACAGGATGGCTATCTGCCATCTCTGTCTCAGAGGTAGTTTGTTGAGGTTCTCCAGAATGCTTTGCCCTTATTATAGAATAGCTGTCACTGAAGGCTCAATATGAGTAAATGGAGGAAGAGAAACTCATTTCAGGGAGCTCAGTTAGACTGTAGACTCCAAACATGGGTCAGCAAGCCATTGGCATCATACAGGCTACCTGCTGTTGCAGAGCTACAAGAGCACTTGTAGGAAATGCATGATAATAAATATTCCCTGAAACATATCCAGTTATACTACTGAGTAATACATTATTGTTACTTTAAGTAGACTATATGTGGTTTTTATAAAATAGGTTTTCTTAGTGCATGTGAATTTGCCTTATTTTAAATGTTCAAACAATCTATGCCTATGCATTATGAAACTGGCAGAAATAAATCTGGAGAATTACATTAGAAGAAAAAAAGGGATTGAGTAACTACTCTTAAATATAGAGAAAAATTACGGGTTTAATGTTTTCTGAATGTACCAAGAACAAGAACGGTGTTGCAGTTGAGAATGAAATTATATCCAGTCTGTTCATTTTGTAATGGTAAAAAGGCAAACACAAAATTTTATGTATAAAACTTCAGTCTAATTGAAGATAAATTTAAATCGGAAAATCATTGCAAGAGTAAAATTTTTTTAATTATCCCCACTTATAGACTGGTGTGGCAAGAGAGCAAAATGATGAAGAAATAATAATTTTAGACATTATTCAGACAGACACATTTGTGAAAAACTGTCTCCAGAAATGTGCTGTCCAGAAGTCCTAACCGCAGCTGAAGAGAGCCAGCAGGTAAATCATGCCATGCCAATTATCTCAGGTTTGTTGAAGTCGCTGTGCCTTGTATGGCACGTTAGCCAAACTTGCACGTCAAGCCACATGTGGTGCTTGCTGGTGTTCAAGAACACGTGGATTCATCCTGCTGCGCACTGCGCTGTTAAAAAATGAATTCAGAAAGAGCAGCACGGTATGTTGTATTTTCCGTACATCTGAGGGCAGCATTAGTTTCCTATGGAAGCGAGAATGAAAAGTTTTCCTCCTACTTGTAATTCTTACACCAGTGTCAGCTTGGATGAAAGGCAAATGAAAGGCTACTTTTTGGCCTCACTACAATTTCAAAGGCTAAGATTTTTCTGGTTTCGGACAGTTTCTTTCTAGGTTAACATAGTATAGCTCAAAGAATACCTGCAGGTCTTTCAAAAATATGCTGTCAGACTGACAGGCTGACTGTTCGTCACACATAGCTCACTGATTATCTCTGGACCTTTTTTTGCCTTCCATGCAGGTTTATTTGTTTATTCCATAAACTGTACAAAGGTAATAACATAGCCACTGTATAGGATAAAAGTAAAAATATAGGCAAGTATTCATTCTCTCTGTAACATCTGAAAAAAATAATTTGAGTATATAAAAACATATTATATTTTAATTTATTTCACTTAAGAGTTTGAAGAAATTGATGGATTTTTCTAATTGCTAAAAATTATCAATAAAGATCTCGGTTAAAGAGAATAGGTTAGAAAGTAAATAAATTAGAGTATCCCATTCAAACAGTCAAAATGGATACAGTAAAAAGTGTTTATAGATTTTAATTGTGTTTTGTTCTGCAAAGTAAAGTGAATAGGCTTAAATTTTGAAAGTGGTTTGGTTTGGTTTGGTTTTTTTGTTCCGTTAAACTAGCAACAGTATTACTGTAAGGCACCCCTGCCGCATAGGTGCTTATTTCAGATTCTCTACCCAGAGATTGTCGTTCTGATGCAGTATGGGGACAAACCCACTGCAAATCAGTGCGGGAAGGGAGCGGGGGGAGGGGAACAAAATGCCCAAACCAAAACCAACAAAAACCCCTGTAGAAATACTTTCTAAATTAAGTTTTTGAAGGTTTTGATTACACACATCTCTTTTTAAAGCAAAATACACTATTTTTCCTCTTTCTGTGATTATTTTATATGCACTTATTTAAATAACAGAATAATGTAGCAATCAAGAGATCATTTCGTCTGATGAAAGTGTCATTGCTGCCTCCTTGAGTAATCTGTTCCAGTAGCCCATCCTTATCATTAGAAAGTTTTTCCCCTAATGTCTAGCTGTAATATAGGCCTATTAATTTTTGAAAACCTTTTTATATTTATGAAAAATCATACATCTTAACCATTAAGTTGGACCATCAAAGACTGTATTCCAAAGTTGTCTGGATTCTTCTCTAGACTTTATTTATCTTGGTGTCTGTATCCTCAGAAATTACCTTTGTCACTTTTCCTTGACTGAGACCTAGACTGGCTGAAGGAATGAGCCAACAGGAGTCTTAGGAAATTCAGTGAGGACAAATGCAAAGTCCTGTGTTTGGGATGGACAAACCCCTGGTAGATGTGCACAGCAGGAGAACAAGATATGGTGGTCAGAAATGTTAACAGGAAGGTTATGATGAAATATAAGGAAAATACCTTTACTCTGAAGGTAACTAAGCATTGGAACAGGTTGTCAGGGAGGTTGTGGATTCTCTCTCACTGGAGGTTTTTGAGATGCGCTCAAACAAAGCCCTGAGCAACCTGCTTAAGTTTGATGATGTCCCTGTTTAAGCAGGAGATTGGACCTCCCAAGAGCATTTTCAGCCCTAATGATTCAAAGTCTCGAATTCAGAGTCACATGGCATTAGCTGCAGATCTATTTTGCCTAGAAAACTATCAAGTTCTTTTCCCAAATTAAGTATATGTGCAATGAAACTCTCACTACTTTTATAAATTTAAATGTCAGATTCCTTTCCTGTCTGTAGGTGATGGAGAAGCTGAGGCAAAGGAATTAATTTAACGTTGTTCCCCCCCATCATTATGTTATTACGTTTATTACTGAGTCAACGCTTTCATGTGACCTTTCTCATACGTCTCCTGCAATTGGGTAACTTTTTCGTTGTTCTGGTATAGTGCTGGGAAATCAGCACAGTAGCTGGAGAGGCAGTTGTTCTGCTAACTCAGGGTAGTTCTCTGCAGGGTATAGAAAGTCAGAGGCAGGCTCTGATTTACTACTTGACTGACGACCTGCTTGCAACAGAAGAATTGCACTGGTTATATAGAATGACCTGTGTTACTGAGCAAATAGCTGCTATGCTTTGCACCAGTTGATGATTGTGGGTTTTTCTTTCTGCCTATTCAGCTGCTTGGCTGTGTTCCCAAATAAACAGAGCTGAGTAGCAGTGTCTGTGTGCATGGATCACTGAGGCCGGGCATTTGTAACAGAAGATAAGAAATGGTCTACTAACCAGCCCTCAGCAGGAGAGGGTATCGCCTGCAAGTGTACCTCCCTCAGTGTTTCAGGGCGTTGAGGGAAAGCGAAGGGCCGCAGAGCCGCGCAGTGACTAAGCAGTTGTTGAGCGGACGCCTCCGATGAAAGGAGATGCTGAGTGAAACGGCACGGCTCCTGTGGGGGAGAGGGGGGCTGTCAAACACCTAGACAAGTATTTTGCAAACAGGCAGATTATTTACATTGGTCTAATATATTTGGAGTAGCACAGTGAAGTAGTCAAATCCGGGACAAACTCACCTAAAACTAAGTAAGCTATTTTGATTTTAAAAGTAGGAAGACTCTGCGAAAGAAATTAATCTTTCCTTTCAAAATAGATTTGGCGTTTCTTTAACCAGCCTTCTACCTTCTTTTCTCCCTAACCACAGGTAAGTGTTGTCGAATAGATGTCCAGTCACCAAAACTTTTTTAGTGTGAATATTACAGTCTATATTATGTTTCTGCATAACTTTTCAGCAATTTCTTGGTTGGTTTGTTTTGGGTTTTTTTGCTTTTATAAAATTTTATGGGTTTTTAAGACAAGGTTAGAGACCAGCTTTTCCTTAATGATCGTGGCTACTTTCCTAGCCGATTTATACATGACTTCAGTTGAGTTACAAGAAATCTAACAACAAGAGCTCTGAACAGTGAATCTTAAACCCCAGTGAAGTTATATGACTAATGCAACACGTATCTGAGTTATACTTTGTGTTGAATTTGTGGGCTTATGTGTTTATTCAGATCTTATTCATACGAAGAAGCGTTCAGATGAGTGTTCTGAATTAAGTCAATGGGTGTACTCGTGTACATATGTATTTTCTTAAGAGTTACAGAATTATCACAGCACTTGTTCTATGCTCTTAAGTGGGCGTGTAAGGCTACAGATAACATCTGGACTCCTGTGGGACTTCTCACTTCAAGTTTCTTAATTAAATCCATTTAAACCATTATGCTCTGTTTAGCAAAGAGCACTCTGGTGCTGCACAATCAAAACACCTATGTACATTCAGAAGTACCGCTGAACGTGCACAGGACTGATATTGAATGGTTATAGAACAGCAGATGTGCTGTATAACTGTCTGGCCATATAGGTGCATAAAGCTGTCCTGTTGTAATAGCCAGTCATGCTCAGGTTGTTGGGACAATAGTGCTAATAACCTTCAGGTCACCATGCAGTACAGTTAAAGGTGTGTCATGCTGCTAGCCAGCCTAAGTTACTGACTTCTAATAGGAATTCCTGTAACGAATTTTTGGATCACAAATCTGGATCTGCAAGTCTGGCTGGCTGAAATTTAACCTCGTCTGTAAATTGGATTACAGTCTAAATAAGTCCAAAAAAAGCGTGGGAGACTTTCAACTCAATGCACTAGCTGTTTGGGGAAAGCTTCCTTCATCATATATGTCTAATATGAAGGATTCACTCTGACTTTTACTGTTTCTGAGTAGATAGTACAGAATTATGTTTTATTTTCAGCCATGTATGCCGCTACTGGGGAGAGATCATTAGGAAGTGCTTGTTTAACCTGAGTGCATTTTTTGACCAAGTTTTTGATCCTAAAAAACTATTTAAAATTCAGTTGTGTGTAATGAGAGAGATTACCTTCTAAATTCACCTACTTAATAACAGAAACTTGGGGCCAGGGTTTTCAGAAGGAAGGTATTAGCTTCTTTCTGAGGGGAAAAAAAATCTTTTGGATAGTGGAAATGAACTTTAGGCATACTAGGTATGTTCTAGGCATGTACTAGGTTTTCAGAGCCTACCATGTGGCTTCCATTGACTCATATGGAAATACTAAAATTATGGGAACTGGCATTATCTATTTCAAAGAATGTTATGTTGGTTGGTGTCTAGTGTTCATGGAATAGGTTGTTTCTGTATCATATTTTTAAGTGTTCCTTTCATAGGAAGAGTGATAATTTATCTGAATTACTGAAAAATAAAGCACAAAAATAATTCTAAAATCTAAAACTCTAAAAAACCCCAAACAAACCAACAACAAAACCCCCAAATCAGTGATTTTGATGCACAGTATTTTGTTAGGATACTGTGCTAAACTAGCAAGCACGAACTGAGTATCACTTGCCTGCAGACATGCACTTCTATTACTGACTGCAATTGTCTCACATTTCGTTAAATGTTGGGTGACATCAGTTTATTGCTTTTATTTTATGAAGAGTCATTTAATTTCTGGAACAGTGAGTTCTTAAAATATTATGCATAAAAATTCTTCTGTTATGAATATAAGAAGCCATAGCTGTTTTCTTGTTGAAGAATACGAAGTTGAAATATCTCCATTGTATAACTGTGTCATAAAAATAAAGGCAAGCCTGACTATTTACTTGCCATTCAAACTCTAGTTAGACTAAAACATATTAAGTGTCAAGCCACTCAGATGACTTTAGCCCTCAAAAATCATGCTAACTCTAACTGACAGCTAGAGGCAACACATACTATATACCACATTTCTTTATATACTCCTAACATAACTGCTTTAAGACAACAGCTATTAGAACTGTATTTAAAGTATCTGTATGCCAGGCTGCTAAGTACTAAGAAGCAGAAAACGCTGTATTTCAATTAAGCTTCTTACTGTCTCACTCAAAATTGTTGCTGTAAAGCTCAGTAGATATTCTCATAAAATTGTGAACAAAATACTGTCTATCACAAACAAGCCCTAATTACAGTGGAAAGGACACCACTTCTGTTGTATAGATGTACACTACCTCTGTCTTTACTCCAAACTAGTTCTAATTCAGAGCCACGTTGGTACTAACAAGTCCATGTGAATGAGATGTATTAGCATGGGCATAAAGATTTATGCTACTCCATGTCCTGATGCTTAAAATCTTGGAAAGACTACTTTGTGATAAATGGCAGCTGACTGTTAAGATATCCTAAGCTATCTTTTTTTTTTTTTCCTCCTTTCTTTTTTTCTTCTTTTTTGACAGTGTTGGCTTTGTTTTCCCTCGTTGTTTCCAATGAAACCTAAAGAACATAATCAATGAATGCTGAAACATGGGATCTTAACTCTGCTAATTCGAACCAGCATAGGATGGTTGTGTGCTGGGCTGAGCGTCACATGAGATAACTGCAGTTCTCACTGTGATTTGCTCTGCAGCCTTGAACAAGTCATAAACCTTGCACAGTTCCTGCTCTTTTCAGTTTTTTCTAGATTAAAACTCTTGAGGAGGAGGGAAAGGAGGTTGTATGCTAAATCTTCTTGATTGTCATTAGAAATTGTAGGTATGTAATGTAAACAACTTGCATCTAAAAAATGCTGATTGAAATCAGCCTTGCTATCTCCTCACAGCAGATGAGAGCAGTAATGAATTCAACTAGTTTGCATATACAGCCTGCTCTTAACCACAGCAGCTCATCACACGCTGCAAAAAACCTGAGAACTGAGTAAACATTTTCACACTTAGTTGTCCAGACCTTCATGCTTCTGAGACTACATGTTGCCAGCAGAACATGTACTAATTAGTTCAGAACTCATCGCAGGCACCATGGTGTAAGCATGCAGAGCCAGAGGCATCGTCTGTAGGCTGGACTCAGCCCCTGTAACAGTTTAATCTGTTCCCGTCTTCTCCTGAATCTTCAAACCTGTGAATGGTCTGCAGCGGAGACTGCTGCAGAGATCCTCAAGTTAGCATATCTTGGATGCATAAATCCACAAGCAACAAACTGATGAAGAGATGCCAGTATCAAGAAGCAACAACAGCAGTAAATGGAATCTAAATATGAATACTAATAGAACTAAATTATATTTTTTTTGTCTTTCAAAAACTTCTTTAAATATCAGTCATGCAAAGGCCAGAATGCTAGATCAGGACTAGCTAATTTTCAGAACACTACTGTGGATTTTTCTTCACCCCTTTTCCACACAACTGATATTAATACACTGAAAAGAGAGTCCTGTTCCCCACATCCAGAGACATTTTAGGGTTAAGACTTCTGTGCTGAAGTTATGTCAATGAAGGTTAGGACATGGCTCAACAGAAGTGATGCTTTCAGGAGTTCTGCCTTTGGACTTTGCAGCTCACCCTCATGTAACTGCCATGGAATAATTCAGTAAAACAATTTGAGGTACTTATACTTGCAACTACTTAGTAAATCAGACTGCACAAGAGCAAACTGATTAGATGAATCACTGACTGTACAGATGCACTGGAATAGAATGTCATGTGATTTTATTTTTAAAATAAGAGCATTTAAATGAACGTGTGCAAACCTAAGTTCCTAAATAATAACCTCTGTTTCAGATGTGCAAGACATCAGCTTTCCACGTGAATGTTTTTCAGACAGTGGATAGTTCTCAAAGTACTTGTTTCCTTAACTTGAGCAGACATTCAGGGTGCTCTTGCTGTGGGTGTCTAAGAGACTTGCATCCTCCGCAATCCAGGCAGGCAGAGGGCACAGTAACACACTTGCCTGCTATTATCGAAGTGCTGGCCATCTCTGTGCCATATGCTACTGTACAGTGTAGTTTACTGTAAAAGCCTGTCCTAAAGAGGTGGATGCCTAAACCCCGAGCTGCAAAGGTAGTCCTAATTTTAGGTATGTGAAATCAACAGTACTATTCATGCAGGTAACCTCATCGGTAGACGTAAAACTTAACTAAAAATTGGACTGTGAGAATTCCGGGACTAAATGAATAAAGTCAATTGCTTTTTGTAGCTCACTGTCATCTCTAGATGCCTTGAATTAAGCACATCCTAATTAATCAGGAACTTAAATCAAGACCAGGCTGATGTACAGCAATCTTTGAAAGCTCAGCAGTGATAGCATTCTCTGTTGGAGTTTCTCATCTCTATGATATGCATAATGTAAAGATAGGTAACCTAGAGATACCAAAAAGGAAACTAGGGCTTCTGCATTGTCTGGAGAAGATAGTGTGCCAGCTGGCTAAGAGGAGGAGCAAGAAAATGTTCCTTTTTTGGTTCAATGTAAAGAATTTTAAAAGTTTGAGGTTTTCTTTCTTTTTTTTTTTCATCCAACTCTTCTATTAACATATAACCTTTTTGCATATCTTCTGATTAAATTTGTTGTTTTTGTCTTGAGCTAGGAGGTGCATTTCATGGATGAATGGGGTTTACTGGCTGTGTTGGTTCAATTGTTTTTAACTGAATTACAAAGCACTTCTTATCCAGAGATTTTACAGAGCTATTTTGCAGCTCCATAAACTGGGACCTCAATATGTGTCGTAGCTACTCAGCACACCCTCCAGCATATCAGAAGGAAAACAGGAACAGATTTCATTTCAGGTGCATAACAGAGGTCAAAGAAACAAGAGGATATTTTAGTTGCAGATGGTAACCAAAAAGGCTGTCTGATGTGCGGTGAGATGCTGGGCTATGTGCTTGAACCCCATGGGTCACTATGCAAGTGTCTTCTGTTTTGTTTGGTTGCTTTGCTGATGTTTTTTAAGTAAATATTTGGCAGGGTACCTATAGTAATTAATGGTGGCCTGTGCTCAGAATTTATCTTTCATTGTGTCCAATAAACAAATATTTACTGCTTCATCAACATGGTTTTGTTCCATGCAGGTGAAAATGTGTGAACAACAATCCACTTCACAAATCCAAACCAGATGGGTGTAAGACATTATGCTTTTCAATATGTGATAATTTAGATGTTCTGCCTGGAAATATTACTTTATTGAAACCAGTCAGAGGAACAAAATAATGTTTACACAGGCAACATCGTGTGCTCTTTAAAAGGCATAAATGACAATGATTGCAGAGAGTATTCTCCAAAATAAATGTGTAATTTTTTTTAAGATTTACAGTTCACCACCATTACATTGAGTTATCTCAAGAACATACTTCTCAGAAAAGAATTTTCTCTTAAAATAATGATTTACGTTATTTTTTAAAACAATTTTTTTATTTTGTTAATTTTTTTTATAGAAGGGAAGAAAGAATAACAATACAGGTACTGCAGTAGAAAAACTTTGCCTCCCAAAATATTACAAAATACATCATCTTGAATATATTAAATGAGCACAGATAATGTATCTTAAATAAACTGTTATTTCATAATAATTTCCTTATAGTACCCTGTGACTTAGTTATGATTATTTCAGCTAGTGGCTTTACCAGATGCTTCCATACTCCATGGTTGGAAAACCTTATGTTGTACGAATGTGATAACATGGTTTTCCCAAACACGGGACAAGGGGTGCGCATACGTGTATTCACACACACGCAGTGTCTGTCTCTGTTGAAAGAGCTGGTTCATACAAGCCTTTTTGGTTTGGGGGTGGGGTTGTTTTTGCATTTTAAACAGAGTTTGTCATTACACTAAATTGAAATTAAAAGAAGAATGATACTTGAAGACAGGTTGGATTTCTAACTTGATGTTCTGTGTTGCCTTTTTGGCCTCCGGTTGCCCTCGCTGCACAGCCAAGCCAGGTCAACTGTTTTAAAGAGGTAACGTGAAATTGTGTTGTTTGTGATCAGAATGAACATGCCTGCTTTCTTCAAAAGGTGCTTAATAGGATATCGCTTCAGCGTATTTTCTCCTTGATATATTTCATATAATTTTCATTGTAAATACATGATTCTTCAGAGGTTTTCAACACTATTCAGAACAAAGCCTTGAGCAACCCATTCTAAATTCAGTGTTTGATCCAGCTTTGAGTGGGATGCTGGACTAGCTAACCTTGCAAGGTCCCTTCCAACTTTGATGATTTTATGACTTTGTTTTCTGTGGTTTAGGCTGAGAAAAAGCTGATTAATTCCCAGTACCTTTTACAGATCTCTGACGATTGCTTTTGCATTTTAAAGAGCTTCTAACCACACCTAAGTCTTGTGAAGGTCTGCTGTTTAGGATGCATATTCTCATTTATTAAAGCTTTGGTGAAAATGAAAATTAAATTTATGAGACAGCAGATCTAGAATGGTTCAGGCATTCTTGGTTTATTTCCCTGCTCTGCTATAAACAGTGTGCCCGACATCCAGTGAGTCATTGAGGTTCTCTGTGGCTCTCTTACTCGTACTTCTGTTGAAGGTTAATAATGATACTTTTCTCCTTTTGATTTAGATTACTTTTTTTCAGGACAAGGTCTGTCTCTGTGTACTTTGTTGAAGAAAGGGCAGGGGGGTGAAATAATCACTTTTTGTTGTGATTCCCTGTTAATTGCGCTGGGGGTTGCCAGAAGCTCCTGCTTGGAGTGGTCCAGGCAGGAGTTTGGCTGGAACCTCCTGTTCAAAAATGATCCTGTTTGAGCAAAAAGGGCACTTTTGGAAAGTTGTTCTTCCAAAATAAGCTAAACTTTAATTCCCCCCCTCCACCTCTGCAAATTGTGTCATGCTTTGTGTCATGCACATTATTGAGACGGATTCCTTTTTTTTTTTTTTTTTTTTTTCCTACACCTCTGGGATGGCAAATGCTTAGTTTTGAGTTTGTAGAGATAGAAGTCTCTACAAAAGATGCGTTCAGAGATTGAATTCTATCTTTACCATTTTGAAGGCTTTCCATAGAACTGGGGGCAAAACAAAGATGGAGAAGGCAGGAAAATGATGCTACTTAAATTCGTATCTTTCTAAGCAGACTTGGGCTGAAAAGAGTGATTTTTTCTTTTTATATTCTTTCCACTCCCTTTATAGACCTGTAGTGTATCAGTCAATGAGGCCAAGGAGCAGTGATGATACGGTGATTTATTCAAGATGTTTTTTCCCCCGTGAATATCTAACTAAACTTCTGTCTAGTGGAATAAAATTTTCTGTAGCGCTATCTATACAGAGGTTTGCCTTCTCTAGTTAAATTAAAACAAGCCTAGCATGTTATAAACATTGCTTGAATATGAAAGTTTAGATCGTAACAAACAAACCCAGAGAGTATTCTGTCTGTGACAAACAGTGGATCTCAAAATGTTTCATATAATTAGAAAATGTTAAGATCATTAACTAATGTGCTGAAGCCTTTAACATACCATGTTTATTGCTGGGATTGAAAATAATAAAGTAGCTTTTTGCTGGTTTTTTTCTAGTACCTCTAAGTAAACTTGTAGTCCTTGAAATCCTAACATTGCCAGAGGTACCCAAAGCTCCGGGGAGGGGAAGTGTTGTATCTTATAGTCTTAAAACGCTAGATGAAGCACAGAATAACTCTTTAGACTTTTTCACATTGTTGCCTCTTCCCAGATAAAATTGAAATGAGATGCCAAAGTTGTTTGCCAGTGATCCGCCCATAAATCTTATTCTAAGCAATTGATGTGTTCATAAGCAAGCAAGCCAGTGTGTGTATGTAACTGTATGCATGCATACATGTGTGTGACTGAAATTTGTTTAAAAGACAAGTTAATGACAAGATTATCAGATTTACAGCTTCAGTTTATCAAGCACAAATCCAGCAAATGACTGTCAGAAGTTATTATTGATGGCACCTGTGTGACTCCATAAACAAACACACATAGATAGGAGCACCCAACAGTTTAAATTCTCACACTGCTGCAGACAACCAATATATAATATTAGCTCTAGCATCTGTTCTAGTGAAACTGTTGTGCAACAGTGTTTGTGTATGTATAGATATCTGTATACCATAATTATATGAGGAGACTGAATAACAAAGTGTAAACCAGTGAAATATAACTTGTGAATAAGACACCTCCAGTCGGAATGGAATTGGGAGGTGGGCATGTGTCTTTCAACAGGTCCTGATGAAAGCAGTACGGGAGTAGTGAAATTAAAGACTGAGGGGGGGGGGAAGATTATAAATTCTTTTGTGGATCAGCAGGAAAAAATAAGGATGGCAATTTATTAATTTAATTTTTTTTAATTCATAATTATGACTATGGTACCAAAAGCTTAGATGTTTGAAATGACTGCATATGTAATTATTAAATTATAAATCCTTTATTAAAGGCCATCTGTAGGGACAACTCAAATAATAATTAGAGAGGAAGACTACCTAAGTAGTCCTCTAAAGTTTGTGAACCTCTACATGGTGTTATGGTTTTTTTCCTAAAACTGGAGACAAATTTCCTAGGAGTAAATCTTGATTTCCTGCATTTTGGGAAGTACTTTGCATAGCTCTGGCGCTAGACAAATAATATCAAATATAGCTCACAGCAATATGGAGAATATTAACATCTACAGTGTGAGACTTCTAACTGTTCTTGCTCTCAGGGCAGATTCTGTCCTGGATTTTGCTATACTCTGATTTTTGGGATAGCTCAGAATGCTAAACACTCAGTGCTTGAAAGCTCTTGCTATGTAAAGTGTGTCCCAGATATGAAAAGTGATAAAATTACTGATCTTCAGATTTCTGCAGGCATTTCAAGGAATGTTCAAAGTACACAGCTTTTGAAATAATGCCATAATCTGAATTGCTTCCTGATTTGGTCCCAGTTTATTCATCTGTCTAATTCTATGAAGAGATGGGAGGGTCCTGCACTATGTACATTATGCCTCCAGTGCTGAAGAGGGAGGAAGGGGAATAGTGAAGAGATGGTTGCTGGAGTTGTAAGCCATGCGGGGGTGGACAGAGGGTGGTGCTTCAGTTCTTAATTACAATTCATTAAAAATTAAGCTTCACCCTGAGAGAGAGAGATGTGATGAGTCCTTTCTGAGTCCTAAAATAGGGCAGCAAAAACTTGCACACAAAAGCAGATCTTTGTAGGACTGAAGTTCAGATTTTTTCGAAATGTCATGAACATGGCTGCAGCTGTTAGAAGGCTGAATTTCAGCCAAGATTTTATAAATGTACAAGCTTTCAGCTGTTTGCCTGGTTGTATGCTCTCCTCAGAAATCTTGCATCTGCTTGATAATGCCGTGGTGAAGTGTGAGCCTAGGAAAGTCTCCAGAAGTTGTTACGTTGCGTTGCTGCTTGCGGAAGGACACTGCAGGTTCTAAACTGAAAACTGCTGTACGAAGCGAGATTTCTCAGATCCACGGTTTTGTGGTGTATGTGCAGTTGTGTTGGTGTGGAAAAATACAGCATCAGTGATCTATTTATTTTCTGAAACAATCATTAGCAACGCTAATTGGCCACATTAAGTTTATTATGGATGCAAAGGTTTTAAAATGTTAAAATGTTTAAATGGAACATTTAAAAATGTTTCTTGGAACATCCCAAATATTAGCAATACTCAGATATTGATCTAAGTAGCCATGGTGCATGCAACATGGACAAACAGATCTGTGGGATTTTCTGATACTTGCAGAGACTTTGTCTAGCCATAGAGGATGTCTGAAAATCCTAATTTTCTTCCATATTGGCTTTTGGTGATTTTGTAAATTTTTCTCTTTTAAATAGTCAGTTCAGGTGTGATTTAGAGCTTGGTACTCAAAAGCCCCTTCCTTCTGTTTTGAACTTTGATATACCACTAAAATGTGCAGAGATTTTCAGCAATATCCGTATCTCGTGTACTTAAAGATGTCTACTAGCCTGATGATTAAGTGCATGGAGGGTGTATCGCTCCTTTTGTGTTTGATGCTGAATTCTAACAGCTCATCTGCATTGACAGGATTTGCAGATACTGATGTGCTGTGTGTCTTGCTTTGTTGTCAAGTTGCCACCTCAAACAAACTGTACATGCAGTGTATGCACAAGTGGGAAGGTTGGATAATAAAGACTCGAGATGATCATTTTGAAGTCCTTGTCATCTAGTAGGAAGAGAATTAGCTAGCAGAAACTATCATCTTGGATGTTTGACAGTACTAAGGCAATAGCATAAGAAAATACATAAATCTACTGAATAACCATGAAACATACTCAACTGGGGAAAATAGAAAGAAGATATAGAGTAGCTGGCAAATGGAGAGATCCAAGCTGCCAAAAGGGATGTGAAACATTAATTCCAGCATTTCAGGGTTGATTTAAAAAAAAAAAAAATTATTTTTAGAGCTACCAGATGCCAGCCACATTGCTCATGCAAACTAGATAAACGTTCTAGCTTGTTCTAGCTTACTCCAACTTCCAGTGCCCCACAGTGGCTGTTGCAACAAAAATGAGATCAGCTTGGAAGAAAAAAATTCTGACTATGTCCTTCTCCTAGATGTGGATATATGTGGGTCTTCTTACACACACCAGTGGCTGTTCAAGGACACTGACATGGGATCTGTTTAAACAACTTTTGCACTAACAAAGCTTTTTCCTATGCAAAAGATGGCTAATTTAATACAACACAATATTAAAGCCAAAGATTTTTGCTTGCTATGTGCCAGAGAACTTCTGATTGTGTACTTTGATTCTCTCTACCCCCAAGTTCTCCAAGCTCTTGCTCAGGTTTTAATTAGGTCCAAACCATCACACATCATCTACCGCTTCAATCTAAATTTACTGTTTGCAAAAAGAAACTGAACACTGAGGCAATGCAAAAATAACTCCTTTAAAAAACCTCAAAAAATCAATAAAATTCCAGATTCAAAGTGAATGTAATTTCAATTTGAATACTTCCAGACTAGGCTTAGCTGTTTGGGACGTTATCCCTTTTAACAGGTGATGTTAGTAACCCTGGTTTCATATTGGATTGGTTTTATAGGTAAGTCTAATCAGGGAGAAAGCAGTAGTACAGTTAATCTGCTTTAAACTGGAGTATAAGTGGAGGCTTTAACTGATTTGTGAAATTGTTTGTTTATAGATATAAATGGATAAATTCTGTAAATAAATATTTGATTCCTAAATATATACCTGCTATTTAAAAACTTAATGTAGTCCACTATTTAATGATTTATACTTCTGCAGTCTTGAGGTAATCCAAGTCACATCTCTGCTATGTAGGCTTACATAGAGATGTTAGGTGGGTTTTTTTGTAATTCTCAATGTTTCTTTCCTGAAGAGACTTGTTACCTGTTAGTGTGAGCAGGTTTTCTTTAGGCATCCTGAATTTTCACCATTTTTTGTTAGGCTTCTTCCTCACTTTCCTTCTCTTTCCTCCTATTTTATGTTGTTTTTAAAACTTGCTACCCTATGTCATATAAATTTGGAGAAATTATGCATTAGCATCTGACTTTTTTTTTTTTTTTTGGTGATTTTTTTTTTTTTCTTTTTTTTTTTTTTTTTTTTTTAATGTCCTCTCTTCTTTCCATGACCCTCTCATTCCACACCCATTTTCCCAAGCAATTTTTGCCTTGAGAAGATTTACACAGGAAAACAGTAGGGCGGTTTGTAAAAGAAATGATCTTCATGTTTTCTTGGGAATGGCTGAGAAGCAAATGCATCTTGGTTAGGGCAGGCATTTGTCTCTTATCTCTCCCAGGTGAGCACTAAACTTGAACCTGTGTGAGCTAGGTGATGTGTTGCTGTAAAGAACCACTGTTTGAATCTACTTTCTCTGTTATTTAAAACCTTAAGTATTTAAGTGTTTCTGTGTGTGACCTGGGCAATGTTACGTGAAAATTATTTAAAAAACAACGTGGCTGGGGAAACAAAGTCAAAAAAATAATCATTCATTGGAAGAGGAGGGAGAGAAATACTGTAATGAACAAGTATTTGTGTCTGGACTTCTTTCCACAAACTTGAAATGGGATGGTGTTAGAGGAGTTGATTAAGGTTCATCTCCTGTGAACTTCTGACAATGATTACTGAAGTATTTTGGAACCATCTTATTTGATTTATCAGCTGATTTATTTTTTTTCTTGGCCTTTTCCACACTCAAGAGTAGCAGTTGTGCTCTCCAGAGGGGATATTACTAGGATTTTTGCTACTGCCGCCAAAAATCTTCTGGCACAAAATAGCTGTCTGAGTCAGCTTTGTAACATGACAAATTCAGAGACAGCTGCAGCAATGATACGTTAGCTGCCTATTGGGCAGCTTCCGAGTAGACAATAAATCTCCTACTAGTTATAAAATGTCATTAAAAATAGCCTAACACAATAGAAGATTGTGAACTATTGTGCTTATTTTTCTGGTTAGCAGGTTGAAAGATATGTAAGTGATCTAAGAACAGTTATTCAGTTGTGGCTAAATATGTTGTATATAATAGCATTAAAGAAGAGTTAGAAACCATCAAAAGAGGATGATGCACTTTTTCTGTTATCTTTTATTACTCAGCTGTTAATTGCTCATATTGTATGCTCATATTTCAGTGATCACAGCTGTTGCTTCTGTATGTTTTTCTCCAATGTGGTGGCACTAGAGTAGTGAATACGATGCGTTTTCCAATGGAGAGATTGTAAAATGGAATTAGGCTGCCATTGGAGGTGTTCAGTGCTGAATTTCCAGAACTGGACTTCTGTTGCTATTGTCTTGTAATTCTATGAGCATTATTAATGCTGCAGTTTGTAAGTTAATCTACTAGTTTAATTGGCTTTTTCTTTACTGTACTAATATCTTCCATCAACCGGAGCCGGCAGCCCTACTTTTGGCGTCTAATTTTGTTCCATTTCTGTGCACCAGCCTACATTTAATTTACAGAGAAGTGGAAATGAAGTTGTCAGTGCCATCTCACAACTACTCTCCTCCCCCTTACTTTAGCTCTATCAGATGCCCACACTGGTGATTTGTTGAACCTCAAGCTGTTTTGGTTAGCAGTGGAAAGCTGACTGCTTTGCAACCCTCACACTGGTACAGTGAGACACAAAGTGCTTGTGATATTGCCCAAATTTCTCATGGGTAAAGGTAGAAGATATCGTTTCAATTTCAATTGTATGCTGAATTAATCTGAGTAATAAAACAAGGATGCCACTTCAGTGTGTGAAATCTCATGTTCTATACTAGCTGACACTGGTAGATGCCTAGGTTAACGTGCATTTGATTCAGGAGTATAGGAAAGCTAAGGAATACTTTTATTTTCTAC
This sequence comes from Burhinus oedicnemus, assembly GCA_008921705.1. Lineage (NCBI taxonomy): Eukaryota > Metazoa > Chordata > Aves > Charadriiformes > Burhinidae > Burhinus > Burhinus oedicnemus. The sequence continues at coordinate 116,807 of VFFE01005991.1, read as the reverse complement.
TTAAAGGCTAGTTTCTTGCAAAGACAGTTTTACTGAAAGGTGCCTGCTACAATTGTGCTTAGTCTGTGTGATCTAAAACAATTAATTGCAGAGTGGAGAGAACTGAAGGAGGAGACTGCATCTTAATGCTTCTCAGAGTGAGAAGAGAAGCTGCTACAGATGTTTCATTCCTGTTCTTTCCTAATAGGAAATAGAGAAAAATGGCAACTTTCATAAAATATCACAACAGTGCAAATTTGTTGATGCTATTTTAACATCAACTTTACCCTTTTTGACATGCAAGTAGTGGTCACTTTGTTCTGTCATGCTGTTTTCATTGCAACTTAAGTGTGAATGAAGACTGAGGTTTCTGCAGCATCGGAATTTATACTGCTAGAAGCAAACCCTGCAGACCTTGTGTCTTCTGAGTTTGTATAACATTGGAGAGAAAAACTGGCTATTTCGTTTATTTTCACTCAATTACACTGCTTTATCAGGTACATGAAATTAGAGTTGTTGGTCTTTTTAAGCTTTAATTAAAAAGAATACATAACATTTTTCCTTAAAAAAATTGAAAAGGGGGGGGAGGCAAAGCATAAGACCTACAAAATTTATTTAGTCATTAATGAACAGAAAAGCAACCTGAATGTTTTTAACAACTTTAAAATTCTAGTTACTTTTAGTTCTCAGGGGCATTTTTTATATATGATCTTCAGTGGAGTTAAATAATTACTGGAATGCTCTTATTCTGTTGAAGGGTACCCTGTAAAGGCTGACTAGGTTATCTAAAACCAAAAAATCATAACTTGTACCCAACCAAGCAGATCGTACTGTAAAAACCTGAGAGGGAGTATAGTTACTGCATATCACGATGCTTGCCTTCAGTGATACTTCTGTTGTTCAAAACTAATTAAGAATGAAAGATAAAATGTGCAGGAAGAACCATAACCTCAAAATGCTCTGGCAGCTAGAATTGGTGGTGAGATGCAATGCTACCAGCAAGTCAGGGTGCCATGCTCTTATACCATGGGTGCCTGGAAGTGGAATATAAGTTCTATAACTAATGGTAATCAAAACTGTGTGGCAGTCGATGCTTTTTTTGCATATATGTGCATACACAATGTTATAATTTCTGTGTATGCAATAAGTAACGGATTATTAGAAAAAGTGTAGGTAATTGTGTGTTAGCGGGGTTTTTTTAAGTGACTGAGTCAATGCAGACTCTAAGGCTTGAGTGTTTTGTGTGCTTCTGGTGCTTAGGTCTCAGAAGGAGCTAGTAGAACTTGAAAGATGCAGAGAAGAGTGACAATGATGACTTATTAGTTTACTAGCTTGTTGTCACTGTTGAAAGACTGAATTAAATTTCCTCTCTTGATGATTGTGGCAGGATATAGCTGCCATAGAGATTACTAAAAGTGGTAGGCAAATAAGTTAGACTTCCTTTTGGTAGCTAGCTTTTGTATTAATTGAGTTTCTGATACTTTATAATCTTCTCAGTAGCATTATATAAAAGAGCTGTGTGCATGTTTCTCTTGCCTGCCAGTCAGCTGTGCTGTAAACCGCCTGCACTCTAGGAAGAAAATATACATTAATTTTTAAATAACATTAAAATTAATGAATTAAATGTGCTGCAGTGGGAAATGCAGATTTTAACTAATAGTTAGAACTCAGCAAACTTGCTAATCAAGCACTGAGTCGATAAGATATGAGAGCTGTGCTACTGTACTCAGGGTGAGTATGCTGACATAACATTAGAGCTATAGAGCACACTGGATGTAGAGAGCGTGCTTCCAAATGAAACTTTAGAGCGTGCTGTGGCTTGTGGAAACTGAAGTGAAAAACAGGAGACCTGACTGAATATTGTTAGTAGTGGCCATGATGCCAGGAGAGATTTCAGAGTGGATTATATTGTGTCTCTACAAAAGCACGTTTCCTTATAGTTGCAACTCCATGTCATCTCTTCCCTTTGCTCCATTGTTCACAGTTAGCAAGACTCTATGTATATTGGTTTATTGCACTAAGGCTGTGTGTTCTCTAACAGTAAGAAGCCAAACCAAGAAGTTTCAACTATTTTAAACTCTCTTTGTACCAATGTAGTAGTCTCAATTGCAGAGAACTTAGCAGAAAAATCTGTCTCAGTTATTAGGCAATGACTTAGATTTGAATCACAAATACTGAACTCATAATTTTGTTTGTGTTAAATCCAAGACTGGAGGGAGATGCAACTAAACCCAATTTGAATATGCATCAAAGGCCAAAGTCTATGAAACAGAAAAAGATCATGTTTATATTAGTCAGTGAAATATTACAAAATAATTGTAGAGATGTTGTGATATTATATATGATACCTTTGACATCTCTAGTCAAACTCAGACCTAACCCAGGTTCTGTTGATTGAAGTCTAATTTCTGAAGCTTTCATAGCCCACATGAGAACGTTATTATCTGGCTCTTCCTTACCACAGTTGTCTGACATCTTGCTATGTTGAAGCACTGTGGATTTAAATTATAAAGCTATATGTAATTTACCTAATTACTTGTGTTAGAAAATGCTAACCTATAGAGTTGGGCAGTTTGTTGTGTGCTGCTAGTAAGGTCAAGGGGATTTGCAGCACGTGCACTTCTCATAATGCCATGTCAGAAACAGATGGAAAAGTGTTCTTACCTGAGAAAAATAGCAAGAGAAATCTTGCAAAGTCAGTCATACACAGGAACAGAGCAGTATGGAGTGAAGGAACTGTTGCAAAGACACTTACCTTTTCATGCCTATCCCCTTTCTGTTCTGAAAGACGGAATTAAAAGAATCAAAGTGATGAGGTGAGATTAAAAAAATAAAAGATAATGTAGAATATATGGGTTTCTTTATGAAAGGAAATGCTGAGAGTAACATTAATGTTTCATAGCCTGACTTTGCATGTCTGCACCACAAGGATGTCAAAATGATAAATGCAATAGTGAATAAATTTTAGATTGCATGCCTTGGAAATATGCACAAGCTTAGAGTTAAAATTGCATTTCTTATTTCCTTCATTTTTATTCAATGCATTGTTTGACCTCTTTCAGTTCCTTGAAAAAAGCATCACGCTGCCAGTCAAACAAACTACTCGTAGCTTCTTGATAATTAGTATTTTTACATTTCAATGTAAAGTGTTTCCCTGTATAACTACTGTAATCCTTTTATTCCATTAGGTATCTATTTTTTAGCCTACAGTATTTTGTCAGTGACTGTAAGTAGTGATTTACTAAATGTTGAAAACACAGTACTGGATAATCCTTGTACAACTTCAAGGAATTTGTAAATGATCCAGAAGAACTGTAAACCATAAAAGCATAGAACAGCCCAGGCTGAAAGGGACCTCAAAAGATCATCTGGTGCAACCTTTCATGGAAAAGGGAGCCTAGATGAGATTATCTAGCAACCTGTCCAGTTGTGTCTTGAAGAACTCTAGTGGTGGGGACTCCAACCACATCTCTGGGGAGATTGTTCTGGTGAATGATTTATTTTTTTATTATTATTATTTTTTTTTAACTAAAAACTTCCTTTTTTTTGTACCAAGATGAAACCTCTCCATTTACCTGTTGCCCCTTGTCTGCTCCTTGTGAAGAGAGAGCCTCCATCCTCTTTGTAGCTGCCCTTTAAGTACTGGAAAAGTGTGATGAGTTCCCCCTGAGCTTTCTCTTGTCTAGGGAGAAAAGGCCCAACTCCTTCAGTCTTTCTCCATAGGGCAGGTTCTTCAGCCTTTTGATCATCTTTGTGGCCCTCCTTTGGACCCTCTTCAGTCTGTCCACGTCTTTTTTGAATTGTGGGGTCCAGAACTGAACAGAGTATTCCAGGTGCAGCCTGGCAAGCACTGAGTGGAGTGGGATGACCACATCTCTGTCTCTGCTAGCGATGCCCCTGCGTATGCAGCCCAGGGTCTGATTTGCCTTTGTTGCTGCAGCAATGCACTGTTGACTTGTCTTCAGCTGGTTGTCCACCAGGACCCTCAGGTCCCTTTCAGCAAGGCTGCTCCCGAGCCATACTCATCCTGGCCTCTTCTGGGCTCTTTGGTTACGTTGTCCCAGGTGCAGAACTCTGCACTTGTCGTTGTTAAACTTCATACAGTTCTTGCTCACCTGCTCTTCCAGCCTGTCCAGGTCCTTCTGTAAGATGGCTCTGCCTTCTGACGCGTCCATCTTACCACTCAGTTTAGTGCCGTAGTGTTTTCAGTCCCCCCGCCCAAGTTGTTTATGATGTTGAGCAGCATGGGGTTGTCCTGGTTTGATACCTGAGGGACCTCACTTGTGAAAGGCTGCCAGCCTGAGTGAGAGCCACTGATCACCAGGGCTGGAGCATGGCCTGTCAGCCGGCCTCCTGCAGCCTCCTGGACGACCCCTCCGGTCTGGGTCCAGCCAGCATGTCCAGGAGGAGCCTGTGGAAAACACTGCTCAATGCTTTGATGAAGTCCAAGTAGACAATACCCACTGTTCTCCCCTTGTAGATGGGTATGACGTTTACCCTCTTCCAATTGCCAAGGTCATCCCCTGATCACCAGGGCTTTTCAGATTATAGGCAGTGGCCTTGCAACAATGTCAGCCGCTTCTCTCAATGCCCTGGGGTGGATTCCACCCAGGCCGGTAGGTTTGTGTGGGTTGAGATCTTGCGAGAGGCCGCAGGCCAGCCCTTTCTCCATGACCGGTGGGTTGATACGTGTGTTGTCACAGCTGCTTGACCTTGTTGCCTGGGGTCCAGCTGCACCAGTAAAGGTGGAGGCAAAGAAGGTATGGAGAACCTTGACCTTGTCAGCATTGTTAGTGACCCGTTTCCGTGCCCTGTTTAGCCATGAGCTTATGTTTTGCTATACTTCTGCTTATTACAAAAACCTATAAAATTGCACAATGCTTTGTATCCAGAAGAACTTTCCTACACTATAGTGTATATAAAGATAAGCAAATACGTATTATTACAGATCTGTGCTTGAAAAAGCCTTGGTGCTCAGTGAGGACGCTCACCAGTTATCATTAATGAAGAGGCCTTCATTATCAGTTTTAGCGTTTCTTTCCTTTAGCAACAGCTAGGGGAGCTAAAGCCCCCTACATCTACTAAACAGCACTATTTACCTTTTTACACTCTTGTGTATGTGTTGCGCTACTTATTTACATACACAAAACATAAGCTTTTGGAAAAAATAGGCAGTCCTTTCAGGAATGCCCAGGTCTTCAGAGCTGAAAGCTTTGTAAGTTGTTTGTGAAAAAGCCCGAGTCATTTTCTTATGTTCATAAGAGAAAAACAAACGTATTTGCTCTAAACTGCTTGTTGTAGTTGGTAGTCTGAGCAGATTTACAGTTGTGCCACTTCTAATTTCTTAGTGAAATCAGTCATTTCTCAGCAATGTCTGGATAAGTTAGGTATCACTTTCCAAATGTTTCAAAATAATCTCTACGTAAAATTGGGCTTTGCAATGAAGATTACTAACAGTGTCATGGCAATGAATATCTTTGTATTATAATATAACGTCTATTCCTTGTATTTTGCGTAGCATTTTTATTTTCTATTTTAACCTTTGTATTTTGGGAATGTTTAGAAGGAGTAATTTATTAAGTCTTTAAAATACAAAGGTGAGTAATTGATTTCTTATCACACTTTAAGGAATTTACAGATGGTCCTAATGAGCTGTAAATCACAAAATACTCGTTCCCAGAAGAATTTTCTTACAAGACAGTTATTCTTAGGAATGGAAGATTGCTTCAGTGTTGATAATGTTTGCTGTATCGCTATTGAATGCTAAGTACTTGTAATTTTCCATTACTTTACAACAGTACAGCCTACCTAGCTGCTATCTGTGATATGATTACTATGTAAGGACAGAAAGTATTGCAGAAGCCTGAGGAATCAAAAGTAGAGTCATTAATATGACTGAATGTCTGCTCAAGCATTCATCAATATTGGTTTAACAGATTTTTTTGAAAGCAGAATTCACACTATACCCATTGCCGATGAGTGTAGCATCCTTTTATACTAAGCAATAAAATCCTATTTGCTCTTCTGAGAAGTGGTTTAGGCATATCTGCAACCTTCAATGTTGTATCTTATTTTCTTCCCACTTTTGAAAGCTCTTTAGGGGTATTAAAATTAGAAATAAACCAAAACAGTTTTCATACTTTATTTGGCATATACTGAACTTTTAATTTCTACTAAGAAACTCTTATGGAACTGTTTCATACATCAGTGAAACTATTTCAGTTGTGTAGCTTTCAGTTTGGTTTGGGGTTTTTTTTTAATCAGCTCCAGAGTATTGCCCTATCTATTCTCAGTCTGATATAAGGAGGCAAAAAACCTTGTGAATGAGAGTGACTATGCACTGCAACAGGTGGCTGTAAGGGGTCATAGAATCTCCATCCCCGGAGATTTTAAAAAATCAGCTGGATGTACTATAGCATCCTGATCTTAAAATCAAAGTTAACCGTACTTTGAGCGGGAGGTCTGATGAGATGTCTTCCAATTTATTTATCATTTTGTGGAAAAACATGTGGGCAACAGCTTGGTTTGCAGAAAAATAGGAAGGCATTCATTTTTACTTTTTTTTTTTTCTATAGAACTCCCAAGTGGCAGTTATGTGCCTTAAAGTTAGTTGAAGTGATAGCAGCTGCAGAGAAAATGCTGGGTGGCAGGATGCAGGGGATGATAAAGGTCAGATCGGTTAAGGCCTAGGAGCGGAGACAATCAGTGTTTGGGATCTTTCAACTAGGAATTTGAGCTGTCACAGACTTTTATGCATGCATCTCAGCTTTTCTGAGCAATGGGAAGGGTGAAGCAGGCTGGGAGAGGGGCACCAGAACAGGGCGCCCACATCCCTCCTGAGACCCACAGAAACTTTTCTTCTCCCCTCTGCCCTCACCGTGTGCTGAGGAAAAGGGTTGTTTGATACGCTGATAAAGGAGAAAATCTTAATCACTTCACCCAAAAGGAGAGAGTGGGTGATTTAATTAAGCTATTATTTTATGTTGAAATAAAATTAAACTACAAGGTAATTGTTTGTGTTTACCAGTACCTGTCCATTGCACAAGTACTTGTCATAGTTATCTATTATGCAGTTTTCACATAAAAGTGAAGAGCCTATGGAGTTTAACTGATCTGGATTGGTGACTGGAGTTTGTAGAATGAACCACTGAAGGTTTATTGCTGGGTTATGATGACACCTACATATAAAAGATAAAGAAACTGGATTGTTGATGTGACATGATGGGAATCAGGTGATGTGGAACAAGACAGAGCTACATGTGGGATCTGCTGGAATTAGGCTACAATTCATTCCAGCGCTGTTACCTCCAAGATGTAGTGCAGGTGGTGGGTGCAGGAGGAACATACCAGCATGGACATTGAGATCCAAGGGTTCTCTCATTATCTTTCTAGTCCTTCCTTGCATCTAAATTCCCATTCCCACACTGTGCTTCACGGGTAGGAGGAGAGAGAAGACAGCTGTTGGAGGACTGTTAATTGGGTTTTTTTAAGACATGTAATAATGATTGTAACACCACTTTTATACTTCTTCTGTAGCAGTATTGAGTTATTTAGGTCATTGTGCTTCCCTTGTATTTTCTTTTCTTATATTTCCTTCTTCTCTATTTCTTCTTATTTTTCCAAATATATCAGATTTGAAAGTGCAAAGTTCTGAAACTTCGCTTTAACTTACAAGGAACTCCAACCAAATCCAGTTAAAGTAACAGTCCTCCCCAGGCAATGAGATTTGAATCCTCTTGAGATCACTTGAAGCTGAGCATGAGAAATAAAGGAAAATGATTTTGATTTGTTTGAGGCAAATTTATTTTTATTACTATTCTTGATTAAACAATGATTGATCATTGCTCCAACGTAACATTTTCTTCAGTAGCCAAAATGCGCCAAAAATGTTTCATCACAAACTTCCTGATGCACTCTACTGTAGATTTGATACATTAGATTTTGTTTGATTTTTTTTTTTTTCTCATTGCAGAGCACTGGTGGTTGCAGACATCACAGACAGCTTTCTTCTAGCTTCTTTTAACCTATGCAGAATTGTTCTGTGATTTTTTTTTTTTTTTCCCCCTAAGTATTGATTTCATCATCAACTTCTGCACCTCTGGAAGTCTCTTTTTTTTTTTTTTTTTAAATTTACTATTTTGCTTCTGTGCTGTAAAGTCATAAAATTTAACTGTATTTTAGTTTCTCCATCTATTGGAGACTATTTCCACATCCCTAAAAGAGTGTCCCCTTTTGGTACAATGGTGCTAGCCAATCTCAAGGGCTTTTGATGACTCCAGTGATGTCAATATACTGAGATGGGAGGGACTGCTAGGGGTCAAAGGAGAGAGAAGCACTGGTGGGGATGGTGGATCCACTTTTGGCACAATCTCAAGCACCCCAGTTTTTCACTGAACTCCTCTGTGAATTTCTTTTAGATCAATTAATGAGATAATAGAGTTCTACCAAAGGGCACCTGAATACATGTCTGATTGGCCAAAGCACTCTGCACCTAGAGTGCCCATCAGAACTGTCATGACTCAATTTTCAAAATAACTCTTCACACTGAATGCTAAAACCTTTTAGAGTTTTAGTCACTCCTGTTTCTTTGGCTCCTAGACGTTGAACTTCTGAAAAACCCTGACCTTTTGTGTCTCACAGGGCGCTCTCCTGAGTCATCTCCCATTTGTTCAGCTTTCACCGATTTCAGTTTGAACTGCACAGGGGAATACAGCCTTGAATGTGCAATTCTGCACATATACAGATGAATTTCATTGGTATTCAGGGTTTAGTTCTGACAGATGTGATCAGATAAAACATTCTGAAGTGATGCTAGCTTTATTTGCTTTTCTGCTTTTGGGTTTCAGCTGCAAGATACCATTAAGTGGGCATTTTTTTTTAGTATATTGTTTTTAGAAATAGTGACTGCTTGGTTTGGGTTTTTAAAGTTGTGAAAGCAGAGACATACTTTAATATGTAAGTTTTGCAGCAAGCGAGTGGTTCTCTAATAGCGTATGATATTTTGCTAATAACGTACCAGTAGCTTGAAAAGCCTTTAATATATTTTTCAAGATGTGCATTAGTACTTGTGTGTTGTGATTTCCAACTGATAAAGCATTTGGAAAATGTGAACAACGTTTATTTCTGGAACAAGGTCACACTTTAAGAATTAATTTTGGAGTCGCTGACAGGGCATGTGGTGATTTTTGGAGAGATGACTGTCTCGCTCAAATTTCTTGTACATTTCTGGAGCTTGAGCTGTTGTTTCTATGCAGTTGTAGATGTGACGCTGTGCTCTGCTGATATGGGGAGAAAAGCAGTCTGTTCAAGGGTGTGGTTGGTTGTAGCCACAGAGAAGTGTTTCACGGGAATGTGCTTCTTCAGTTAATATCACATGAGCTTCCTTATATAATCTTCTGAATTAAACACAAAGGAAAAACGTTCGGAGCATCTCTCACTGATAACAATTTCAGCTACCTCCACAATCAGGCTGGGAACCCAACTAGTGTAAATGACGATGTTTTGATGCATCTGCTGCTTTATCAGTTTGTTGCTAAATTATATGCATTTGTTCATTTGAATCTGGAGGATAATAGAAAAGCTCCAACTATTCCCATATCTATAGCACAATTTTGCTTTGCATCACAATGCAATCAAATCCTTTTTAAGTGTTGTTGGATTAAGTAAAATTTTGTCTGGCACAAAATGGCTAAGGGGTAGCTGCTTGAATAATCAGCATTCAGAACTCAGTTGCTAGTTAGTTCAAAACTATCTCTGTAAATGCAGTAAAATATTTTTCATATTTTCATTAAGTTTTGGGTTTAATCGTAGATAAATTCATGCAAACAGTTCAAGTAAATTTAGAAAAAGAACCCTGTTACTATTTTAAAAATTATCATTTTAATTTCTAGTTATCTTTAGGTTTTTGCTCATAATATGTTACTAGAACTTTTAAATTCAATTATCCCAGCAGTCTCCCATGGCTAACGCTAACTAGTGTTCAGTTAGCACTGACAAACGAAGATCTCTGGTTTGCATTAAAAATTAGTATGTCTTGAATGTTTACTTTATAATATCAGCAACTTAAGAAAGAGTTACCATCAGCTAAGGCTAAATCATAACACACACTTGCAAGTTTTCCACTCCTCCTCCCTTAATGAATATCTTACTAGGGCTTGGTATTTTCTTTCCCTATCCACCTTTCATTTACTTCTAAAAGAACAGGAATAAACATTTTAGGTTATATGTTTTTGTTTTTTTTTTTAAGATTCAGGGTATTGTGAGTAAACAAAGTAATATATAAACTATTCTGTGTGTAATTTTCATTTTTTGCAAGACCCTTTCTCATAGGGCTACCACATAATTCTAAAATACCAGGAGAGAAACACTACACGATCCTATAGAACTGCAGGTAACAACCCTGGTTATACTGAGTCATTCTAAATATTTTGCCATTGACTTCACTGAACATAAAATCTAACTCTCTATTTGCTATCAAATGACCTTTTATGTTACCTTCTTTATAGACTGCAATAGTGTTATAAAAATATATTGTAAAAATGTTGGGATTTTTTGTGAAAGTTTTGTTTTTGTTTTTGTTTTTTTTTTGTGACTGGAGCTGCATTGTCAGACTAAGTCCAGTTGTTTGTAATTGGCTTACTTTTTTGTAGTGCATTTAAAAATGGGATTGCTTTTTTTGTGCCTCAGTAAGTCAATGGCTCTCAGAGAAATGATCGGTTATAAATGGATAACAAAGTAAAGGAAAAGCTAATTTGCATGTTGATGCTAAATCTGTAAAGCTGGTAATATCGAATGGTATTCAGAATAAGCAATATTTTTAAAAAGTCCTTCCATGTGTAAGCTCTGGCATTAAACCAAATATGCTGCTTTAAATATTCCTCCTTGATAATGCACTAAGTAGTTGCCATACCTATGTTAAGAAGTGAATGTTACTATGTAGTTACAGAATTTGTATGGCCCTCTGCTAGTGGCTTCAGAAAAGTTATGCAGGATCTTCTCATCTCTTGTTCTCCAGGTCATTTTTTCAACTCTCTTTATAGCAGCTAAGGCTGTCTATCTGGAAAAAATGTTTACAACGAGGTGCATGCAGTGTAAGTATCATTTAAAGCTAGCATGCAAAACTTGTTTTTATTTTATTTGAGAGGTACCTAGTAAAACCTGTTTCTAAAGCCAGAATGCTGCGAGACGGATGTGATGGGTGGGAATGGTTGCTGCTGCTGCAGTCTGCGCAGAAACAGCTGCCACAAATGCCACTGTTGCCCAGGATATTTTAAATCTTGCATTCTCTCTTTTCCTGCATTTGTCCTTTGCAATTACAGGTTTATTAATATCAGAGCATAGTACCGGAAACAAGGAATCTGGTAGCCTTGAAGGGGGAGATAGTACTTACAGTATCCGTATTATGCCTTGAAGATCATTCAGTAAATTAGCTATAATGAGCCTTTCTGTGCTGATATAAACATGGTGAAATAGATTAATGAGACAAGAACACAAAGTCACTAACACTTCTTTAGACCAAGGTTTAGACCTTAACAAAATAAAATAACATCTGAAAACTTCCTACTGAATTTTTTTCAACATTCCCAAACAACTGCATTTTTTTTAACCAACTCTGTGATTCTAAATAAAAGATCTTGAAGCCTTCCTTTGAAATGTGAACTGAGTTCTTGTTCATTTGATTAAACAGTGATATCTGAGACTTGGCAATGGTATATCCGTTCTTGCAGTATGAGAATCATACATAAAGTGTTGCTGATAAAGTGAGGCAAGAAAAATAGAACAAAAGTGCCTAGAAATTCTTTATTCCAATTTAGTTGGAAAGATTCCAGGGAAAATCAATAGCCCCTGCTGCTTTTGCATGAAACACTTGGACACTTAGCAATTAAAAAAAAAAAAAAAAAAAAGACTTTAAGGGATTATGGATTATTGGCATTTAAGTACTGAATTCAAGGACATCTGCATGCATCCCTTTTGTTTACTTATAAATGGGTCTGTTACCCACGTTCAAAGACTAGAAAATAAATTAAGGGCTGTACTAGTAATTTTGTGAATGTCTAGGTGTTATCAGTTGTTTAAAAACAGAAAAAAATCGAACTTCACAATAGAATGGTGGATACTTAGCAGGCTTCTGAGGATATGAAGGACAATCCCACCACAGGAAAGTCAATTCAGTGCTTGGATAGGACCCCCCCAAAAAAAGGTGGTGGGGGGGGAGAGAACAAATCAGGCAATATGATTTATTATTTACTAGAAAAAAAAAAAATCAAGAAAACTATGTAGTCTCTACAGTATTTTCCATTGTTTTGTTCTTTCTGTAGTTCTGTTTAGACCAAGTTTTTACATTTTGTTTGTTCAATATTTAATGAAGCTGTAACAGTTTGTTTTATCATGAGTGCAACAGGAGATAACAGCAGGATTATAACTTTTCAGAAAACTCACATACCCTGTATGTTGGTATATCCAGCAGAAAATACCAAACGGCTCTAGGGATATGTAGGGTATCAATTGGTAACACAGCTTTTGAGCTTTTGAATGTTAGTGAATGACCTTTGTAGCTAAGACAGCTGATCTTTGCAGACCAGAGATCAGCTTGTACATAGACGGATGTTTCCATGTGCATCAACCCGGTTAGACTTGCACAAATATTTCCAAGACAGAAGAGGCTCTAACTTAAAACTGACTTTTAATGAGACTGTAGTAGTTTTTTTTAAAAAAAAGAAAGTGACGAATTATTGTGTAATTTTCAACATAAGTTGTGCTTACTTTGAAAGACCAGTGACAGAACTCAAAACAATGTAAGAAAAGCTTGAAATCATGTACAAGTGGAGAAAATGAAATGTCACTACTTATGCCTGTTTATAAATAAAACAGATGGCGCTTTGAGGGGAACGTTTTGACTCCAGCGCCACATTGCTCTGCATGGGCAGAGCACCATGTCACTCCTCTGGAAGTGTCGGAAACTCCAGTTCTGGAAGGCTGGCTTGCTGCAACAGCAGCCATAGTTTGTTAACAATTTGTATCAGCAGAGAAGCCCAATTACTTGTGTGATTTCCATTAGTACTCAAATAAATGAAGCTATGCTGTAGCTGTATCTTCAGTGGCACTGCTGCCAGTAGAAAATGTCACGTGCTCCATCTTAGCTCTGCTCTGCCACTGCTGAATTGGCAAAAGTTTCTGCTGTGGACTTGATTTAATCTTGAATAATATTGAACAGAGAAGTGATCAAAATTAAAGAGAACAAAACCTCTAAGGAATATATTTAATCTAAAACTTTATAATGCTGACCTTGGCAAGGTATTTTTGAGTTAATTGTGGTAGAAGAGGAGTATCCTGCAGTTCAAACATTGTGCTCTGAGAATTCAGTGCATCACTAACTCAAAGACATGCTTCGTGAAACGGTGTGTCTCATTAGTTTTGCTGTTGTCCGTTGGGGACATCTCAGATTACTTTGGTCTATGTAACGCGACTACCTTCATAAAGATATTTGCATGGGTTGTTTCTTCAGAGCAAGCTGGCGAGTATAACTGTTCTGTTCTCTAAAGCCGTATCAAGTTGAGTTGCTGCTCATCAAACAGTTTTAGTTACCTTTTGTAATTATCACAAGTGCTTTCAAGTAATATTATCTTCTGTTTTTCGTATTTAAAAGGGATCGAAATAGCATATCTGATTACTGTTGTTTGTATTCATTTTTTTTGCCTAAGCAAATTTTAAATGATCGTTTAAGTTCTCCTGTGTAAAATTAAGGGTAACTGGGCTACCTTTTTTCTACCTGAAGATATTTTTGTTACAGAAAACCTGATCATTCTTGAAATGTCAGTAGTGATGTGCTAGTCACTGTTTGCATTTACAAACATCTTGTATTGTTTCCCAAATTCAGTTTGATACATTTCACTTCAGGGTTTGCTTGCAGTCATTAAAAACATAGTAGTTTTCATATAGCCTGCACTGGAAGAACGGCAGGACCTTTCATTCTGAATCTGCAAAATCATTTGAAGGGAGATTGTTGGAGCTTATTCCCAGGATTTTTTTTCTTTCCACTGAAAACTTTGAACCAAAATATTTTCTCTCTGGGGGGGGGGAAAAAAAGTGTTCTATACAAAGATTAGGATGTAGATTTTCTTACTCTTTTCAATAGTATTTTATTAAGCTTCCTTCACTTAGTCTGGATAACAAGGGAAACTTTTATTTAAAAAACACTAAGAATGAAAAAAGTTACTTTGAAAGATTTTTGGAATGACCGGAATTTTCTTGCAGAACCATGCTTACTGGGTATCTTCTATTTCAGTGTTTTGGTTTTCAACTCTGGTATTAACTTAGTGGATATTTACTTTTTAGCGAGTTATGAGCAAAAAGTTAATGTGCTTACATGATTTTGAGTTTGAAAAGTTCCATGTGCATTGAGCACAGCTTCATGCCTTTGACAGCAGGCAACAAAATATTTTGTGATAGTCTATATGGTATATAATGAAATGTTCTCTTATAATTTAATATATATTAGTATGTTAGATCCTGGTCCTTTTCCCCACAAAGTGAGTAGGAATCTAAACTTCGAGAATTAAGATTGGATATGAAGATTGAGCCACGGCTCTATGGAAATCATTGTCTACTTTGAAAATAACACTTCATTAGAAAAATCCTTGTCTTAGTGAAGAAAATAAAAATATCTGTCAGTCAGACATCTTCCTCTGAAAATTTCATTTTATTGTTGATTAATCCAACGGGTTTGGAAAGGTTAAAGAGGTGTATTAGAAGACAGGAATGATAGCTCACCCTGACATACTGCCAGCCCATTCCAAATCTCATTATCTAACTACATATTCCAAAGTTACAGTCAACAGTCCAAACTGTAATTAATTTTCTTAATTGTGTTGTGGGGGTGTTTCAACGGATCTCTAGAAACCTACAGATGATGTACCTGAAATGAAACAATCTATAGTGCATTGCTTGCGTTAAGTTCTGGGTCAAATTTTGTGACTGGTGAATCGAATTAGCATTGTCCTTAGGTTTTGGGCTGTGTTTTTTCTTTCATTGCTGTGGGTTTTATGAGGGTTTTTTAGGTTGTTGCTATATTAACTACTTGCAGAGGGTTGACCCTGGCTGGGCGCCAGGTGCCCACCAAAGCCGCTCTTTCACTTCTCTGCTCAGCTGGACAGGGGAGAGAAAATACAACAAGAGGCTCGTGGGTTGACATAAGGACAGGGAGATCACTCAGCAATTACTGTCATGGGCAAAACGGACTCAGCTCAGGGAAATGAATTTAATTTATTACCAATCAAATCAGAGGAGGATAGCAAGAAACAAAAACTAAATTTTAAAACACCTTCCCCACACTCTTCCCTTCTTCCCTGGCTCAACTTCACTCCCTGTTTCTCTCTCTCCTTCCCTGAGTGGCGCAGGGGGACAGGGAATGGGGCTTGTGGTCAGTTCATCACGTGGTTTCTCTGCAGTGCCTTCCCCCTCAGCAGGAGGACTCCTCGCACTCCTCCCTTGCTCCAGTGTCGGCTTCTCTCTCCATGGGTCCACAGGTCCTGCCAGGAGCCTGTTCAAGCCCAGGCTTCCCACAGGGTCACAGCCTCCTTCGGGCATCCACCTGCTCTGGCGCAGGGTCCTCCACGGGCTGCAGGTGGATATCTGCTCCACTGTCAACCTCCATGGGCTGCAGGGGGGACAGCCTGCCTCACCATGGTCTTCACCACAGGCTGCAGGGCCATCTCTGCCTGGAGCACCTTCTCCCCTCCTCCTTCACTGACCTGGGTGTCTGCAGGGTCGTTGCTCTCGCATATTCGTACTCCTCTCTTCTGACTGCTGCTGGTGTTGCGCATTTCGGTTTTTGGTTGGGTTTTTTTCCTTTTTAAATATGTTATCCCAGAGGTGCTACCACCATCGCTGATGGGCTCGGCATTGGCCAGCGCTGGGTCTGTCTTAGAACCGGCTGGCATTGGCTCTGTCGGACACAGGGGAAGTTTCTAGCAACTTCTCACAGAAGCCACCCCTGTAGCCCCTCTGCTACCAAAACCTTGCCATGCAAACCCAGTACACTAGTTTTGCTCATTTTTCACAAAAAAAGTTGCGTATTGTATTTAAAACCATATTTCAATATAGTAATATCAAAATACTGTTCTGGTTAAAGAATATAAAATAGGTGTGTTTACATTTTAGAAAGGATACTTTGAAAATTGGAAGTGGTTGAAATTATACTCAACTTTATTGCAGTCTAGTTTGTTTTTCTGCTAGTATTTCCAAATATAAGATTCCTTTTGTAAATCTTTTTAAGAAGCTTGATTGGAAATAATATTGGAGTCACATTGAAGTTTGCTTGCCCTGTGCTTTTTGCTTTCTGTTAATTAGTCTGTCTTGATCAGTTGATGATACTGAGACCAATTTGATCAAATTTATCTAAGATATACTTTAAGAACATTCAGTATTTAGCCTTACAGCATTTCTTTCTTTTTTTTGTTTTCTCCGTAGATACTACAACGTATTCCACTGAGCGATCTGAGCACTTTAAGCCATGCAAAGACAAGGATCTTGCATATTGTCTCAATGAAGGGGAATGCTTTGTGATTGAAACCTTAACAGGATCACATAAACACTGCCGGTAAGTCATTTGCGAAGAAGTTGCAAAAAAAGTCTTCTGTCCAATGGTGACAGCATTAGAAAAAATAAAAGTCCAAACTTAAAATGTTATAAAGCAGTGGAATTTGCCTCCAATTTGATTGAATCCCTCACAGTTGCTGTATTTTTTTAAATTTTTTTTTACTAGTCTGTAATATTTGTAAATACAAAAACGGAAATACAAAAAGCAACATTTTGATTACTTTTATAGATAAGAAAAATCTTCAACATTCTGTTTTCTAATCATATAAACAAGTAAGGATTAATGTTTTGGTTTTTACATATTAAAATCTTATGTTCCTCTACATACCTGAAGGGTTCCTTTATTTTGGCTACTCAAAGTAGAGCTTCAAAAATAGCTGTGTGCGCTGTTCATTGAGAGAGAGGAAGAGTTTTTCAGTTAGTAGTTTTAAGAATTAGGGTTTCATAAGTTTAATTACTGAAAGATAATACGGACTGTAATAGCCATCTGAACCTGCTATATAGCTGTTGTACAGTTTTATGCTCCTGAACTTCTGTTAGTGTCTATGACTGTTGAATGTATTTAAAAGAATATCAGAAAAGAAACCCAGATCACCAAATACAGTTATTCTAGATGTAGTGGCCAGTAGAAGGGAGCGATATGCAGGAGGAATACTGTAACTAAACAAGACAGAGTGTTGAGTTTTCATTCTTTCCAACAGAGTGAAATTTTTTCATCACCTTCTCATGTGTAATTCTTCCATAGGGAAATCCAGGTATCATTTGTGAATCTGTTAGCTCCCATCTGTAACAGATTTGCATTGCTTGTACAAGTTTCAGGCATTGACACATTCTCCAGGAATTAAACATCTGCTTATTTCAGTGGGCACTTTGAAGCGTGCAGCACGAAAAGACGTGTATAAGGCAATAAAAATTCATATAGCAAGAGAAGAAACATTTTAAAATTTAAAAAGTGATTAAACTAGTTATAATACTTTGTTTAATTCTGTAAGGACCTTCAACACTGCGAGCAGCAGCTTGTTCAGAATCACTTTTATGATACTGGTATGTATGTCATTAATGAAGAGAAACCTTTTAATTTGACCTTCAAATTCTGTACCTCTACGTTGGTAACAGAATATATGTCTCTTTGTCAGGGCCAGTGCTGTAGTGAATGGGATGTGGTTTTTTTCTACCTGTAGCTTAGAACCATGCTCTGAAATAGCAGCTAGAATGTACGCATACAGAAAAATACAGTATTGATGTACTGTATTTGTCCTCTAACTAGAAAAAAAAGTAACTTTCCCTGAGAATGAAAGGGTTATGGAATTCCCATTGCAATTAAAAGAATCATTTGAATACAGAATTATGAAGACTTAGAGAGTGAAATGATACTTTGTTCTTAGAATCAGGCTGCATTGTGTATTCTCATTGGGAGTTTGATTTTGCATCTGTTCTGGGAACAGAGCACCGATTTACTGAAATGGGATTCTGCCATGTGGAACAGCTGCAGATAGAAGACCTTGATGTAACAAAAAACTTTCGTCCCACTTTGTCAGGTTTAAAGAGTGCTAGTAGATGATATGCTTAGGCAGTTGTGCAGTTCTTGTGTGTACATGTTTACGGACAAATATGCTAATGATAAAGAAAAAAGATTTGACAGCAATTAATAAGTATTTGAGTTACATCCTGGACCTCTTCTCTATCCTCATGAACCATACTGTCAGTGCAAACAGTCTCGACTGGCAGTTCAAGCACCTTCCAGCATTGACAAAATTCATCACGCTCTTGATGGACAGTAGGAGGAGATGAGCACATGTCAAATTCCAGCAGTCAGTAATGACATGGGCAGCTGGATGTTGTAAAGCACTGGCTCTATAACTTTTTTTCTGTTTTATGAGATACCTGCCTTATCTAGTTTGAACCTGTAATTGTGGAGAGTGGGACTAGCATGCACCCTTGGTAAAGGGCAAGAAGGGAGGCCATGGTGCAGGAGACCGCTGGGAATACAGTAAGTGAGGAGGTCTGAAGCAGCCTTGCTCATGCATCTTCCATTCTTATCTACCTACAGAGGAGGTGTCCTGAAGTTGTGGGATTTTTTTTTTTTAGCTTAGTTGACAACTGGAGGAAAAAATTATAGAAATGGTTATAGTTTCAAATTCTACAATTCCATTTTTGTTTGAGCTTCTACATTCTACTCACTGTCTCTTGGTAAAAATTTGCCTGGGGATGTAAACTGGCAGAGTTCTCAGAGATGGTTAGGTAACAAGATACACTGGATGTTGTCTGTGCTATTTTAAAGGTGTGACTTCAGTATTTATTTTGAGAATGGTTTAACACAATCTTGTTTTAAGGATAGGGTAGGTCAACAGTAGAGAAACTTCATATTTAGCTTCTCCATATGCTGATTTTTTTTTTTTCCCTGTTGCCTTCTTGAGAATTTAAGCTGAATGGTGAGGGTGCTTTTAGTTGTTATTTACATAAAACAAATCAAGTACACAGTCAACACTGACACTTTGGCATTTAAGTGGGTATTACATAATGCAGGCTTTAGAAACTTTAAGTTTTGTTTGTACAGTGTTATTTCAAAGACCCTATCAAGTCACTCTGGGGTTTTGGATTTGGGTTTTTTTTTGTGTGTGTGAATCCTTCTACATTTTTTTCTTTTCTTTTCAGTCCCTTCATTTTCTTCTGATTACCCATTTAGGACTGGAAAACACTGGATGAATGAGTGGCTCAGACTTCTGAGGGGAGAAGAGGATTGCACTGTTAAATTTCTCTTCTGAAAGAGGCCATTAAGACTATTGTGTACCCACTGGAAATCTTGGCATTGGCAATGAACTCTAATGTATTCTTTATAGATTTGAGTATGTTGGATGAGATATTCCTTTTGTCCTTTGTTCATGTCCTTCATCTCTCCTTCACGAAGCAAGCAGTATAAAACCTGTATAGGTGTTCTAACAACGGAGGGTGAAAGAATAAACTCACAAATGCACAGTAAACAAAACATCATTCCCAGCTAACCAAATTACAGCAGGTTGTACATATGCATCCAAAGAGCACTACTGTGGTTACTATCCCAGAGTTTTGAGATTTCATAGGATAATCTAGTTTTGATGCATTCACCTTGTTCTGATGAATTTTGAACTTGGTGATCTTGTGCTTTCTTATACATAAAAATTCCCATTTTTACACTTAATTAATTAAAAATTTATACCAGCATTGCTCAGCTTTGTTTAAAATCTGTCCTGAGACCAGAAGAATTGAATTCCCTTTTAATGAAAGTCTAATTTGGATAAATGTTTATGTACTGTAGGTTTAATTGTGAGTCTTTTGCATAGTAGTAACTGTAATCCAGGCGTAGTCCTTGCTGTCAGTAAAAGCTGGAGAAAGGGATCAAACAGATTGTACTTCAGAACAGTTCTGAGCATGGCATATGATACATGCACTTAACCATAAGTTAAAAACCTAAAAAGATAAGATCATTTCCCCATTTTAGTTATGTGGCTTGTTATCTAGGCTTTTGCAGTCTGACCTGGGTGTTTTAAAATACCAGCTGCTCCATTTTATGTGTTCCCCCCATCTCCCATTTTAGTGACACTTTTCCGGAGCGCTTCCAACATGTAAGTAAAGCAAACTCAGAGAATTATTCGCTATTGAATAGTATTGAATAAATAAAACATTTAATTGATGTCACAATATTACAAGGTTAGTTTCATCAAAAATAATCCATTGCATTAAGCTGACAATGTGACATACATAAACAAGAGTTTAAAGGAGGAAGGAAGGTGTGCTTAAGATTTAGGTTACTTTGCATGTCAAGGGCAATCAACGGGCCTCCTGTTGTGAAAACTATTGGCTTATGAGCATAGCTGTACCACATGCCTAGATTATATTTGCGTAGTTGCACACATCATTAGCTGGAAATGCTGCCATTTTTACTTTCATGTTTACTTTAGAAAAGCTGAGGGTGAACTTGAAATACCATATTAGGTAGCTCCAAGCAGTTGTTAAGCAACTATATTTTAATATAGGTATCACATTGCATTATTATTACATCGCCTGCTTATTCAGCAGTGCTTTTACAACTCGTGGTTGCCTTCAGCAATGCGGTTGTTTCTGTTAGCTCAAATAAAATAGCCTGTGTGCCTAAAGCATGGTGACTGTGACATTTTTTAAAACTCAGGCCTGTAAGAAGTTAGGGAGCAGACATTCTGGCCAGGAAGTCTGTCACATGGACAGTGTATCCCAAAGGTATAATCAACTCGGCCACATTCATAGTTGTTTACTAGCACTCGAGACAGTGCTAGTAAACAACAAATCAATAAAAGCCTTTGTTTCTTTAAGTAATATTAATAATGGATCTGCAATTTGACTACTTTTCCCTTTTTTTTTTTTTATTGGAAAACCTCACGCTTTTCTTGTCTAGTTTTAGGTATTTCTTTTCCTTCATACAAAAAAAAAAAACCCAAGCAAAAACTACCCTGAAAACCCAAACCACTTCTGTGCATTTTCTTTCAAGCTCCTGCCCCTTGAAATTACAGGAAGAGGTTGCATGACTTTGCTGTCACATACATGTTTTATCCTTTTAAACCTTTTTAGATATGAACTGTGAAGAAAAATGGTTTCTAAACCTCAAAATGAAATGGGATAAAGCACGAGACATCTGTAGGACTTGTTACCTAGGTATCGTAACTTTTTTGGTATTACTAAATCTTACATGATTTGTACCATTTGGTCTGAAATTTTCTGTAAGCAACACGTAAGATTTGAGCTCATTTAATTAGAATCATTTAATCAGAATCAAAACTAAATGATTTTGTCCAAATACTAAACTTCACCTGCATAAAACCAGTATTTTCTTAGTTATCCATACTCTTCTTCCTAATAGTCCTCTAAAATTAAACCCCTTCAAGTCTGATATTTATGATCTAAGAATTCAATAAATAACAACTGGTTTCTAAAGTTAAAGATTGAGTCTTTTAACATCCTCCCCTGGTGAAATAGTGCAAGAACATATATTATGTGATATGCACACTAAAAATGGCTGCATTCAATAACACCTGATTCCTGCTTTCATAATTTAACATTCAGAAGATAGAGGCTCTCGAGAAAGCTTCTTGTCAAAGTACTTTAATTGTTGATTAATTTTCAGTCTCAACACTCCATTTTGCAGTGGTTTTTATTTACAGATTTTCCCCTAGATTATTGCATTTAGCAGATACTTACCTTCTTCTGTAACTTCTGCAGTAGAAAATACTTTCAGCTTGAAAAATATATATATGCAAATTGAAGTCTTACGAAGTTCAATTACTTTCAAATATCTGCAAAACCGAGTGTTTTAATGCAGCAGTGTAACAGTCTGTATTTCAAGCATCATGACAGACGTTTCCCTTGATGCGTTTACAAAAATTCACCCTTCAGCACATGCTTAAGTTTTTGAGCACTGCAATAAATTGGTGTTTATTACTGTTGTTGCTGTTCACATAGTATCACTCGGTCAAGCGGCTCTATGCACCAGAGAAGTCACTGGCAAAACATCTATTACCCATTTATCACTCTTAAGCATTTTCTGAAAACAAGTTTGTATTAGTCTTATTATTTGGGGGAAGATAAATTAATTTCATGGTGAAAATAAATACAGAATAAAATAAAGCTTTGTATTTAGTGATAATTTTTTGTTTCTATCGAGATGCTATAGCCTGTATTCATAGTATTTCAGGTTTTATTTGCTTTCTGCTGAGCACCTTAAACAGGCCAGATTTTCTAATGATTTCCCTTTCAAAAACTTTGATTACTAAACAGTATGAATTTCCTGGTTCCATTGCTATTTTTGAAAGTCGTGCAATTTACACTCCTGCTTCAGGTTATGATGAAGATGCACTTTTGCAGTCAGAGTAATAAGGTAAAAGCCACAATACTGTACACATAAAATGCACGCCTAGATATTTAAATTATACACTAATTTAACTTAATTCATCTGTGATTCATTTGATTTAAGCAAATATTCATAAAAATATTTCAACAAATATCCATTTCATCTTGTTTGAAAGGCTTATTCAAATTAATATTCTTGAAAGAGTTTGAGGAAGAAGAAGAAATAAAGGAGAAATTGTGTAGCTGTGCATCCAAAGTTAATGTTGAAGCTTAAGAGAATTTGCATATTTTAAACTTATGTCGGTATAAAGGACTGAAAAACTGTTGAATTAATTTCTCTTTCACAGAATACTAGAAGACTAACATAAATCCATTTTCAGTTAACAAAGTATAGGAAAACATAGTTACAGGCTTAGCACGTCCCCCTGCCTAAGTGTTCGGTTGGTTGGTTTTTTTATGCCAAACATTTTAAATTCACAGATGATAGCTGTCAAATCAAACAGTGTTAATTCCTTCATTTATGTGTGTACACATTTATTTCCCAAACGTAAAAGAAGTATCATTTCTAAGAAAAACCGGTAGTGTGAGTGAAACAAAAATATTTCTGGAAGCTTTAAGTAAATGATCATCTCTTTCCGGAGGACTGGAAGAGAAAGATACCCAGTTCAGCTCCCTTTGCCTTTGGGAAGTTCCCTTCAGTTGGTTGAAGTAAGAGTTGGGCTATAACCTTGAATTTCAGTAGAGAGAAGTGAGAAATGTAGTTGCCGGCTCAGCAGCTGAGATAGCTTTTTCTTGAGGCTGCTAATAATTCTGGGATTTCTTGATTTGGCACCTAAGTGGGAGATTAGGAAGCAATGCTGTGCTAGCGTTTATTCTCACGTCTCACTAGCAAGAATACTTAAAGCTGGTGGAACCTTCAGTTTTTATCACCACCTTTTCTTATGCCTACACGTGTTTCTGAAGCTGTGTCTTGTCATTATGGGTTAGCAAGGCATCTTGATTGTATAGCACGTCTCTACTGGTAGAGACTGACTCAAATCCATTCTATATAAAATACAAACTTCCGTGGAGAAAGTTGATCTGTTATTGGAAGAAAGTGCCTCTAAACTGCCTCGTGTTTCCTGGTTCTAAAGGAAAATAAAGTTACGTGACCTACAGAAAGGTATTACTCAGTACCTGCTCTCTGAAACTAAATACAAGATGAAAAGATACTCTGAAAACTGGGAAAATACAACATGGTAAAGTCCTTCCCCTGCAAAGGAATATTCCATCAATTTATAAGAATTGGGTTTTCCCCCCTTGCTTTCCAAAACCTACCAGTGAAAAAAAGGATTGTATAGCTTTTATAGTACACACAAAGCATTTGTAAAAAAGAAAACTTTTAGAAGTATGGGTGCAAACATTGGTGGCATATATTGCATCTGGTTTGCAGTTAATGTATGCAAATATTCTGCCATCAAACTCTGCTTTTAAATTAACTTGGAAATGAGTTAGGGTTTTTGTTGTTGTTGTTGTTCTTACCTCCCTTAGGCAAGAAGGAATTCGTGAAGTGCGTAATGCCGACATCTGAAATCTCTCATTTAAATTCTCATCCTTGCCGGTGTCTTAAGTACACTGAAAGCAATAGCATTTCCAATCTAATCCTATCCGCAGACATTCTCCCAGAAGATCTGCTGAAAAAAGTCTCGCTAGGAGAATAAATAAACTCTGGACAATTGAGTAACTTAAATAGAAACAAATGCCAGCGATATCAAAATGCTAACTACCAAAACTTTAATCCACCAGTACTCTAGGTTAATCTAAATGAGAAGAAGGAACAAAAGCACCTGTTTCCTCTATCCCTCCCTCTGCAAAGAAAGCCCTTCCTGCTGTCTCAAATAGGAAGAGGGGAAGCGAGACAAAACCATTCTGGATTCTGTACTGTTATGAAAACTTGAGGTATCTAAGATTAGACAGGCAGGTAAACTGTCATATATGACTCATGATAAGGAGATAAATATTCTGATTCTTATCCTGTGCCCATTACTGTAGTGTTTAGGAGTGAATTGATTGCTTGAATTTCGAACGAGTTCCTTCAAGTTAGCCCAGTGCAGACAGGGATGAACTCTTCAAGCAACCTGCCAACAGTATCTAACAAGAAGCAGATTTATTTAAAGTGTATTCAGAGATATCTCCAGAAGGTTGTAATGAAACATCTTTTGGGCTGTGTTTGTGCTTTATCAGCCACTTTGTCAGATAGCAAACTGCCATTTTTACAAGAATTACGCTGTTGAAGAAGGCTAGTTTTGGAAGCCTAGAGTAATAACTTGACTCCTACTTGAATCAGCATAGAAATTTGAGGTCCAGTTCCAGGATCCTTAAGATATCTTGTTAATTGCATTATTAAAATATAAAGGATATATGACAGAGGAATGCGAAAGTCAGAGGTTATCTCTGGAATTATTTCTGAAGGGCAAGCCTCTGCTATAAATGACTGCCTATATAAAAATTAAATCTAAAAACCAGCTAAAAAATATTGTTTGCCCATTTTGCAGTCCAGATTATTATGGTGGACATCATGGGAGATTCTTATCAGTAAACAGCTGGGGAAGGCATTTTTGCCTGACATCAAGCTTGTTGACAGAACAGAGAGAGGAAGGTGTTACTGCCTTTAAACACAGTTTCTTTTAACTCTTCTGAAGGTGCAACTCAGGGAAGCAGTACAGATGTTTCAAACTTAAAAAGCACCTATCTATGAATTTCTTCAAAATTTGTAAGAAAAAGGGATTTTGACCAACAGCATTTGCAGACTTTTTAGATGTTCTTTCTTGCTTTTTACACCTCTTTCCTACGTGGCACCTCAGGTTTATGATGTCATTTAGATGTGCTATGGTGGAAAAAAGTGAGCTCTGAAGGCATTCTAGTTTTGGCATATTTATACAGGGATGCTATTCCAGTAAGTAAGGAAGAAAGTTCATTGTTTTTTCCTTTAAATCTTGATATTATTCAAGCAAGTTCAGTCCACAGTAGCCAATTTAGAGACAAAAAAGCATTAAGATCATCTTTCTTCAGAGACTTTTAAATGACTTATCTTTCAGATACAGTGTCTTGTATAGTTTAGGGCAGAATGCCATTTAAGGGATAGTTATATGTTTAATTTTATATTTTAATATATTTAAAATATATAAAAATATATTATTTATGTATTTCCAATGCCTTGCTAGGCACTCAGGGTATGAAATGAAGTATTTAAAGGACTTTGCATCTTGGGAAAATAGAGAAATGCACCATAAAATGTAGAATATTGCAGAAGACAAATTTCTGATGTGAGCTATTTAATGTAATGTTATGGCTGTTGGACAAGGAGGACTTATTTCAGGCCATGGAATGACTATATATATCATTTTACAGTATATACCTCACCATGTAATTATCAGAATAACTTCTAAATAGGGTTTGTTATCTGAAACTAAGATTCTGGTTACTTCTAAAAGTTGAACGTTCATAACTGGTCTTACATGTACTTGGTTATATCCTAGACTGATTTCAGTAGAAATACTAGAGTTGAACGAAATTTGAAATTTCCGTCGTGTGTTATTAGAATATATTTTGAATAATTAGTTTAAACAAACTAATACATGTTACAACTGTTACACTTTTCTTTCCCGGCACTTCTCTCTTCTGTTCAGTCATGGCAATCTCAGTTACAAGTGACTTCTGCAAATTTGGTTATGTGTAGCCATCCATTCACAGAATCATAGAATCATAGAATCGTTTAGGTTGGAAAAGACCTTTAAGATCATCTAGGCCAACTATTGGCCCTACTCTACCAGGTCTGCCACTAAACCATGTCTCTAAGCACCACATCTACACGACTTTTAAACACATCTAGGGATGGTGACTCAACCACCTCCCTGGGCAGCCTGGTCCAATGTTCTGATAACTCTTTCAGTGAAAAATTTTTTCCTAATGTCCAGCCTAAACCTTCCCTGGTGCAACCTTAACCCATTTCCTCTTGTCCTGTCGCTAGTTACTTGGGAGAAAAGACCAGCTCCCATCTCACTACAACCTCCTTTCAGGCAGTTGTACAGAGCAACAAGGTCTCCCCTCAGCCTTCTCTTCTCCAGACTAAACAATCCTCATTCCTTCAGCCGCTCCTCATAAGACATGTTCTCCAGACCCCTCCCCCACCAGCTTTGTTGCCCTTCTCTGGACACGCTCCAGCACCTCACTGTCCCTCCTATACTGTGGCGCTCAAAACTGAACACAGTACTCAAGCTGTGGCCTCACCAGCGCTGAGTACAGGGGCACGATCACTTCCTTACTCCTGCTGGCCACACTGTTCTTGATACAGGCCAAGATGTCGTTAGCCTTCTTGGCTACCTGGGCGCACTGCTGGCTCATGTTTAGCCGGCTGTCCACCAGGACCCGCAGATCCTTTTCTGCCAGGCAGCTTTCCAGCCACTCCTCCCTCTTCTCCTTGTGTTCTTAATTTTGTGCATAAAGAAGGGAGTTGAAGAACAGTAGCTAGGATAATTAGACTTAGTGATGACCTGTTATCTTTTACTGCCTTATGACTTGAAAATCAGAAATTTGATATTAAAGTTGTTTAGGAAGTGTGGGTTGGATGAATGGACAGTGGGGTGGACTGAAAACTGGCTGGCAGGTAGAACTTAGAGGGTTGTGATTAGTGGCACAGAGTCTAGTTGGAGGTCTGTGACAAATGGTGTTCCTGAGGGGTCAGTACTGGGTCCAGTCCTGTTCAACATACTCATCAGTGACCTGGATGAAGGGGAAGAGTGTACCATCAGCAAGTTTGCTGATGACACAAAACTGGGAGGGGTGGGTGACACACTGGAAGGCTGCGCTGCCATTCAGCGTGACCTGGGCGGGCTGGAGAGTTGGGCAGAGAGGAACCATATGAAGTTCAACAAGGGCAAGTGTGAGGTACTGCGCTTGGGGAGGAATAACCCCATGCACCAGTACAAGTTAGGAGTTGACCTGCTGGAAAGCAGCTCTGTGGAAAGGGCCCTGGGAGTCCTGGTGGACAACAGGATGACCGTGAGCCAGCAATGTGCCCTTGTGGCCAAGAAGGCCAATGGCATCCTGGGGTGCATCAAGAGGTGTCTGACAAGCAGGTCGCGGGAGGTTATCCTCCCCCTCTACTCTGCCCTGATGAGGCTACATCTGGAGTACTGTGTCCAGTTCTGGGCTCCCTGGTTCAAGAAGGACAGGGAACTGCTGGAGAGGGTACAGCAGGGGGCTACAAAGACGACTAGGGGGCTGGAACATCTGTCTTATGAGGAAAGGCTGAGGGACTTGGGTCTTTTTAGCCTGGAGAAGAGAAGACTCAGAGGGGATCTCATCAATGCTTATAAATAGGAGGATGCCGGGAGGATGGGACCAGTCTTTTTGCAGTGGTGCCCAGTGATAGGACAAGAGGTAACATGCACAAACTGGAACATAGGAAGTTCCATCTGAACATGAGGAGGAACTTGTTTCCTTTGAGGGTGGCAGAGCACTGGAACAGGCTGCCCAGAGAGGTGGTGGAGTCTCCGACTGTGGAGACATTCAAAACCCACCTGGACGCCATCCTGTGCAACCTGCTCTAGGTGACCCTGCTCTGGCAAGGGGGTTGGACTAGATGATCTCCAGAGGTCCCTTCCAACCCCTGTGATTCTGTAATATGAAGGCAAAGGAAAAAATTACTAGTAGTAATTTTAGAGGGGTAGGAACTTAGAGTGAACTTACCTGAGAATTTTTTACTTCGAATTGCAGAAAATAGAAGCGTGCTTCTATTCTCCAGAGGTTTGGTATGTTTTTAGTTATGTTATACGTTTTGTTTTTGAAGGATGGAATCAGTTAGATGATTTTTAAGTATCTAGCCTTTTTCTATTTCTCTACAGGTTCCTCCCTCCATGCTTTTTTTCATTTTTCCCTTCAAGTTAAAATTGGACCTGCGGGAAATTCAAAGGCAGAAGCTTGTTGTTTTGTCCTCTTTCAAATGAAAAAAAAAACAATCAACCAACCCCATGCTTTTGGTTTCTTTGATTTTGTAAACCATAGAGGACCATGTTCCTGCATACAAGGATAGAGAGAAAAGAGGAAAAGAAACAAGACCAGAGCTAACTGTTACTTTATGGTATAAAATAAATTTCTGATTTGCTAAGATTTGTAGGTCTTGTATGTAAGTGCTTTGAGAAAAAGTTACAAATTATTGAGTAATGAAAACACAGCCAGAAACACTCAAGATTTTTGGTATCTTTAAGGCCACTCTTGGTAGGATTGGACCCTTTCCCAGTGTCTTGGGCTATTTCAGAGTCCAAATGTGAACTCCTTTTTTTATTATGCATTTATCGAAAATCATGGGTATTAGTGCCACAGTATATTACGAATGTCCGTGTGCATTGAACGAGAGGAGGGATTTTGAGGACCAGCACTAGGAGAACATGTCTTGATAGTAGATGTTATAATGGACATTTCTCTTAAGTATCTCTGGTTAATACTGAATCTGCAGTTTCAATAAGGGGAACGTTATATTATTAGAATAAATTTCATGTTTAAAATCAATTGATGACAGACATAAAAAAGCAATACATGCCATATGTACCTGAGGAATAAAGCCAACAAAAAATGCTCTTTAGAATATACATTTGTTACGCCTTTTTTAGTCTTATTTTCAGCTGTCACCATTAATGGGAATTTTCTTCTCTTTAGAGTTCTGCATCTTTGGTAGATGTCTAATAGAATCAGAAAACTGGGCTCAAAAAGGACCTGACAGTGTCATTCATGGTCATACAAAGGCAATGAACTTCTGACAGATCTTTGTCTGACCTGCTCTGAAAGACCTCTCAGACTGGAGATTTTATAATGTTCCCAGGCAATACATTTGGGTGATCTTTTGTCTTTCCATTGGAAGATTTTTTCTGAGGTCCAGTCTAATGCTTTTTTAGCAGAAGTTCAAGGCTATTACTACTTTCTCTGTTCAGCATGGAAACGTTACCACTGTCTTTGTAACTTCTTTTTATAGCTTATTTAAATTTATTGTTTCCTCCACACAATATGCCTTTCTGGAGGCTAACTTTTCCAGTCTTACCTCAAAAGTGATGCTTTTCAGATCTTGAATTCTGGGTCTACAAAGTTCAACTAAGTTTAACTCATGAGAATGGTTTTACAAAGGATATATCACTTTTGGGGCAGAAATTGAAGACTGATTCAGTCTTGATAGTTGCTGTTGACTGCATCCATGCAGATTGCCCGTGGAGCTGTTATACTTGCTTTCCAATTTCAGGTGTGCTAACTTTGCAAATATACCACAAAGCTTACTTTGAACTGGCACTGTCTATGCTGTGTAGGATCAGCTGATGCTTTCAGAGTCACTCAGATGGCTAGTCAGCATAAAAATGCTTATTAATAGGGGGGGAAAAAAATCTTTGCATTCTCTAAAACATTTCAAATTAGAATATATTTGAAAATAACAAAGATGGGGTAAAGAATGACTGCAAGCAATAAATTGCTTCAGAATATTTTCTTAAAAAGCTCTTGGGAATCAGTTTTATTTTCTCAAATGAAATTGTTTTTAGTGAAAATTTGAGCTTATTTCATCAATTTCAGCTTTTGTATATTGAACAGGTTTTTTTGTTTGATCGTCTGTTGCCCCCGTGCCTGTTCAGTTCTTCTTTTTGAACCGAAAATATTTTTTTATAATAGGAGGAAAACAAACAGCATTGTGACTGTTACTTAAAACTCAATGGTGACTGTAATACCAGTGACTGTACTTCTATACTAAAACTGAAACATCAAACTTTCAAATCCCATTTTTGCCTGATAGGCAAGACGAGTTCTTCTGCACACTGTTAGCTAGTAAAATATTTCATCTGTGGGGAAAAAAACCAAAACCAAACCAAACCAAACAAAAAAAAAACCAAAAACAAAAACCAAAAAAACCCACCACAGCCCTATTGTGGAATGACAGAAAGAGGACAAAAGGCAGAGTCAAAATACTGCCTTTTTCTAACTTCTCACAAAACTCTTAAAGCAGAGAGATGCGTAATGATGACTCCTGGGCATCGTGTAGGGTTTTTTTTGTTTCCTGCAAAGTTGTATTAGCCACAGGAGATGACCTCCTGTGATCTTGGTGCTACACGTGTTGCTCATCTGGTTTTTTCCAAGGTGATAATCCCTGGCGTAAATGTGTAACTTGCTGTTATATTTTTAAATCTCCATTAACACAGAGTCAATTCCCATTGGAAGCAAACCTGAGGATCCCCTTGTATCCTGACATCCTCTTCTCTATCGCATAGCTTAACATACTGCTTGTGATCTGTGAATATGCTGTGCTAGATCGTGTACCAAACCTTACGACTGAGCAAATTAGAACAAAAAAAGCCCCTACAAATAGGTCAGTGTATACACTATGGATGTTTAACACTTGTCAGAAAATCCTTATAGTGTAAGGTCATTACTGTGTCTGCTGAAAAGTACTATAAGACTCAGACTTAGTTGGGTGTCTTTAAGCAGAGCTTTAATTCTGAATAGAGCCATAATATTTTATTTAACATGTATATTTTAAATCTCTGAAGAGTATCACAACCAAATTAATTTAAATTATGCCTTCTTTTTCATCACAGTGATTGCTGAATATGAAATCTACCTTTAAAGTGCTGCTTTTAAATTCTGTATTTTGGACATATCACTAAATGTTTGCGTATTTATTTTACTTATGTTGGAAGGTGCAAAGGAAGCACTGAATATTAACTATAAATTGTTTATTAAACCACAGTGTTATTCAAGAAGATGACTGAACATGAACAAAATTTGGACTTCCTGAGTTTATAGTATTTACCACTGTCTTAGCTTTGAAATAAACGCAAATAGAAAATTCAATGTCTGCACAGATATTGCATTTTTAATTATCATCTTCTGCCGATGTTAGATCTGAAAGGAAATTTGTCCTGACCTCATCAGGTTGCTGATGCAGGTTGCTTTCTGCATACCTGTGAGTCTGTATTTCTTAATTCTCCTGGCAAGGACCTGCAAATGCTGCAGTTCCCTCCCTGAAAGTGCAGAGCTTGCATGGTTTAGGAGGGCTGGAGCTGGTGTGTGAATTTTCTGCAGTATCAGCAGATTTCAGTTGTCCTGATCGAGGCCTTCTGACTCAATGCTGGAACAGCAATAATACAGTAATAGGAGCAAAATTAAAATTGTCTAGTAAATCACGAACTTTGAGTATGCAATAAGTCACTGGATTTCTTTTTACAATGAACTGAAATTGCATTATTTTAATTAGCTTTTACACCTTGAATGGAAATGGCAACACTGTGATTAATTGCAAGGAAATACAAAATTTACAAATTTTTGTAATTTTTTTGGCCATTTTTTGGTAAATATTTTTGTAAAAAGATACAAAAATAGAAATTAAAATAATAATCAAAATCAATACATGAAAACTCAAGATCTCCAATCATAATGTCTAGCTTTCATGGTAACAATCCCTTGCTCTTGGAGCAAAATATAGTGAAACAATGAAGGTTAGATAATATTAAAATTTCCTTATAAAAATGTTCTTAAATGTGGATAATTTAAAAATACCAGCGTATTCAAGGAGTAAGTTTGAATTTCAATTTGTATTGGGTACTGTAGTCAAGTCTGTAGTTTCTGTTCTTTGGTTGAATACAAACAATTTCAAGTCTGAGCTATGATACAAAAAAAGAATATTGCTGTTAAAGAAATGATATCAAGAAAGAAGACTGGATGTAAGGTATAGTTGTGTGCTTGAAACAAAGAAAAAGAATATCCTGCAAGATAAATTACAAGACATACTGGATGTTTTCTCCAAGCCGTGTGGGATCGTGTTTTATTTTTAATGAAGCATGATCTGTATTAAAAGCCTTCATATTTTGATGAAAGCTAAGTTTATATGTATGTGACAGAATTTATTGTCATTGCGATTTTTGCTTAAAACTGTCTGAAAACCCTTTTTCTAACTTTGAGTTTAAACTCTAAGCTTGCCTCATTATCTCTTCATGAAGCAACTGAATTCTCTGTGCAGTAGCTTTTTTTAGATTATATACTTGCTAGTTTTTTCCCAGGAAGCATCCTGCTTGGAGTTCAGTACTTCAATGACTGAATAAATCTCAGTAGTATCATGGAAACCAAATACTTTTCAAACTGAGCAGATAAATACCTTATAACTAAAGTACTATGTAATGGGAAAGGCTGCAGACATGGTAGCTTCTTTCCATCAGGTAATGCATATTTCTTAGAAATCAGTAGTACTTGGTCTTTTTGGTGAATGTATAAGGTCTTTGCAACAGGCATTTTATCTGTCCCTTTCCTATCCTATGATGGTTCATCCCAACTTCAGAAGGCAATTTTCTTTTTTTAATAGCATTTTACCAAAAAAAAAGGAAAATAATATTTTTGTTTGTTTGTTTTTATAAAAAGTTTATTGAGGATAGGGGAAAAAAGATTTAGAAATGGAGTGAGCCTCAGTTTGACCTTACTGGCCTCAGGAGCATCCCTGCAGACAGGCCACATTCCTTTGGCCTTGTTTCATACAAAAATATGTGAGGTGTTTTCTTCCATTCTTTCTTTCTGTTATTTTGATTTTGAAAAGTAAAAGCTAGAATAATAAATATAATATTTAAAGTGAAGATTAGGGGCTGGAGTTGAAGGGGTCACTCTGGCACGCTCTTTGATGCTGCAGAATGGAACTTTGCGCAGAGGCTACAGTTGGGTCACACTGCCCCTTTACTTCTGTTCTTCTTCTTTGTGTCCTTTTCTTCTCATTCTTCTTGTATCTTTAAGTCCCTTCTGACACCATTCAGGTAATAGCAAGGTTCTGGCTTTCTGGGTCTACTACCATTTCAGAAGTCTGGAGCAGAGCAGTGTAAAGTGCAGGTACGATGACTGTCCTGGATGGAGCATTGCTAGTGGACTGCCTTCTGGAAGAATTTTCAAGTTTCTGTTTAGTTTTCTTATTGTGACCCAAGGCTCCTGATAGAGCTCATGATGATGACCAAATCCTAAAAATGAGGTTTTCTGTAATCTTATTAGAGAAATACTAACAAAAGCCTGAAACAGATTTCCACCCACCCCTTCCAGTGGGAAAAGTTCATTTCAAATTCTTGCCAAATTCATAAGAAAAGGTGGGCAACATTACCAGTAAAGGCTGTGGTTTCTGGCTGGTGGGGGGGATGGTTAGGGCAGCAGAGTGACTGTATGCTGATCATCTTTGAGGACTCTAGAGGAAAGGATGGAGAATGAGAATTTTGATGAGTTAGTACACAGAGAACATGGGAAACAAAAATTAGAATGTGATGAATTAATAAGCCAGCAACAATTAAATAGGCCTAACTGCCTAAATACACAGTTTTTTTGTATTCGAGCACCGTCAAAGTCTTTGTGTGCTGAGGAAAATTACGCATAAGGGAAAGTTGTCCATAAATCTGTGGTGCTGTTTTCCTGCCAAATTGCTTCTGTGTCTGCATGACTTGCTGACCAAAAAACAGTGCAGAAATCATTGGAACTTCATGTTACTGCATTGTCCGGGGTCTACAGAATTTTTGTCTTATTGGAACAATGGTCCATTTGCTTTCTAAATTGTTCAGCATGTTGCAAAAGCTTTCAGCTACATGCACTAAATCAGTTCATATTACTGAGCAGCAGAAGAACATGACATTGCAGCAGGTCTGGCAGAGTATGTATCAATGAGATATTGATGTAGTGTGATGGAGAAACGCTTTGCTAAAATGGACTCAAAAAGAGGAGCATTATCTCCATATTGCAGTATTGGTTCAAAGTACACAAGATGTTGAAAAAAAGTATAGCAGTGCTGGAGAAGGGAAAGCTTTAGGGTTTTCCTTTTCTCCATTACTTTGGCCATTTTGATCATTCCACTCAGGAAACAGATGTGGGTATCTATAGAGCTGATAACTAAATACTCTGGGGGTTTATTATTATTTATTATTTTGCTATTACTGCATTTGGAGTGGGACTGAGAGTTTAGCTCTGTGTATTGGAGCTTTAGAATTGCCCACTCGTCTGGAACTAGGAGTTGCTAACTTAGCAAAACAAACTTCTGTCAGAAAATGTTGATTTCGTGAACCCAGATGTTTTCTTCAAAACACTTCATGTTCTACAAAAATTCTGCTAAACTGGCAGAAACATTTTTTTCTCAGTGGTTATGGAGGGCTTATGGTTGCTTTTCCCTCCTTCCCTCACAAAGGCTCCTGGATCCTTGACCTGTTGATTCTGACTGGCATATCCCACAGGGCAGGACAACCCCACGTTTTGGCTAAGTCTGAGTAGCCTCCTGAGTTGTGTTTGTCATTAGCTTCCTCGCACAGCTACTGTAGCATCTGATCTTCCAGGTTCTGCACTATGTAGTTTTTGCCAATATGAATTTACAGAGTGAGAAACCTGCCAGAGAAGAATGCCAAATAATTAAGAAAGATGGCTCCTTTTAGCATATTAGTCTGTCCTATTGAAAAGTAAAATTAAAAAACCCTAAAAAATAAAAAAAATTACTGGACTGGACAAAGGCAGGCGCTTGAAATTGAAGACAAGGTATTACTATCATATTTTTTGTGTAGTAACTTGGTGGCTTTCTCCTTAAGGACAGAAACAGGATTTTTATGTGACTTGTGATGATTTAAAAAAAACGTTCACACAAGAATGGCAAAGAACATAAATCTGTTCTAAAATACCTTAAAATTAGGATGTTTTTTCTGAGAAGAGTAAGGCTGTAGTGGAATGTTCTCATACCTAAGAACAAATCGCAGTTTTATTGAGACCTGCTGCTCTTCTCAAAGAAATGGATCGTCGAGGTATCAGACTAACTGCCTTCCAGTGAGCTAACGCGGGCTGTCTTGCTGCAGAGAGAAGGCGGCAATATCAGCCGCCATCTCATGGAGATGAATTAAAAGACCAAGCAAAGCCAACTGCAACTGGTATTAAAGACTGTGCTATCAGATTTAATAGAGAAGGGCATCCTTGAGAGTCTTGTATCCATAGTAAGACTCACCACTTTCTACGCTGCAGACCAATGCAGCTTTATTTTTCTTCGTCATTTTGCAGTTAGTTGTTTGGCTCTCTGCATTACTTGGGAAGAATAGTTAGTGTTTGAGTTTACACAGCTTGTCAGCTAGTCTCGAAAATGAAAATGTAGAGCTATTGATTACTGAGGTTTTATTGTTGCTGTTTTTAAAGTAAAAGTCAGTGATGGAAGTTCTCTGGGAAATTCATGACAAGTCAACCCTTTTAATTAATCCTTTACAGACTCATGTAATTCTTAACTCAGGAAAATGTGTTTGCCTGGGAAAAACAGACAGTACCCAACTGCTGGTGGAAGAAATTTGCTACTGGTCAATATACCAAGCCTTTGTTCTGGGTCATGCTGATGTCAATCATCTCCTAAGGCGAAGACCAAACTTCTTCTAAGTAATGAAGCTAATGTGTTTAACATTTAGCCCTGTGGGGGTTTCTTGCTTTTGAGTCAGAATTCAAAAAACATAGTCATTAGTGTGAGAGACAGAAATTGTCCCTGCTGTCTTTTATGGGAAAAACGCCTGAATAAAAGTCAAGAGAGGTTTTCAGAAACAAGAAGGAAAGACAGCTACGCGGGTTCTTAGACATTTTGCACAAACATTAAATGCATGCATGAAAGATTATTTACAAATCAAATCCTGTTAAATATCAAATTAAACTTAAAATTATTAATAAAAAGTAAATTAAGTCTTTTTTGAGATTGAAATTGTGAATTCTATGGAGTCCTCTAGAGTAACTGTAATAGCACATTCTGTTTTATCAGTGATTGAGGAAGAAGACAAATACCTCCTCTCCCCTAGCTGCTGTACATCAAAGCAGTTACGTGTAGGTGCATCTTTATTATATTTTAATCCTGACTTTAGAGCAAGAGGGTGAAGGCTTTAGAGAAATGCATCAGTATAAAGGAGAGAACAGTTTTCATAGACGCGAGAGCTATTTCCTACTTGGAGTAGTACTATAGTAACCTGCGAAACTGAATTGTGTGTATGTCTAGTAGATCCAGCCTCTGCATATCTTTTTGAGGTCTGTTGCTTCTGTGTCTCACATCTGCTAGCCTAATTTTGCAAAATCCTTTGCACCCCAAAGTTGCAAAGAGTTAATTTACAATTAATGATTTTGAAATAAAGGCTAACAAGAGAAAACCATACTGATCTGATG
Organism: Burhinus oedicnemus; assembly: GCA_008921705.1. Lineage (NCBI taxonomy): Eukaryota > Metazoa > Chordata > Aves > Charadriiformes > Burhinidae > Burhinus > Burhinus oedicnemus. Next base: position 80,189 of record VFFE01005991.1, on the reverse strand, counting down.
CTATGCTTAACTAGGTTCATTCAGTGTCTCATCCGCTCCATCCTATCTCCTCCTCCACAAAGAATGCCTGACCATAGGATGTCTCTTTGACCTAATAGTTGTATTGCTTGAGAAGTATCCATTTTTATTCACAGCTCTCTTTCTGTTCTTTTATTCAATAGGGATGAAGGTTTAAAAACAGAGCTCTCAGTCCAATAGGAATGACTGTGCCATACTTATTGTGTTATTTCCAAGAATGTGATTACAATCCTTCTTGTTTAAAAGATCAATTTGCTGTATGTATTTTGAAAACTGTTACAACAATTTACAAACCATTTCTGATTAGAAGAATTCCTTATAAATAGATCTTAGCACGCTCACATTCTTTGCCAGTAGCTCCTCACAGAGTTCACATATGTCATATTTATGAGTCATTAAAAATTTGGTATCAAGAATGCTTCTTTTCAAACCACTTTTTCCTCTCTTTTTTTTATAATTTTGAGTTGGTGAAGTTACAGGTGACATATGACCAGGTATCCTGTTACTTAGTTTTAACAGTAATTTAAGCTTAACTTCCTTGAAAACTTGAATTCATGTCAAAAGCTAACAGCATGCCTGCAGTCAGTTGGCGGTTTGCTGCTGTTGCTGCATTAGCAGTGTGGTCAGCATCTGACGTCAACCTGTAATTAGCACTCACTTACTTGGCTTACTTAGATATTCATGTGGATTAGTTCTTTTAGGCGCAATCATTTTGTCTCACACTTTAGAAGAAAACTCAGAAACAAAGTATTTGGCAATAATAATCAGTTATTCTAAACCATGCATTTTTTAAACATCTCAGTCAAGTTGAAGACATTTTTATTTGTCTGTGTCTAACTTAAAGCTGTGTGCAACCTGCTGTCTATACAATGGTAGTGATAGAAACTAGAGCTGGAGGTAACTACAAGAAACTTTGTGCATTGCCTTTCCTCAGGACAAAACAAATTCCCTGAAAAGACATAATATGTACGTGTATATGTATCTAAATTTTGCTTTTATTATGCTTAAAGCCAAAAGAATATGGTGCTAACCCTTTGGTGAAATCTCTACTGGAATTAATCATTAATCCATTGTGAGGAAAATACTTAAAGGTCTCATTTGATGCTCACATTCTAGGAATAGGTATGGAGTGTGTAAGCACTTGCTAGAACATGCTAATGTGCAAAAGAACATATTCTGCCTATGAGCGCAAGATGTGGTTATCACTTATTTGAAAACCAAGCCTTCAAAACTTACAGGAAACACATACTTAAAAAAATATGACAAGTATACAAACTTGTAAGAACTTGTAAGAGTAAGAAATTCAATATAGAGAAGAGTAAGAAGGAACTTCCTTGAGGAAAGAAGGCAGGATAGCACCACTCAAGGACTGCACTTTCTACTGAAATTGTTTGCAACTTCATGAAATACAAAAGTTAATTGATTGTATTCAGTGATCCTTTGTGATGATGTCACCTTAAATTGAGGAGAATAACTGGTTAAGGAAATGTACATGTTTGTGATTGCAAGGTGGGACTGAGTAAATGGGATAAAAGAACATTTAGGAACCAGCAGCAACAACTAGAATTTGATGTGTTTTTTCTGTATATACAGCTAAAATAAAAACATCACAAAGCAAGAAGCAGAGAAACTCTTTTGGAAAGAACTATCAAGTTCTCATAGCAGTGGTTTTTAAATGCTCACTCTTCTAAAACCCTGAGCACTCTGTGTTGGAATGGTAATGACTTTTACAGCAGTGGAAATGATTAGTACACTGCACTATGAAGGTTTTTATTTCTACCTCACTTTTGCAAGTACTGCACAGCAGGATATTCCTGAATACAAGAAAATCGATGAGATAGTGGCGATACATGCAACATGTTAGTAAAAACCAGACTATATGAATTTTAACTGAAGTACAAAGTTCATCCATTATGTGTGATGGATATCTATAGTATTTGCAGAGATGAAGTTTCTAGTAAACCTGATTACATGCTGAATTTTGGGCATCAAGATACTTGTGCTCTTCTCCAGAGGGACTTTTTTGTACTTTCTTTCCTTGTGTAGTTTGATTTTTTTGTGTAAACATAAATCAGAAAACAAGATCCCGCATATGGACAGAAATGGAATTAATGAATTTATCTGGATATTGTTGCAGAATTATCCCAAATGTTGTGGTTTGTTGTGTTAGATAGAAGGAAAACACTGCTTCGTCTGTAGCTGCATTTGGTAGTTTTTTCATAGTTTTCAAGGATAAGATGTTTATCTGGTTTGGGTTTTTTTTCCCCACAGTTACTTTCAATCAATAATCTGTAATCACACTAAACATTTGGTGAAACCAAACAGAGCACAGATCTGTCTCTCTAGTCCAAAGTACTCTTCTCCTGTTTAAATGTTAATTTTGGCTTGTTTGTCTGGTATTTTGTCATAGGTGTCTAGTATTAATCTCAGGCTCACCACAGCACAAAGAGAGTTGTTCTTAATCTTTTCATTATTTGTTCAGTTAAATCCCTTTCTGAACTAGATCCTGGCAGTGCGTCCTTAGAGCTATAGTGTTCCCACAGTCTTAAGAGGAAAATGGGAAAACGGTCACTCTATCACAGACAGCAGTTTCACCCCAAATACTTCTTATTCTTGAGTTTATGCTGCATATTAGGGAACATGTGTTATACTCCTTTCTTGGTGAATGTACCCATTGGGGAAAAGCCTTTTCACCTACAGAGAAGACTAATAAACATTCCCTCCCCCCCAAAAAAAAAAGGAAAGAAAAGAAAAAATTGCCTTGAAGCATCTGATAGGTCTTAATGAATTGTCTTGGGAGCAGAACTTGGGGAGGGAAGCCTGGAGTAAAGAGCTGGGAGGGGAAGGTGTTAATGTCTCATCCTCAGCTGTGTCTTCCCTGGGTGAGGGTCAAAGCTCTGACCAGCGCAGAAGCTGTGCTCTCCCAAGCGTGTTTCCCAGGAAGGGCATAATCCCGCTTATACAAACATTTCCAGAATCAAGGTTTGTGAAGGTAAAGTCATTTTGTTCATGGAAATGGAGTGCCAGTCAAAGCGTGAAGTATTTTAAAACTGGACAGATTTAGAGCAATGACTTGGAATTTTCCAATAAAATACCTGGACTGTGCAGGGATATGTTGTCACCCTTTTTCTGTGTTTAACTTTTAAATCCTGATAATTTTCTGCCAAACTAACAGACTGTCTGAGCGTGAGAAAGCTGACATTAAACAGCATAATAATTACAGTCTGACATAAATTCTTAGATAGGGGTTATATTGCTTAATCATTTGCTGATCTCCATAATTACAAAATTACGCTGGAGGTTAGCTGCTGATCTTTTTCTGCTTCATGTGAAAAATGTTTAAGCTCCCTGAAAAAATAATTGGAAAGCCAGTAACTGAGAAAAAGATTATAGCAACTCAAGACAATATAGCTCCAAGAAATAGTGTGTGTATATATATATTTAGAGTATAAAAAATTCATATATAAACACACACATATATGTGTGTGCATATATATGTATGAGAAGGGTCAGTCTCAGTTATTCAGTGATAAGTAAAAATGAAAGACTTTTGCTGTAGTAACAGATTGGAAAATTCATTATTCCTTAACAGAAAAGTAAATTATGTACAGGATCTAAATTTTTAAAACTATTATGATGCTAAGCCTTCTGCAGGAGAATACAATGCTCACAAGTAAATTTACAAGTACACATGGCTCTTCAGAGTGTCAGGCTCTTATATAGAAAATTTTTTAGAGGTAATGTCAACAAAAGCTAGAGAACCTTGTATTTTCTTTTGGAAACTTTGAGGGATTATTTATTTATCCAGGTATCATTTTTTTTGGTCGCAAATGCTTTTTGTCTCTTTTCTATAATTCCAAATTCCTTTCAAATTTGCTGCTCTATGTGTAGTTACTGAAAGGACCCAATAGTTCACAAGCATTACAGAGAAAAGTAGGAATGGATAAAAGTGACTGTGATCAAGTGGGATGATAAAGGAATCTTCTCTTAAATTGTCTCCTGCTTCTGCTGTAGTTTATTTTTACTTAGGGATTGAGCGGTGTAACCTTAAGAGAGTAACCATGCTAATCCTGGAACACAGTTTTTAGGTACAGAGAGAATTACAGCATTACATGCCAGCATGAGCTTGTATCATTTGGGAGAAAATACGTATTCATGCTTAAACAATCATTGTTCACAACAGGATCAGAGTAATATAACTATGTAGTAGAAAATAAAACCTAAAATCTCAGCATTTTACTGCTTGAAAGTGTTTGCAGACTAACCAGGAAAACTCCCCTAGTGTCTGTAAATGGGCAAAATTCCAGACGAGCTTTTTCCATATTGCTAGCACTGACACTCAGCTATTTCCTATAGATAAAACCAGCAAGATCTAGTACCCATTAGTTGTTTTCAGTAAATCTGTTGATTTCTCAAAAAAAAAAAAAATAATGCTTGAAAAAAGTCTTCTTTTTCCCCTCTGTAAATAAAAATTAAAAATATGACGTTTATTGACTCATTCTCATACAAGCTATTTAACTGTTAAACAACTTATTCGAATGGGTCCTTGTTCAGTTAGAAGGTTGTGTTATACTTTACCATTGTTGTTTTCGTATTAATTACTGACAGATGTAAGTCTCTGCACCATCAGAAAATTTGGTAACTGCAGCCTTTGTGACCTTAGTACTTTCTTAGTGTTTTGTGGGAAATAAGGAGACCGACATATTTTTCTTTAGATTCATCCTTAGAGCATAGGTGTTAGTTTGTATTATATTTTTGTTAGGCAAATGTGGCAATAAATATCTTCATTATCATCCATGAAGTCTGGGTGTGGAAGCCCTGTTCTCCTCTTAATTTATACTCAGCTGGAATAACAAATAAACAAATTAAAGATTTACAGTTATGGTTCATAAAATGATTAGGCAGTTTGTGTGTAGCTAATAGGAACTGTGTATTATCCTTTATAATAATTAAGTGCTAGGTTATTATTTTTTCTTAAAAGGTGTACAAGTATAAAAATTAAAACATATCCTTTTTCTTACAAGGAATTTGTTGGTGTTGACATTATGCTGCATTTCATTACGATGGCAAACTCTTGCTCTTCTGTCTAAATCCAGAGGTAAATTCCTGGGGTATTTCTTAGAAGAATCCATGACATGCATTAAAGCTCGTTATTTTGGTTCCTTCTTTTCAGGAGTGACTTAATCCTGAACTTTTCAGGAGTAGTCGTCTGGTCCTGAAATAGGCTACAGCTTTTAACCTCTAATGTTTATTGACCAAGTGACATTTATACTTGCTTGTTTGTCCTGGTTTTTGAATAGAGAGTCAAAGTTCATTTGGACCAGTCATTTTGCCTTTGCCTTTTTGCCTGGCTTGGTATTTCAACTGCAGTAAATCTGGGACTTTGATTCCCTTCTAGTAGAAGTTTGCACTTGCCATAGGGAGGTCTTGATCTCATGGGATTTGTAGATCAAGAAAACAGTGTCACAGTCTGAGACTTCCATGTACATTCAACTCATCCTTGGTTTCTCTGTATGCTTATAATACATTTATGCTCTAACACCTTCCTTATAAAATAGAATATTTTGTATTATTACCTCTCAAACACAGAAGTCCAGTGGCTTTGTAAAGTGTGCTTATTAACCGCATTTGAAATTGATTATGCATTAGACTTTTGTCTAATGGACAAAACTAGATAGAGTTACCTAATACACTTTTGATACGTAGGCTGATGATCTGTAGTTTAACCTGATAAATCATTACCAAGCAGGCCTTTGTTTTGCGATTAGCTCGCTGCTGATTAGTAAGGACTGATGCATGTGCAGGTCTAATTGGGGAGCTATCTGGTTTCTGCTGTCATAGGAGGTGGAACGTGCATGCTGCACTGCAGATTGCTGCAATTTAGTTTTCTCTGATGTTACATTAAGCTGAGCCTGATCGGTGCCTTAAATACTATTAAATCACAGCAGTAGCTAAATAAATAACAAGAAGTGGCTTTTAATGAAATGAAAAGTCTACATGCATATGTATTACTCACTGAATTTTTGCCTGCTCTCTTATCTCAAACACTAATATTTTGGGAGTCGTTCTTCTAGCCTGTTCCCATTTGTTTGTTCTTTTCCTTTTGCTTGTGTTATAAACCAGTCTGTTGAACCTAATAAGGTCAGATGTAAATCTTCATGACTGAAGCCTGCATTGTCTCTTGACTTCAGATTTTATAGATAGTTTATTATAGGTATTATCTTCTTCCAGCTCCTGCTGGAATTGAATCCTTTGTGATTGTCATTATGTTGTTTTAGATATAATCAGCCAAGAAGCACATACTTTATGCATAAATGGATTATGTTCAAAAACAAACACCAAATCAAATTTCTGCTTTTTCACTTCTCTCTTTCAGGATCTGGTCTTAGAAACAAACAAATGAAAGAGGGAAATGGCTTACTTGTTTCTTCAGGTTGAAAAGTCAGTGTTAATCAGCTTAGTAAGAGTTTTTATACAGCCCCTTTGGAGCTTGTGGGGGTTTTTAGTCTGTATTTTTGTTTTAATAGAGGGTGGTCCATGCAAAATACCTTCGTTGAACTGTGAGTGTATTGCACATCAGTGCTGGTAGGTCGCAGGTCAGTAATACTGAGAACGTCCTCAAACTTGCATTCTGTTTGGTCCCGCTTGGATTTTCTATACCAACTGCATGAATACTTGCTTCAGCTTAAGCACCAGGAGGGTAATGTGTGGTTTCAAAGCCCATATTCGCAAGTAGTCAGTATGGCATGTTTCACCTTATGCATGGTATTATGATGCAGTAATTAAGGTGTAATTCTGTAGTCATGGTTAATCACTTTCCTTAGCTATCATGGATATTTCTGACAGTAACTACTGAATGTTGGTGTCTATATAAAATCAACCACATAAACCAGTATAAACTAAGATTTATGAAATACTTGTTTTCAACAGTTGTCAACACTTGGCAATTGTCATTGAAACTACTCATTATTTGCAGTCTTTTTAAGATGGGCTTTTTGGTTTTATTGTAATTAAACCAAGATAATAGGTCCTTATATTCCCTGTGATGAATCATGATGAATGAGGAAACCTGTCTACTCTGTTCACCTATTTCCCTTTTTTTAAAAAATTTAAGATCTTACAGATGATGATGATGGCATTTTAACTTAGATTTCTTTGCAGATACAAATCTCAAAATACTATCCTTAATTTTTATACGAGTGCACAATTCCACATCAGTGCAAAACCCATAGGTTAGATGTCATTTCAGCAGTAGGACACATTTAAAATAACAATTGGAACTATGGCACATAAATCTTGGCCAAATTCATTAAAGTCAGTGACTGAAAGCATGAAGGGAACAATACATAGAACAGAAGATGCAAATGACAGTTCCCTTTGTGCACAGTAGTGTAAAAAGTGTCAGTTATTTCCAAACTAGCTTGTTTCTGGTCACAGTGGTTTAGCAGAGGCCATGGTCATAAGCTGAAATGGGACATTCTGGCTTGGTATGGGGGGAAGGTGTATGTATTGCTCTGAAGATATTTAGGCATTGAAAGACCTGTCCAGGGAGGATATGCAATCGCTGTTCTTGAACGTGTTCAAAATTTGACTGGAGAGAGCTCAGAACAACTGTGTCTGAATTCAGTGGTGACCCTGGTTTGAGCAGAGATTGGACTAGGTGACCTTCTGAGCACCTTTCAAATCTGAATTGTTCTGTGATTCTTTGTGCAGACCAAAGGATGTCAGAAAAGGAAATTAAGATCCCCTGTTTCATCTTGCAAAATTGTATTTCTAAGAAGCCCTAAGAATTCCCTGAAAGGACCAGAAAACTTTGTTTTATGTTCCACTTTCTTTTGTGGAACAGTTGTGGATTAGTCACGGATGTCCTGTGGCACACAGTTAATTAAAGATTAGTCACTCTTTTAGTAAATGCAGTGATAAACATCAGTAGCCTGAGGTATTTTTCTGTGATAGGCTAGGTATTTCCAGGCTCTTTTTCTGTACATGCTGTTGTGTAAACACATTAAATATTATTTAAAATATAGTGAAATATATTAATCTTATTTATAATACGATATGAAACTCTAACAATAAATAGCCAATGAAAGCTGTCATCCTTGTATAAAAGTATTGCATGAGCATGTGTCACACTTAGATCTGTATGTAACTGGCATACAATTTTTCCTGCCATATTGTGATAGCCATCAGCAGTGGGAATTCAGCCTTTACTGGAGAGGGACTTGGGGTTCTGTTTTGGCTGTTTATGTCCTCATTGTGCATGCTGAATGTAGCCTTGTTCTGAAACAAAATTTTAGTGCTTTGACTTGTGTATTGTCTATAGGTAGTTTTAAAGCAAATTATAATCACAAAGTACTGAGCATTCATGAAATCTATTGCAATTAGTTTTTCCGTCTATCGCCTTCACCGTATTTACTGGACAGTTCAGCAGTTGGTGGAAGTCAGCAGAGCTCTGTTAAAATGGTAATATTCAGGTTCACTCCAGCTGAGAATGGCATCTGAAATGATGGTGGTAATGTGTGGCATAAGGCTATATAATAAAATTAAAACAATATACCCGTATATTGCATGCAAAAACATTTCCCTTTTGTAAAGTACATAGGTGAAGCGGCAAGAAGATCTCTTACATAGGAGAAAATGTCATCCAATAATTCTATTGCCATTCAAAAGTAATCTAATTATTCTTTTTTTATCACACTTTCTCTGCTAGGCTTCCTTGTGTGAAAAGTAATTCCTGAATTTCAGACTGTGAACACTATAGTGAAGTGACAACATACTCCTAGTTTTAGTAATTACTGAGTGTTGTAGCATGAAGAAAGCATGAGATTAGGTTTTGCACTTGTTTAATTTATCATTTGGATATGGCAAAAGTATTAATCTTACTTTTTTCTGAAGAGTAGGGAAGATGGCTTGTGGCGTGCAATGTCTGTGCATGTGCATGGATGTGTAACACTGCTGCTTTATAAACACAGGGGCTCATAGTAGCCTCTTTTAACATGACCAGTTTTAGGCAAACACCCTGCAGACAATTCTGTGTCTTCAGCCCACACGTGCTATTTACGTTCATGCTCTTATTTTAATAGGTGTTTTTGTCCAAGTCATTTGCCAAGGGTGGGCCCTGCAAGCACTTTCTTTGCTATTAAAAGGATCATCATTTAATCTTGGTCCTTTGAGTCCAAAATCAATACGTGTTCAGAAGAATCAAAGCCTTGTCAATTATCAGGCTATCGAAGTGTGCTTTTGGAATATTTTTCATGCCAGGTACAATATTTCAGGTTTAGTTTTTTAACAGAATTAGCGACTCGGGTAATTAAGCTTACATTAGATCAAGTAGATGAGCTCCGAGACTGGAGTTAACAGCTGAAAGTTTGTCAGCCTAATTGTAACAAATTGTTGATCTGACATACAAGGTTAACAGCAGCTAAAAGCTTAGAAGGGGAGAAAAAACCCCACTCAATAGAGAAATCCTTTAAAGAAAAGCTTTGCTGGGCTTGAGTATATGAGGGAAACAGGGCACACACCAGAGGACAAAGAGAAATTTTGACTAAATATTTAAGAACCTTTATAGATTAAAAAAGCCCCAAATGTGCAAGATTTAATTAGAAGCTAATGATTTGGTGTTTTGGGGAGGTGAAGGGAGGGAAACGGGGAACGGCTTGTTTGAAATGACCTTGCTGTCAGGGTTTCACATAAGCTGTTAAATGTATGCAAAGAACCACCAGGAAATCAATAAAATAAAACATTGCAGTGGTCCAGTATGGAAGCGCAGGACATAGATTACCATTATAATATTCAATCAATACACAAACAGATATCCCTGAAGCAGTAAAACATGACCTGCACGTAGGTGTTCATTGCAGGACAAAGTAAATCCAACAGCTCTCCATAAATAGCACAGGTGTTTTCAAGAATAACAATGCCAGGTGCATTGGTTCTGTATAATTGGTACTTACACGCTTCTGATCAGGAATATCTGCTCCCAAAAGAAAGAAGCTTTCTTCATGATTTATCAATTTTCCAAAGCTTTTTGACAACTGGCTTTAAAATTTGCAGGATGGCATTGGATATGCTTGTTTTCTTTTGAAATTTGCAGCTCTGGTCAGCATTTGAAAAAAATGTCCAGTATAACTGTGAACAGGTGTCAGAATGATGCTGCCCAAAAGATGCTGAAGAGGGAAATTGAGTAGCTCAGAGAATTTTACTAGAGGTCACAGTTTTAGCAGAATTTAAGATTGATTGTTGCCAAAAGCTATTATTTTATGATGATTGTTCATGTCCATTTGAATGAGTTCAGTAGACTATTTCTTTTGAGAGAGTAAACTTGATACAGTAAAATCTGATTGCTTTTCAGTTTGAATGTGAAAGTAAGGGAGCTTGAAAATCTAATCCATTGATACCTTTGATTAGCTTTGAAACCCATTTTTGGGACAGTATTGAGTAAGTTTGTATTGCTTTTGCCTGTGCTTATGGCTAGCTTGAAGTGTTTTAATCACTTGGCTTATATTGAAAGGCTTCTCTAAATACTCAGTGCATTTGTGTTTGGTTTTGACTAGAAATAATTTGATTTCTAAACCACAACTACAGAGACCTGAAACTGTGCGGGATTTCTGCACGCGCTATAAATTAGAACAGCATCGTAGAATATTTGCTCATCTCATAAATTCCATTTTCAAAATACCTGTAGAGGTATGAAAAAAAGAAAACAAGACAAAGCTTTTCAACTTGCAGGTGATGGCACTTTGGGGTTAAATAGGACCCGTGGTCCCTATCCAGCTTCTACCTAAAGTCAGGGGAAAAACAACTGATATGAGCAGGACCAGGGTCACCATCAGGGGCTATCGTATGTCCTTGGCCGTTGCCGTGGTTTCCACAGAGTCAAGCCCCTACTGTAGGTTATTCAGTTCAGTGATGGAGTGATTCGGTTCAATGGAGTGACGTAATCAGTAGTTTTCTGCTCATGTTGAACCAGTAAGAAAACATTTGAGGTATGGGTGCAGGACCTCCAAAGGGCAGAGGCAACCAGTGCCCAGAAGGATGAAATTGGGGATTGACTGGGTAGTTAGCAGTACAATGGTTTAGGTAAACAGAGCTTTGTCAGTAGGTTTCGTACTGTATGGTTATTTACGTCGTACAAAGCAGCTCATCCATATGAATTTTTCATTGAATTTCAGATTTGAATGAAACCAGAATGAAAATAAATGGAAGTTATTTCCATTTCTCTGATTTTTGCAGCAATTCTGTCCAACTGAGGAGTTAGCATGATTTCTTTTCTGAGACACAAATCTGTCCAAATAAAACAAATCAGTCATAAACTCACTGAACAGTTCAGTGTGTCTCTTTCTGACCTTGTAATAAAACTTGAAGCCAAGTGACAAAGATGCATGTTGCTTCATTTTCAGGTTTTATATTTTAGAATTCTACTAATAATGGGATCATATGGTTGTAGGTAATGTCTTTCCTCCATCAGGAGAAAGGTCCTTGAGAGAACTTCATGTACTCATTTTTGAAAATGGTATCTTTGCGTAGCAGAATAAATCCTTTGGGTTTATGTTATAAGAGGTGATTTCTGCCAAGTTAACACTATATGATAATCCCAGCATGTAATTTATCTTGGTAATTCTCCCTGTCTTCCTTGCTAGGAGAAAACAAGCTATGTCTTCACTGAGTGTGGTATTTGTGAAAATAAAGACCAAATAATTACTGGTGAAACAAATTCAAAATTTTAGGGAGGAGTTTGCAAACCCTGAAATGCATTTTATTTGTTTACATTTGATGTGGATATTGGTAGCAAATTGATAAAAGACACTGGAAAAGTATTCTTGTATATTTGCCATGTAGCTTGGGGTTTGTTGTGATAGGAATCATACATTTTTAAAAGGAATAGAGTGTTAAATTATAGTGAAAGAGACTTTTAGAAGCTGGATTTGACGTAATGAAAATAATTTCCTTTCCTGTTATATTTAGTGTCCTTTTAGTTGTAACTTTTAGTGTTTGTACTTAGAAAAATACCAGCAACCTACTACAAAAATCAAGGCACAAAAAGTCCGTAATTATATTTTGTAAACTTCTTAAATCTTTGTATGACTAAAGAAATTATTAAACGTTAATAAAAATAGATTCTATACAGACAGCTCTATTTATTTACTTTTAATTTCCAACAGCGAGTTTACAATTGTTCAAGTAAATTCTAGCATGTGATGTGGATTGGTTGGGTTGAGTCATGGTTTGCCGTTGGGAAAGATCAGGTGTCTCCCCTACAGTGCACGCACATGCTTATTAAGCAGTACAGGTGTGCTAAACTTACTTTGTAACAAATTAATTTCGTTCTTTTGACAGAAAAAATCTAGAGTAGTAGCAATATTACAAAGTGGGGTTATTAAATAACTGCCTTAATGCATACATTTTGTATATTTTTTTTTAACAATGTCTCTATTTATGGCTATTTTTGTGGTAAAATCTTAAGCTCATGAGAGAGTTATTTTATTACATTCCTCCTACTAGTGCTGCAGAAATTAGAAAGGTTACACTATGTTTTTATATGCTTCTCAATGAATAAGGGGGTTTAAGATTAATTTTTTTCTTTCTTTTACCACCTATTCTAATGTGTATTTACCTGCCATTAGAATGGGTAACGGGGATGTAAACTGTACATGCCACATCATCACAGCTGGTTGTACACAAACACTTCAAAAAATATGTCCAAAAATGAGACTGACAATCCCAAATACTAAGTGTTTAGAAAATTAATTTAAAAACTTGTGTATGTACCTTGTTATATCTTTTTCTATACTTCATAGGAGTGTAAACAAAGCAGCAGTAAAAACATGGAAAACAACTGTCTAATCTTTTAAAATTTTTTTGTAGTGTTGAGAATAATTGATCAGGCAGATGGATTACATTTCAATATTCAAACTGCTTGTGCTGGAAAAGCTATCTTCTTTTTTTGTCCATAATACAATATAGAAAGGGTCAAGGTGTAAATTTGAAGGCGTGTGGGGGTTTTGGGGGTTTGTTTGTTGGTTGG
>VFFE01005991.1:0-48432 GCA_008921705.1 Burhinus oedicnemus | reverse complement strand
GTATCTAAAGGGTGGGTTGAAGGAGGATGGAGGCAGACTCTTTTCAGTGGTTCCCAGTGACAGGACGAGGGGCAACGGGCACAAGTTGGAACATAGGAAGTTCCATTCAAACATAAGAAAAAACTTCTTTATGGTGAGGGTGACAGAGCACTGGAACAGGCTGCCCAGGGAGGTTGTGGAGTCCCCTTCTCTGGAGATTTTCAAGACCTGCCTGGATGCAGTCCTGAGTAATGTGCTGTAGGCATTCCTGCGTCAGCAGGGGAGTTGGACTAGATGATCTCTAGAGGTTCCTTCCAACTCTGAAAATTCCGTGATTCTGTAATATAGTAACATAAAATTCTTAAATACATGGAAAAGATGTAACATTTCAAAATCCTTTTGCAGCTAGAGTTTTATCAAGCTGTGCAGTTTACCATACTATTCTGCATTAAATGTAGCATTTTTTTGTTTGTTAAATTTCCTTTAATTATACAAAATGATGTTTTTCCTTTATTGTAATACTACGGTTTTATATCCAGTGTGGCGTCAGGGTGACTCTAACAGGTCAATCTGGAGGTCCATTTAATCCTTTATTCTGTTTACAAAGACACCTGTAGGAAAATGGCTAAAGTATCTATGTTACTTCTTAATACCTTTCCAGCCCTTTTTTGGATCAAGCACTTCAGGGCTGGATTTAGTTTCTATGTATTCATTAATCTTTAACAACCTCCTCCTCAAATGTGTTCAGTCTACCTTAAATCTAGATATAACCTTTACCTTTCTAAACCTCCATTAGCAAGGAAGTTCACAGCTCAACTATTTGTTGGGTGATGAGTCACCTCATCTAGTTTTGAAGCTGTTTCCTGTTAGTTTCAGCTGATGCCTCCCACTCCTCATTTTGGAAGACAGAGTGAAGAATCAATTTTTATCACCTTGACCTTGAGGATCATGTTTTTGTAGGCATTTGTTATTTCTCCCCTCACCTATGTCTTTCTGGAAAGAGGCTGAAGTGTTTTTGATGTATGTAGGGATTTCTTGCACAGAAGTTGTTCTTTTACCTTTGTCCATCTTAAGATTCCCTTCTCCAAATCATTTTCAGTTCTACTGTATCCTTTTTTGAGATAGGGGACCAAGATGACACACAGCATTGATGTGGACAGACCATGGATTTGTACAGTAGCAAAATGAGTGCTGTGGTGTTGTTTTCCTTTTCTTAAAGTTCCTTACTCCTGGTTTACTTTTCTCAACGACTACTGACAGGTTAAGATTTTTTTTCTCCAGTTGTATTTCTTTCCATTTGTCTATTAGAGAAGCTTGGCACCTCACCATTCAGCTTGGTTTTATGAAAACGCTGAACATGACTGGTACCAGCACAGGTATTTGTGCAATTGCGTTCCTAGAGACCTCCTTTTGCTGTGAGAACCAACCGTTCACTCCCACTTGCTGTTTACCATCTTTTACTGATAAGTATCTCGCCAAGGACGGACAATCCTTTTTGTGCCTGGATGCCAAGTTTCCTGAAAAGTCTTTTTGAAATCCAAGTTAATTGCTGCCTTCCAGGTTTTATTCTGCTACTTCTGTATGCCAAACTTCCTTGGCATTCTGAACTTCCCTTTTTATATTTTTGGGTGAGTTTTGAAGATCAAGTAAGTAAAACAACCACTGGATTTAGTTTTTGTAATTATTTATTCAGAGGCTATGTTGCAAAGCTGGACTGCATGCAGCCAAATAAAGTGTGTTAGGAAAAGGTACTGGTAGGGCTCTCTATTGTAGCCATTGTTCATATAAGCTTTTCTAAGCACTTGCCATGGTAGTTCTGCACAATTCATGTAACAGTAAAGCATCATATGAAGATTTAAATCACTCTGTGTGCACGTTTTGAAAGGGAAATAGGAATTCATAGTTTCATGAAAGGAAATGAATGAATGTTTTTAGAAAGTATAAATCTGTTCAGAACTTTTAATGAAATACCCTCTTTATGATAATGCTGTGGTGTGATTTTTACAGCAGCAATTTTACAGTACCTATTGACTTCAGACACTGGGAGTTTCTTTATTGTGTGCATCTCCTCTGTCCACCGCTGTGCTTTGCTTTAAGTTTTGTTCATCATCTTTTCTACATGGTGACCCAGATTTCTGCACAGAAATCTTTTTGAACTCTTATAATCACTGCTTCTGACTTCAGTCAAAAGTTCCAGTGGTGACCTGGCTGTCGGCTATCTTACCTACCGAAGTATTCACTGATGTTCTGACGGGGGTGAGTGGGTAAAGTGTGCAAAACAATGCCATGGACTAGTTATTTGAAAGTGTATGGAAGTAAAATGTTACTATTTCATTTGTTGTTTGAATTTTGATATAGCAAGAGTGTGGCTAAATTTAACTCTGTGAATATAGAATTCAGAAGCTACCTCTAATGCTTGAGATCTTAATTTCATTCAGGTATATTAATATATAGCACCCATCTAAGACTAGAAGGTGATATCCTAGAATTGTTTTCATCAAGTGAGGGAAATTTGCAGGAATGTATTTTGTTTTCAGTGGTATTTATGTGACTATGGACTTATCCTCAAGCTCACCCTACTGTCTTTACAGTTTGACAGTATATGCTGTTTCTACCAGGACATATGCTTTTTTCAGTTCTTGTAGTTACAGATGATGCGAGTGTACGCAAATTATCTTGCTACATCTGTCTGTACGTTCATAGTTGTAGCTACAACAAATGACCACATAAAACCCCCTAATGTTCATGGTTTTCTGTAGCTGGTACAAGAAGCTACGCCTGAGTTGGTTGGCTTTGAACTGCAAATGTTGCTTTGGCTTGCCTAGGAGGAGGAAACCAGGTTTACTGTTGCTGACCTGCCAGTAATCTAGCTTGTGCTTTGGGATCCCAACTCTTACTTGAAAGTCTTACTTAAGACTAACAGAGTGACTTTTCCCCAAATACTTTATTAAAGGGCAGAACAACCTTGTAATCTCTTAACACACCCAAACCTTTATTCTTGTTACATTTGGTTTCTTTACTTGTTGTCTCTTGGAATTCACAGGTCAGTATATATCTAAAAGAAAATAAGTTAGAGCATGTATCAAGAAATCCAATAGATGTTACTGAAATGGATGAGACTCTTATCTTCTCCCTTAGTGTACAAGAAGTAATGGCTGTGTATTTGTTTTTCAGTTATGTTGAAGATCAGGTAGAATATAAATGTCAAATGGCAAACTTCTCTATACCAAAAACTGTGTGAAATAATGACTGGATTACCTTGTTACTTTTGCACTTGCTATTAAATTCAGAAGTGTCTAATTTGACTTTGCAATTTTAAATTCTGACTTTAAGAATAGTCTTTGAGTGGTGCAATTGAACTTGGAATTGAAATCACAGAAAGGCAATACTGGAATAAAGTCAAGTCATGTAGTACTTCAGGTTCCAAAATGCCTCAGAGTGCTCTTTAAGATTCTTGTAAATATTGCATGTATCTGACCTTACTTTATCAGTTACTGAAAACAAGAGAACTCTTGAACTGAGCTAAATGTGGTGACAGAATCTGTGGACAGGTCTGAGGCTGAAATTGCAGCAGGTGGTTTGTTTGGCATTTGGCCACACATTTAAATCACCACTTCAACTCTTTTCACCTGTGGAATAAACAAAGTGTACCTTCTGTGAAAATGGGCAGGTCTCCCCCATCCAGGTAAAAGGACTAAACCACATCTTTTCAGAAAGCATCCAGCTTTAATTCAAAGTTTTCACTGAAGGGAAAATCCAGTGGTTTTATCTTGGTTTAAAATGTCTGTCTTATTTCCATTGTGTATCAGGATTGTCTTGCTGACCAGACTGGGATTGTCCTTATGTCTTTTTCTGTTAAACTGAAGAGTAAATTTTCCTCTTCCTGTTAAAATATTTCAGTGCTATGACATCTTTTTGGAACAGAGGATGAGGGAAAGGACAAAATAAAACCCCTCAACATACTACAATGGGTGAACGTTAGTTCTGGCTATTTTCCTCCTTGTTAACAGAAACAAGAATGTTAGAAATAGGCTAGATCAAAATGTGTGTCAGATATATTTAAAAAATTGTGGGTGATTTTTTGGGGGTCTCAATTCCAGTCATGCTGTTTGCCTGTGGTCCATACAGCTGTGCCCAAACATAGCCACGTGGATCTTAATGCCTATGGAAAGCTGGTTTGTAAGATTGGCATCCTGATTTGCATGTGAAAACCCAGTGATTACTGTCAGAATGCTGCAATCAGAGATGCAAGTTGGGAGTTCCACCATGCCTGTCCTGTATAATTTCAACTTAGAAAATTAAGGTGCTATGCGTATGTACTTTTCATGCAAAAATTATAAATAGATACTGAAATTATTTGTTAAAAATGTTAGAGAAAAAATTATTAAACAGGCCTATAGGCAGGCTCTGAGAAAGAAATCTGTGTTCAACTTTGATAAACTCAGTTCAGATTAGTTCATAATTTTAATGATAGATAATTTTTATTAAGTGTGTGATGTGATAGTAAATGGCACTGTGTAGACTGGAGAAATAGATGAGGGGGTGGGTTCCAATAATGTAGAAAAGAATCTGAGGTTTACTATGACAGGTGAGTCAGAGCAGCACTATTCTGGTAAGATTTATATATAGGCTATTTTGAATCAGTTACTTTACTCGCCTGTAAAATTTCCATTTGATAAATGCTGCCTGCAGTATAGATATTTTTCTGGGAAAAAAAAATGACTTGTAGAAGACTTTAGTTGCCTATAAATTCGTACTACTGTTTCCCAGTCTCAATCGTTCTTCCTCCCACCTGTGCCCATGTTGAATCAAGCTTTAATCTGATTTCCTTTCTGCTACTTTAGAAACAGCAAATGGTTTCATTTATGTCCTGGGTTATTGTATTAGAAGCATTTCCTTAATGTCAGATCCATTTCCATAACAAAATCCTTGCCCTGCAAAGACTTCTTAGAAGTCAGTTTGGGTGTTTGTGTTGGTGTGTGTGTGCATAGGCTTTCTCAAATCTGAGGTGAATCATGTATATTTTTAAATCTGATTTTGCTTCTAGGAAAAGTAAACTTTCATAAGTCAGAAATTCTTTTCACTGGTAGCTTCTTCATTACAAATACCAAATTCTTAACCTGCTCTTAACACTTGCTATAATTACTGTTGTTAACAATTAAGATATGGCTTTAGTGCTTTCACTGCAGCATTTTCAATTATCATTACTTCTGTTTTCCATTATAGAGTATACACCTGGGTTGTGTTTAATTGCTTTCAGCTCAGACTTCCTAAAAACTTGACAAGAAGTCTAAAAAGAACTCAAAAGAAATGTTCAGACTGAAAGACTACTGAATGCTTATTTCTTAAATGTTTGAGATTTTTTTCTTGTGTATTATTTTTTAAGGCATTCCCACAGCATAACTTTTTACTCCAGGGCATGTTATGGTGTGTATTTATAATGAGACTGACTGTGGTCTTTCTTGCTCTGGTGCACATTGACTATAGTGAAGTCAATGGGCTTATGCGAGACTTGCTAAGGTAATATTCGGGCTATTAGTCTGTACTTTAGTCTCACATGGAAGACTAGCTAATATTTAAGACTGAACTTACGGTTATTGCTACAGGTTACAAAGTTATTTTATTCTGGTATTTTATATTTTTCTTATTTTTCCCTCTTGCTTATTTTCTCCCTTTAGAAAAGGATTTTTTTCTGAATATCGAAGACATTCAGGAGTAGAATGGGTTTTTTCTGGATATATTCATATACAGCATGAATTGGTATTCATGCAATATAGTAAGTCAAAACTCTGGAGAATTTTTCAAAGGGAATATGTGGAGTTAGGTTGAAAGGGTAAGGAGAATGTTTCTAGATGGTCTTTCTGCGGGGTAACAGGCTCAGTGCGAGATCAGATATACATTATTTGTGTTGTTGCTTGCTCTGGAAGGAAAGTAAAAGAATCTTAACACAGAGTTCAAAAAAATATAGTAAATCAGAGATCGAAGAAATACAAGGCTTTTTGAAAAGGTATCCCTCTTAGGCATCTATTTATGCAGAATATCAATCTGACTGGAAGTAAGAGAGTTTTAATACCAATTCAATTTAGGGATTAATTAAATAATCTCTTAGTTAATGATGCCTGTGTCTTATGCATTGAATTATAGGGAACATTTCTGGTGGCAAACTGTAGGTAATAATTTATGATGAGTTTCTTTTAGCTAAAGCTCTGTGATAAAACTACAGAGATGGCCGAATTATTCAGAGAAACCCTCAGCAACACTGGACTTTTTGAAGAGGAGAGAGTAAAGAAGGAAGGTGGTTCAATATAAAATGATGTTTGTTGTTGACTTTTGTTGTAGGGAAGAAGGGACAAGGAGGAGATGAAGGCAGCATTATATGGATTGCTAAAAAAAAAAACCCCTCACTATATTTTTTTTAAAAGTGAATTAAAGATGTAAGGAGATATTACATGGCTTGCCCAAAGAAGAAAGATGGCTATGTTTAAAAAAAGTGCATAAAAATTGTAAGAAAGATGCAAGGATAACTAATGATTATTTTTTCATGAGAAACGTGAATAAAAATCCATGTGTAAGGCAACATCTGACATGTATCACTTCTGGAAGGTGCGTAATTTCTATCCTGCTTGTCTCATCCTTTGGGAATAATTTGCTGTTGGTTTGTACTAGCAATTTTAATGTTTTTTTGAATCAAGTCGGCTTTCTCACTGGCAAACAGCGCCAGCTTACCACTTAGCTCAATTGCGCTCAGATTTGGTGTAACATGTATTGTACCATCCATGCTCCAGCTCTGAATGGCAGGTACAAAATAAATTTTACTCTTCACTTCTGTTAGATCAAGGTGACACAGCAGCTCTGGCTCTATTTTGAGCTTTCATTTTGTCAATTCTTTCAATAATCCAGTCTCATCTAGTCAGGTAAACATATGGGATAGGGAACAAAAGAAGAGGAGATTGTTTTGAGGAGGGCAGGAGAGAAGGAAACTACTAGCAATAACAAAAATGTAAATACTCAAACTTTGTTACTGTCATAGGTTGATAGAGTGCTATCTTTGAAAATGAAAAGAGCCTTACCTGGTGGTGTTATAGTGGCAGGGATAACTTGTTCTGTAAAATTCCTGTTTGCAAACATATATTCTAATTTTGAATAGTTACTTGACAACATTCATGTAACTTAGTTATTAGCGTGCAACATTCTTATTAGGTTTTGCATTTCAGTTAATGTTCAGAGAATGGTTGCAAACCAAAGAACTATGTGGTATCAACTTACAAGTAGTTTTGTACACAAGCAAAACAAGTCACAATTTGACCCACTATCTGTATCATCCAGTATTCAGTAGGGGTAATATAAGTAAATATTACAATCCTGTTGTCTTTACGTCCATAGCTGCTGTACAGCTTGTGCAGAATTTGGAAGAATGCTACATTCAGTCCAGACTAATAGCCCAAATAAGTTTATTGGGGTGTTTACATTCAAGGGACATTATTAACAATGTATTAAGAAAGCAAATACAGTGCTATGTTTTTGCCTTCAACAAAATGTGTTCTGTGTATGGAACCCCTTATGGGAAGCTTCCCTTGGCTATGCTTACACACTGTTGAAATGCTCAGAGCCACTGTCGCATTAAATGTTTTCCAGTATCTCTGGAAAACTTTCAGTTTTTATCAGTTTAATATCAAACAAAACTCTATGCTTGTGAGCTCAGAAGGAGCAATAGGCTCCACATGAATGAAGTAGTCTTCCTTATCTCTACAGATTTTTTTTTTCTTGAATATTATAAAACAATTTATTCTCTATCATTTTTACATTGTATCTTTTCCATGATATTTTCATGAAAATAAAGCAGTTTGAAAATGGACTTCTTGTCAGCTCATCCTTTATCTGTTTTACTTTATAGAGGTGACCATAAGTCACAGTTAATTCTAATGCAGTGCCTCTTCTAGTTCATCCCCTCTTTTCTATGTTTGTAATTAGCAGGGTTTTGCTTTATTATTGTGATAAAACTATAAAATACATCATTGCATTTCCCCAAAGAAGTAGATGTATGCCATCAGCTTAGTACATTAAGGTAAAGTGTTGGGGCATGTAAGAGAGTAGGAGAAATTGAAAAGAAAGTTTATGACAAGTCTTACTTTTGACAGTTTTGTCTTATGTTCTGGTCAGCAGCCTGTTGCCTTTTGAGACCAATTTTGTATAAAACTGCTCAACTTCTTTAAATATTCTAGCACTTTGAAGAAGTCTTATTTTTGCTATTTTTTTAATGCTTTTTTTCTGTTGTAAAAAATGGACTCCGGTGTCATGCATCAATTATATAGACTTCTGGGATGGGAAGGGGAAAGGAAAATAGGACGTTTCCGAGACCTTTAAATAAGCTACTCAAAATAACTTTTTCTGTGAATAATGTTTCAGTATTTTGGTCTGACCTATATAGGTTAGAAGCAAGAGCCATGTTCTAATCAAAAAAGAAACATTCTTATTTTTCTAATGATGTGAAAGTATTGGATTTTACAGGGTCTCTCTTTAAAACTGCTTGAAAGTTTTGGGTGAGTGAATGAAGATGTGCTCATCATAGGAACTTTCATTATGCCACGGGCCCCACACTGGTGATGTATTAGAGTATTATATTACATTGCCTTAGGACATGTATTACTTCTTAATGCTGCAACATGGCTATTACTAAGTTTGGAAAGATGAGACATTGAATAATAAATATTGTGTTACTGGGCAGTCTATTTATTTTTTGGATGGTTAGTCTAGGAGCCAAGCTACAATAAATTTTATTTCATAAGTTAATACAGAAATGAAACAGGCAGATAAACTTGTATTTTAACATGGTTTCAGAATAGCTTTTTATAGAGTTCAATGTTGAAATGAAGGAAGCAATCCTATAACATACTGTTTGAAAAACAGGTATGCTCGTATAGTTAAGCAGGGAGAAATTCATAGAAAGAGGCTTCCTGAATCCTACAGGATTTTGTGATTCTCCAAAATTGTGTCTGTCTTGTGGGATATTTTCGGAGTCTATCATTGAGTGAATAACAAGGCTTTTACATACAGATGTACTGAGGTCATAATCTTCACTTAGGGTTATATTTTTTTCCCGCATTTTGCAACCTAACAAGGGATAACAGCTTTACCACCCGCTCTACTGCAGTTCTTGATGTTTTCTGGTTTCAGCTGTGAAGCAACATGAGGACTACTGAGAAAATGGGCTTCACAAAGTCAAAGCACCTTTTTCAGTATTCTGTTAGAGGAAGGTGCGTGCATGTGTGCCTGTGTGCCCGGAAGTTAGACATCTTTACACAACGAATTCAAAAGATTCCTGTGAGATGGCTGCCCATAAATATTTTCCCTTTATATTATCTTCTGTTATTTTTGATCAGCCTACTACCATTGCCTGTATGATCTATTCCAAAACTTTGGCCGTGTTGCTCTACAATTACCTTTGAATCCTGACTTCTGGATATTTTCCTGAAATATTGCATCTTCTGAAATACTTGCATCTTTCCCACTTCTCTTGCAGAGTTCGGTTTTCTGGAGTTTTTCAGTACAGTAGTACTTTAATAGCTTGTAGATTTTGTGCTTCTGTATTACATGGAGTCAAGTATTGAGAGTTTGATGCCCAGTCTCTCATTGTAGTACCTTCTTATGTGTGCAGTTTTTGAATGGTTTGTTGTCTAATTTTCTGCTGTTTCCTTACTAAATTCTGGATCTCATGTCATGTTTGTTACTGAAAATAGCATTTTTTTTCTTTAAGATTACAAGTGAAATGGTGTGGAAATCACTGAAACTAATGATTCATCTGAAAGTGTTTATTGTAGAGTATCAGTCTCTGGGAAAAATAAACCACCCACTTGTTCTTTACATACTTTGTTATTTCATATGACTTTTCTAAGGTTTCCCCTCCTCTGTTTTATATATTTTATTACTAATCAAATTATGGGGAAACTGAATATGGAATGCACAAAAGATACAGAATAACACCCAAAACACTCTTTAAGAAAAATCGAAGATCAATTTAGTGAAATAAAATGATGGTACTGATCTTTTTTATATCACAGATGTGAAGGAACAAAAGTGAAGAAAGAATGTTTCAATGTCACTCAAGTATTTTCTGATTTTTTTATTAACTGGCGTTTGAATCTTTGTAGAGGTTAAGCTTTTGCAATCTGCCTGTTGGGGGTGGGGAAAACAATTGTCAGAGGCATGGCTGTCATCTTCTGTGTTAAAACTGTGTGAAACAATTCCTTTGTGTGAAAGGAGTGAAGAATACGAGACCATAGCTGAAGAATACAAGACCATAGCTTTATTGCTGGTAAGGGAATAAGGCAGCATATTTTCACTCTTGAGAAGATGACCCGTACTACTTGCAGATGACCCGTATTACTTGTATCTAGTAAGGGACTGAGGTTCTGTGCAATCTTGGCAGGTTAAAACATTAATTTTATTTACAATGTTGCTCTATTACTGGCTAAATAATGTTCGCTTCTGGTCACAGAAGACAAGGGAGTGTGATAGGGCAGCGATGGCAATAAGGCCATAGAAAATGAGCGTTTATTCCAATTGTCCTTGTTAAAAGCTGAGCAAATGCATTGCAGGTCCACGAAAGCAGCAGTGTCATGCACTCCTGAGCATTAAAAAAACCCAATTCCTCTTTATAAGAAAGTTTAAGCCAGAAGGCATTCATCATGCAGAATTTCTCTATTCTTTCTGGTTCCTCTTAAATACTGAGAAAATGTTAGTGGGTAAAAGATTTAATTTGTATTCTCTTAGTCCTTTGAACATGCCCTAAATCTTTATTCACACAAAGCTTCCAGTCCCTGCAAGGTACTGAATGCTGATTTTTCATTTTGGCTTTGTATTTGGAAATGATTACTCAGTCTTGTCTTTTCTTTTCTTTTGGTTTTCTGGTTTTTAAGTGTTCCATTTGGAGAGGTTTAATAGCTGAATGGTCAGGCCACTTTGTCTTGCCCCAGTCTGAACCATTGTACAACGGCAATCAGATTTAATTACTTCATTTTGAAAATGAATGAATTTCTGAAACATCAGTGGAAAAATTTTGTCACTAAAATGTATTTCTTATTAGTTCAAAGCAAAGGCCCTGTTGAAAGTGAAATACATTAAACAGGTAATCTCTTCAGAAATAATGAGTTCTTAGTAAATTTGAATATTGTTGAGTTGTTGAATTGACAGGTTTTGCCCCAGAGTTCTCTTTTCACTCCCCTTATGCAAAAGGAGTGCTCAGAAATGTTACAAGAAGTTACAATACAAAAAATCTTATACAATAGAATAAATAACAGTAACATTGCTGTACCAGATTTTTAAGCATAATTTTAATTTACTTTTGATGAATAAAGTGGTAAAATTATAATAAACAGCAGTGACAATCCGTGTTGCTACAGCAACTATCGTCTTATAAAAATAACAGTTCTAAAAAGCTGAAAAAGTCAAAAGCAGATTTATCAGGTAATTGTTACAAAATAGATACATAGTAATGCAATATAATTAAAAAAGTTTCAGAATGGTAAGACTGGCATGATAATCTTTATCTGTTATACAGGTCCTGATGCTAACATTTTGTGTCCCTTGCCCTGAGGATGCTGCCTTCTTGGTGGAAAATGCTTGAAGGGTATTAGAGTGAGTTAGAATGGCCCACTTCTCACTGCGTGTGGGTGTGTACAGGTGTGCTTCTCATGGAAGTATTCTCATTCAGAAACAAGGGAGGAAAATAATTGCTGATTACTTTTAACTGTTTTCTTTCCATGCGTATTTGTATGCAGGCTTCCTGTGTCTGTCCTATTTTAGTACTATTCACTATCAAGATTATTGTTTATTAGTCTGTAGTAATTAAGCTTGATTTGCATTCTATATGCATTTTTTACAAAGTATCTTTATATGTATATACTTTATACACACATACTTATACATACACAAATTTATACACCCATTTATGTGTATCTATATAGACATACATATACATGCACAGAAATATATATACATGCATACATACACGTACAGTATTACGTTTTAGAATGCAGCGGGAAAAAATGAAACCTGCTAAATGTATGCAAAGAGATAGACGCTTCCATTTTTTCTGCTTCCGAAACGTCTGGAGCTTGTGAAAACTGGAATATAAATCTCCACTTTATTCAAGTGTTACACCTTACTTGAGTAAGTAGAATTGAGCTTGGGAATAAAGTGTCTAGAAAAAAAAGCAAGCCTTTTAATCTTCTTCACAGTTGTTAATCAAAATAGAGAAATTAACAGTACTTGTTCTAACAGATCTTGAAATAAGTATGGCATGTATTTATAAATTTTAAAGGAGCTTTCTAAATCATTTAGGATTATGTGTTATAATTGGAGAAACTGGTTGCTCATGGCTTGGACAGGCGTGCTCTTTGCTGGGTAAAAAACTGTCTGGAAGGCCAGGCCCAAAGAGTGGTGGTGAATGGAGTTAAATCCAGTTGGCAACCAGTCACACGTCTTATTCCCCAGGGCTCAGTACTGGGGCCGGTTCTCTTCAATATCTTTATCAACGACCTGGATGAGGGGATTGAGTGCACCCTCAGTAAATTTGCAGATGACACCAAGTTGGGCAGGAGTGTTGATCTGCTTGAGGGTAGGAAGGCTCTACAGAGGGATCTGGACAGGCTGGACCGATGGGCTGAGGCCAATGGTATGAGGTTCAATAAGGCCAAGTGCCGGGTCCTGCACTTGGGTCACAACAACCCCAGGCAACAGTACAGGCTTGGGGAGGAGTGGCTGCAAAGCTGCCTGGCAGAAAAGGATCTGGGGGTCCTGGTGGACAGCCGGCTGAACATGAGCCAGCAGTGTGCCCAGGTAGCCAAGAAGGCCAACAGCATCCTGGCCTGTGTCAGGAATAGTGTGGCCAGCAGGAGTAGGGAAGTGACTGTCCCTCTGTATTTGGCACTGGTGAGGCCGCACCTCAAATATGTGTCCAGTTTTGGGCCCCTCGCTACAAGAAAGACATTGAGGTGCTGGAGTGTGTCCAGAGAAGGGCAACAATGCTGGTGAGGGCTCTGGAGCACAAGACTTAGGAGGAACAGCTGAGGGAACTGGGGTTGTTTAGCCTGGAGAAAAGGAGGCTGAGGGGAGACCTTCTCACTCTCTGCAACTACCTGAAAGGAGGTTGTAGTGAGGTGGGCGTTGGTCTCTTCTCCCAAGTGACAGGCAATAGGACAAAGGGAAATGGCCTCAAGTTGTGCCAGGGAAGGTTTAGATTGGGTATTAGGAAAAATTTCTTCACCGAAAGGGTCATCAAACATTGAAACAGGCTGCCCAGGGAAGTGGTGGAGTCCCCATCCCTGGAAGTATTTAAAAGACGGGTAGACGTGGTGCTCATGGACATGGTTTAGTGATGGATTTGGCAGTGTTAGGTTAGTGGTTGGACCGGATGATCTTAAAGGTCCCTTCCAACCTAGACGATTCTGTAATTAATTATATAGAAAAACACAATCTCTTTTCAGTTCAGAATTTTGGTGAAACTTGAGGGCATTTTATTCAGGGAAAGAATTTTTCTCTATGCAGCAGAAAAAGGTTTTTGTTTTGTTTTCAAGTAAGTGTTACTGTGTATCAAATGAGCAGCTATATGTGAAAATGTCATCTTTTACATGCAAATACAGTCTCTCAAATAGATCATTTGAGACTTCCACAGCTTTTTACACATGGAATAATAATTTGGTTCTTTCCAAACAACCAAGGTCCTGTAAACAGAATCAAGGAAGCACAAGAAAAAGTTGCCTAAAATACATGTTGAAGTGGAAGTAGTTTGGGGTTTGCTAGGGAAAGAAAGTAATTACCAGCCAAGACAGTCTTGTTTATTGCCATAAATCGCAGGCTTTTTGACTTGAGATCTGGGTAGTTCACCTGCAGTGACTTACTGGTTAGCTGTCAATGCATAAGGCTTCTATTTTCATATCTGTTATTAGCCATGTTTATTCAGCTTGCACTCTCAAAACACATGACGATGTGGCAATTCAGTTGAATTTTATGTTCATAACTCATTAACTCATATGTGGGATTGTGGAAGACCTACTACTGCTCTGTTAAGAGGCAAACATATTATGTCTTCCTGTATAAAATTGAAAGCAGATATTTTTTTTCCCCTCAAAAAAGCTGTCCCAAAATAAAGCTTTCTAGAAACTTCTGTTTACTTGCATAACAAATCCTTTGTATATAATCTGTGTTGTCCTGCAGTATGATTCCTTTTAAATCACACAAGACCGGTAACAGTACTGAAAATTATTGAATGTTTTATTCTACTTGCAACTGTCGTACTACTCTGATTGAAATGTTACTCCTGTGTAATCACTTGCCTGATCACGTATCAACACACACAGTTAACATTAATTCTTCCTTATAGATGCAGCTGATAAGAGCTGTAATGAACGCGCTGCTCTGTGTCCCTTCCCAAGGTTAGAGGCAGCTTGAGCTTTTTTTCAGTTAATAGACCTATATGTATCAAAAGAACTGATTTTTCAAACTCACTGACAGTGGCCTGAGTATTCCTAGATCAGCGTTTTTGTTCAGCAGAGGAAAACATTTTCTTTGGCCTTAGGAGAGAGGTGTTCTCCATCAAAATAGTAATTTTTCCCTCTTCTCAAGTGAAAAGTACCTTTCGTAACTCCAGAGTAGGAAAGTACCTCTCCTAAGTCCAAAGAGGACTCTACTTCATTGGATGTTCCTGGATAACAAAGTGATAGGATAGAAAGCTGAACAGGGACAGAGAGCATATACTGGGAAGGGAAGTACTTAGACAGTTATTTAAATGTCTGTTGATGCTACTGACTGTGTTGGTTGTAGCAAGGGATGACAAATACTTGCTATCTATTTACAGTGTAATGTACATAGGACTTTATTCTTAATTGTTAAAGAAACAATAGAAATCATTGTTCTCACTGTTAACGTTAATACTGTTTGGCTAAAGATGCATTTCAGCTCTTGTGTTCTGCTAAAAATGTTAGTCATTGATGACACATGAGTCCTTCTGGAGGTACTAAAGTGCTCATAGAAGCCATTGGTTTCAGACACTACTTCTGAGGCAAAGTATACAATGGCAGACAAGGTTGGATGATCTGATCTGAACCCAAAATTTCATCTCAGAGCTGCTTGTGTCATTCTCCTGAGAGAAGAGAGAAATTCTATGCAAAGAGCTGTGCTCCGACAGCTGCTTGTGGATCAAAATGATTTGAGTTCTACAGAACTGACAGACAATTCTGTATCATCTTCATCATTGCAAGGCATATGGTTCATTAACTACTGATATATACTCTATTCCTATATGCAGTTATGAGTACTCTTAGATGCAATTTGCTTTTGATTCATACAGTAAAGAAGTAGAAATTTTTTTTTTAATTGCTGATTCAAATTTTTATAAAATTCTGAGTTTATTAAGCGCAAAGCAGTGCAGAGATTTGCTCTTAGGTGGACAGTGCAAGGTCTTTATAAACTATTCTGTTTATGATCATGGCACAAACCTATTTTTGACATCTTATGCAAATCCCAGTCTGGTCTCCAGTCATTGAGGCTATTATCTGGATTTGCAGTGATACACAGAAAAATATGGTTCTTTCTAAATGTTGTTGGCAGGTTTTGACAGACTTAATCCTGATCTCATGCAGTATATTTCATGCTGTTGACAAGGAAACTATTCATTTTCTTTCTATTCATATACCTGTAGCATAAATTTGAAATGTTCTGAGACATTTGGCTTATTATGAATTCCCACTTTCAAATGTACACAAAGATTAGCTTGGTGTCACCATTTGAAATTATTTAAAGAAAAGTGAATAGTTTCTTTTAATTGCAACACTATATGCTTAAAGAGAGTGTAGCACAAAGAAGGTTGTGTCCTTGCTTTTCATCTCTGACCCCTTTCCCTACCTAAGCCAGGGTGAGGTTATATCCAGTTACTGTTCCTGTGATGTAAAAACTCCTCTCATGCTGTGGGCATGGCTTTCTGTGCATAGTGCTCTCTTAGTCTTTCCCTATTACACTCTAGAGTTAGAGGAGATCAGGGTATCAGGAGGACTCAACCCTGTCCTTTCACAAATGTTTGTTGGGACCTGCAGGTCAAGGTCATAAATTTGGAGCAATGGTTTCACAGAATCAAGGAGATATCTCTCAACTTTCTTCACATGTAATTGTATGGAGACTCATATAAGTCTTCATGACAGAGCCTATGGGTAGCATTGTGGAAATGCTTTTGCTTTTCATATTAGCGGCCATCTTAGCGGGAGAACCATGTTATACTGCATATATCCCATACTGGAGTGTGGACCTCATCTGTAAAGTTACAGGGCTTGTTAAGTAGTATGTTTTGCCGTATAAACGTACTCCTAATCTACTATTTTTATCTTTAGAATTTTGTACAAAAATGATCCTTCCTCGTGAAGAGGTTTTCAGAATTTTTGGTAGGCTGCCCATCTGTCTTTGAAATGGAAGAAGTGTTGCACGCAGACTTTTTCTTGCCACATGGTACTTTTCATTCACCTGGCATATGCTTAAGAGTTCAGGATATCAAGCGCTTTACATGGGAAGAAATACTCTTGGTAAGAGTAAACATGGTTTGATGGAGATAATTGAATAGAAGAGTTGCATCTGGTTCATTATGAAATTTTGTAGAAATACATTCCAGCATAATTTACTGTGAAATATTTCACAGTTTATCAGCTACTGAGAGTCTGATTTTTTTCAGCACAAACCATAAATTCTTCTTAGCCAGGAAGATAATGAATAGAGTTGATCTGTTAACTGGAGGAATTCTTCCCCAGAACAACAGAGGAAGAAGCTGGGTCACTGAGCTTACAGCCTGTAGACCTGGATCTCAGCAAGTTGGGAACGATTTTGACTAAATTTAGATGTTTCTTCTTCCTTTGACTAACCCATAGGTGGACTTTAATATGTGCAAATACATTTCTTAGAAATAGCTGTTCACTACAGAGTTGTTGTATTTTCAGGCTGGAATCGATTGTGTCCAGCAGGAGGGTAGAGATTCTGCAGCCGTAAGGGCCAGGTGCTCATTTTGTCCTAGACTATACAAAGTTGTTAAGGAAAAGATGTGCTTTGAGATCCTTTTTCTTTTCTGAAGTGAAATGTTGCGGCTCTTACTCATCTCTAAATGCCAGGCTATATGCATAGGTGCAAAAGGTGATTTTTTGATTGTTTGATGTGAGAATCCCTGGACTGCATGATGTGGTTTGCAATGTGTCAGGGTGACTTGTGGATGGGTACATTGTGTCCCACGATTGGCATGGGGCTGTTGTACTGGCTGTAGTCTGCAGATTGTGCCCTTGGGCAGGATTTCCCAGGGGGAGAGACAATGCTAGGTGCCATACCTTGTATCTTACATCACAACTTCTTGCACTGGGTCCAGTTAAGGCAGGACAGAAACTGGTTCACTGCCCCACAAATTCATATCTGGTTTTGAGGGTGGGAAGCAGAAAATGAAGGCCTTGTACCAGTAGTGCAAGTCTTGGCAGACTTGCTGTTCCCTGTCCCTTGTGGGTAAATGAAAGTAAGGTCTATAGTCATCTTACAGGTCAGAGACGGTCATTCTGTCATTGAGTGTTGTCTCTGTCATGTTTGGATAAGCACAGATCAATGTCAAGTTAGATTGATTTGCAATTCTGTTACTAGTCTAGAAAACACAACTTTGATCAAGAATAAGGGGAAGATGAAAGCAAATGAAATTTTTTTTTCTTTTCATGAGTGTTCAGAAACTGTCATTTCAATATAAAGCTGTCTCAGTCTGTTAAATAGCCGCACAAAGTTTGTGACATCTTGTACGTTAGATTCTGCACATTAAGCAATAAATGCATTGAGGAGGCACAGAATAATGCAGGATGAGCAACTAATGCTGGTAACTATAATAGCATGAACCTTTTGTCCTCCCTTGCAGACAAACTGTAAGTCCAGTAGAGTTTGCATTCTTTATTTAATATGTTGGTTCTCAGGTAACTCCTGTACCTAAATTGGTGCAGTGGGAGTAAGAATTTAGCTGGGGCTTTATCCGTCACATATATTGATCCCTTGAAGTGTGAAAATATATCTGAAGAACCTGTAATTATACTTAATTCAAGTCACTGTAACAGTTTGTGATCCAATCTGTTCTCATGGAGAATATAGAAAAAAGATAGCTAGAGACAGTTGATCACAGCTTGAACTGAGTAATAGCCTTACCAAATATTCCAGTAACATTTTAAAATGCACCTCAGCATATCATCCTTTTTATTTTCTTGTTGTCTACTGAAAGGACCGTAGAGTCATGGAAAAAGGTTTTTGAGGTTTTATCCCTCCTTGCTTATCTTCCGGTTTGTTCTTATATTATGTGACATGATCACAGCTATGCAGCCATCCGGAGTTGGATTTGATTGTCTGCCTGTGGTATGTGAACTAATTCAAAGCAAAAGGACATTAGTCATTTTTATTACAGTTGGTAGATTTTGTTAGAAGCGCTAAGTAAAAAAACCTGGCATGTAAAGGCATGCATGGATTATTCTTTTAAGAGAATGAATTTGCATGGAGGTCCCTGTTGGTGAAATGGGGAGTATATTTTAACAGGATAATGAAGCATCTCAAATGTCATTTATTTCCATTTTTACGTTGGTACACTATTGTATTCCTTACTGGGACCCAAAGCAGTGGGTCGTCTTTGTCCATATTTTAATAAGAAATGTAACATTTAGCCAACATAAATGAAGTATAACCTTCAGCTGATGAAGAAGGCTGCCCAGTTTATAGCTGGAGATGTAGATAATACTCATCCTATCTTAATGAGCAATATTTGTGTCATATGGATTTGGGTCAGTGAATAGAAGTATTATCTCACTTAAGTATTAAGAGTTACTTTCTCTGTTAAAAATGACACTAGCTTATATACATGTAACAAATGCTGAAAACTGGTTTGCTTGTAGAGGACTTCTTCACTAGCAGGAAAAAAAAAAAGTTTTGCTTTTATTGAGTTGAACATAATAGTCCTGATGACAGGGCCACTGCTGTCAGCTCTTTTGGTGGAGCTTTAGTACAATTATGCTGCAGGGGACATAGGTGAATTCTTTTTCTGTGCTGGAATATGTAGTCTAGAGAGTAACTTGGAAGAGCCTATGCATTGGTACCTCAGTTTTAGTAAGGATCTGTCTGCTTTTTTTGAGCAAATTAAGGTATGTTCCAAGATGAACAATGATAAAGCAAAGATGCATCTGGTTGGAAAATGAATGTTAAGGAATAATTGTCAGCAGTTTTCTTTTGCACCAAGATCAATATCCTGATCTAGTTCTAATGTCTTATTTTTATTTTTATGGCAATAGTGAAGCTTAACATTTGTGAATGATACCAATGTGGAAGGAGTTGTAAACATTTTTGGTGATGGGGATAATAATTTTGACACATTGAAAGGACAGTCCATGAAAATGCAGAATACTATAATTGGGAAGGTGAACTCTAGAGTGACTCTCCTAAATAGGTTAATAATGTGATAGTTGGAAAATAAGGTAAGTACTGTCTAAGGGTATATTAACAGAACTCCAGTTCGCATTTAGCTGGAAGGCTTTGTCCAGATTTTGAGCCCCTTTTTTAAAGAAAAATCTGGTAAGTTGAATAGATTCCATTGAAGAACAAGAGCAGCAACAGGCGATTTAAATAAAGTAATACATAAGGAGACATTAATGGATTACATTTGTTTTGTCTTATATAAAAGAAGACTCCATAGAGTATGAGCAGAACTTTAAAAATGCAGAATACTCTTGTAAAGTGATTGATTGTACTCCAGGGAGGCTGTGTGTGGGAGGGGAAGAAATCGTCTGTTTGCACTAGCTCAGATGTTTGGTTATTAGGAGAAGATTCACCATCAAAATATTTAAAAAAAAAAAAAAAAGTAACAAGATTTTTCTTGTGTCTGAGATTTTAACGTAATTACTCAAATATCAGGCATAGCATTGATATGGTTGATCGCTCATGATCCTTTTCCAGCACTAAACAATGTATAAAGGAATGTATTTCTGGGGATTAGTCACATATTCCTTTTTTTGGTCTTTAGTTTCTTTCGTGATACTATTTTCTCTCTTTCAGTGACAAAATGTCATTAATTATGGTTGTCAGC
Organism: Burhinus oedicnemus; assembly: GCA_008921705.1. Taxonomy (NCBI): domain Eukaryota; kingdom Metazoa; phylum Chordata; class Aves; order Charadriiformes; family Burhinidae; genus Burhinus; species Burhinus oedicnemus. Next base: position 28,337 of record VFFE01005991.1, on the reverse strand, counting down.
AATCCATAATTCTAATGTTATTTAATGTTAGCATTAGCATTAGTCCAAGCTCCCTGAAAAGCAATAGCAGTGGTGTATGATTTTGGGGTTGGTGTTGGGTTTTTTTGTTCATTTTGTGTTAAGATTTTATGCAGTGATATTTTTGGGTAGGTGAAAAAATAATTCATATAAAAAATAGTGCAACCATAGAATTTCTCAATTCAGAAACGTAACTAGAAAAGAGCAATGTCTTAAATGATACGATACTTAATTTATAAAATCATTGTTATAGTAAAGATTGTGATATTTATCTATCAGTTTTCATATACGCTGTTGCTGTGGAAGATGCTATTTTATATTTAGTATAGGTTTTCTTAATCAGCTTATGAAAGAATTTAATGTATCGTAGTCTAATCATTCTGCTGTTAAATCAGGCAGACCTCTAGAGGGAAGAATCTGACAGTTCATGATCATCACATTTATAATCAATTAGTGATATTCAGTGAAGCAGTTTAAGGGAATCATTTTAACCAGCTAACATATTGCAGGACACCATAGTTATATCCACTATAGGTCACAAATAATATAGACAAACATATATCCTGCAAAAGCTAATAAACAGTAATTACATGCAAAAGAGCAGCTAAGTAGCAAATATTAGGGCTCAAGCAAAAAGTTTGAGTGCTGTGCCACATGGTTACTCTTAATGATTCTTGAAAATGGAAAGGATTTCTCAGTAGGGTCTGAAAACGCAACAGGTACCTTCTTAAAAGCACCACACCCAAACCTTTCTTTTTAAGGTGGATTGGATGTATTTCTCACTGTGGATATCATATGCACCTGAGACATGGACTTGAACACAGAGAAGAGAAAGAAAATTAAGATAAATAAACTTCGATAATACTGTAATTTATAAAGCTTTTATATAAACCGTCTGTGTGACTTCTGTAATTGACTTGCTGAGTTGAGAATGCAGAAAGTAAAAGGCTAGCCAGGAATGTTTCAATGAATCTGGCAGATAGATAGACTTCTTTTGCAGTAGACACTTATTGTGAGCACATTTCTTTCAGGAACCCCTTTAGCTTCTAGATGACATTAAAATAGGGAGACAAATTGTGCACCTCAAGATTAATTTGGGGGGATGTGAATTAACTCTTTGGATTCAGGAAGTAAAAGTCTTATTGTCTCAACCACATCTGGCATCATAACTTTCTTTCAATTATAAAAATGTGTGCTCAAGAACAGTCCCAAGCCCTCAGTAACACAAAAAGCTGGAGTAGCAGGGCAGTGACTGTGGCGTACACCTCTCGGTTGCTAGATGGGACTCCGAATCGCTGTGGTCTGGTGGTCTTTGCAAGAGTGAGGTGGGTTTCTCCAGTCTCCTAGTTGTTTTGTCATTACAGCTAGAGATGTAAAAGATATCAGTTATAGCCTGCTGGAATGAGAACAGTTTCTGAAACCTCACAAGTTTACTGTGGGCCTTATTTTGATATGGATTTCAGTGTATTGTCCAGTAACATCACTGTCAATGGAGACTTGTTTATTCTGAGAGCTTTTCTATGATGAGGAAAGGGAAGCCTTTGTGAGACAGCTTACAGGTGTGACCTTCTGAGCTTAGTAATAAGCAGCATGAAGCTTTTATTTCTTTGTTCGACCTCATACCGTCGTTGTCTAAGGATAGCAGGTATACAGTCTTACATACATGCCCTTGAAAATTTTAATGGGAAATATTTTTAATTAATAGAATGTTAATATATTAGTGGATGTTATCGAATAAATGCAATTCTCGCCAATGTCCTACTAAGGACTTTGAGGATGTAGCAGTTGTATTAATTTAGTTAATTCCTCTGTTGTTCCTGAGCTATTTCTTATTGTATGATTTTAAAATATCTTGTGTCTGACATACTTGACCTTTCTCATCCACTTACCACTCAAAACTAAATCTATTCAGTAGAGCTCTTGAAGTATCCAGATTGAAGACCCCAGCAATCTTACACTGGAAAGAAACGACACTCTCTTTTATAATTGGTATCTTAGGAAGAAACAGACCACTTGAAGACCCATTTGACAGAGGAATCCTGATGACTATTTTTACCTCTTTTAATAAAGATGATGATAAGGATTAGGAATCCTCTAATGCAGGATCTCTCTACAAAATCTGAGCAGTTCTGCAGGACTCTTGGACTAAGACTTTATACAAACCCTTTTCCCTCTTTTTGTCAGTAGTCTCCTGTTTTATTGCATCTTGGCTCAAGTGCTATCCTTTGTTCCTTGCAGTTCTTTGTCTTTCGTACTTCCCCTGGCTATTAAAAACTTAACTGTTTGCTTTAATCTGCTGCAGTGACCTTGCAATGTATGACATAACATACATATTTGAATGAAATGGTATGATTTGTGAGCTCCTGCAGGATTGAAATATGAATCTCAAAATGCTTAGCTATGCATTCATGTCTTGAGTTTTCATGATTGCATGAAATGTAGTTAAATGTATCATAGTTATAGGAAAGCCTCAGAGACCAATGGCTAAAATTGTTGAATTTTTACACAAAATTAAATATCTTTCCTAAAAACCTGATGCTCCTAATGATGTACGAGACATCAGATATACCAGACACTCACTTATTTTTCTTTTGGAAGACAGCTTCTCTACAGGTCTGCTGGGATGATCTTGGTGCATATTTCTGAAGACTAAAATAAAACTGCTTCTAATAAAAGTCAATGACTATTACAAAAGTGAAAAATACTTAGGCATCGTATTCTTTGGAATGGGGTGGGATCTCATGTGTGTAGAGTAACTTCATAGGTTTATTTCAGTTATGCAGCCTAAGAACTTTGTAGATAGGTATACAAAGAGCAATAGATTTTTTTTTTTTTTAGCACCATAGTTTGTTTTGTAAATTTATCTTTAAAACAAATTATTTTTAAAGGAGAATTCCTCTTGTATTTAGGCCAGTGTCCTGATCCAAGGAGAGATAATTTACAGTGCAAGATCCTGTACTTTGTGCCTGAAAAGAGACCTTATAAAGAACTTAAAGTAGCAGAAAATCTAGAATTATACTGGCTCTCGTATTGCCTAGTCTAGTTCTGAGCATTGTGGCCTATGAATATTAGTTCATTCGTTTGTTTTCCGGAGAGAAAAGGTGTCATGCTTTGTGTTCAAAAAGCTTTGTTTAAATAATGAAAAATATTGCCATGTATTTTGAAGGAAATGCCAAAAAGTGGGGTGAGGTTTGGCCTCAACTATCAAATTCAAGTCCTGAACTCCAAGTCGGTGATCAGATTTCTGTGCTGTTAGACTTGTAGTGAAAAGGCCTATCACATTTTTAAAGTAACAGAGAGTCAATTCTGTTGCTGAATAAGCTGGCAGAAATGAAATTAGTTTCGCTGAATATACTGAATATCCAGGTGACATGATTCTGGAAACTTCTGTGACTGTTGTCTTAAATCTGTTAAAATTCATTTTTTTCAATTGCAATAGTAGTAAACTTGTTCATAAAATTATTTTGCACCATTCTTCTCTAGATGTCATATATAAATTCACAGCAGGAGACAGTGAGAGGAGATCACAGTCTAAACAAATAGCACAGGGTGAGAAGGAAGCTGAAGCTCAGTATTACTGAACTGGAGGGTCGCTTACTGGGATCCAGGAGTGGAGCTTACTCCTCCTGAATGAATGCTCCTTTTCCCTTGAATCTTAGCTGAGGAACCAGCCAAGTCCCAGGTTCTTCTAGTTCTGCTTCCAGAGTTCACAATTCTGCCAAAGCAGATTTTGCAAATGCTCCTAATATCTCATTTCTAATGCATCTAATGTCTCTAGCTAGTAGGAGCGCTTTAAAAATAACCCCCTCGTACTAGTGAAGAATGCTAGCGCAGGCTCCATGCAGTGGGTGAAGAGATTTCAAACAATAGGTAGAATGGGGCCCCCAAAGAGCAGTGTTGCTGAAAATAAAGCACTTGACAGCAAGAGGGTTTTTGTATTGCCTAGATTTTGTATAGAAAACATCTTTTTCACTTAAAATGGCTATTAACATCAATTTTGCTTATATCCTGACTTCCTTATGGCCAGAAACTTAAAATTACTGCAGTCCAACATTTCCTAAAGGATTGAGGCAACCACTTGTGAGTCACCATCTGACTTTGCCCTCAGGTTTGCAGAAAGATCCCAGGGACCCCAGGGTTGTATATGGTATCTCCATCCAAGGATCATGCGATAGATAACACATAGATGTTACACGTTACTTGCATTACTTGTTTTGTCTCTGAGAAAATTCCCCCAAAAATCAAAATAGTCTGCCTACAATCATATTTAAATTCGTAATACATTTGAGATGTTACTTTTTAGAATTTTATAAATAACATCTCTGGTGTTACTTCTTAAAATCTGTTTTTTTAAAATACAACTTCCCTAATTAATTCTGATTAGATCTAAATTAATATACAGAACCAGCCTTAGAATTTTAAAATGCTGTGCCTGTTTTAGTATGTATATGAGACATATACACTTCTGTGCACTGTCATTTAAAATAAACTCTCTGTTCTCCAAATTGTATTACACTGTGTTTAAATTACTACTCAAGCTACCACATACTTTGACTAATCAGGTTAATGGATTTAAAAATCAGCTTCAAAGATGACAGGTAGGTGGAACAGAAACATCACACTGCTACTTAAATCCAAATAAAAAGAGTGTAAAAGAAAAAAGGCCAGAATATGACAGTCAGATTTTCTTGTGCAGTAATCTGACAGTTTAAGAGTGTTTCTGCTATGCATCTTTAGTATGAGTTCTCTAAAATTTTAATCTTTCCGCATGTTTTACAAGAGGGACAGACAAAATTAAACATTGACATTACACATTTGTATTTAATAATTCCAGCTATACATAATTGTAACAGATGATTACTACTTATTACTGGAGGAAGATTATTTGGAAAAACACTTGAAATTCTATTATATTTGAGTTCTGATTAGATTAATTTATCATCTTTGTAGACAAAGTGTATTGATTCCATGAAAAGGAAAAAAACCCCCAAGACTTCCTACTTAGGTGGTTTTTAGACCATTTGTGATTCATAATTAAGGGCCCTTTAAAATTTGGTACACCTGTAGTAGCTATATCAGGATTTGGAAATCTGTGACTCCAGATGTCAATGATTTGAAAGTGATGCTAGATATTCTAGTAGCTTCTTAAAGGTCTGGGTAATTACCTATCCCATGAAAGTTCTAACTGATTAATATATTATTCATTACTTTGCTGGCAGAGCTACTTTCCTCTATCTTAAATGCACTAGCAGTTTTAGGATGCATCTGGAAGAACTCTCTAGGACTAATGCTGTGAACACATGATACAACCATGCTGCTGAAATTAAATCTCTCTAGACACAGAAGAGCTTTAGCCTGATACTCTCCAATCCCCTAAATGTCAATGTGGAGCACTCATCTCCTGCCAGCACTTTAATATGTTTTCAGTGCCCTGGAAATGCTTCCTCACTGGTTTAGGACCAAAATGCATGAGGAACTACCATTTGAAGCTCAGAGAGCAAAGGTGCAGAAGAGCTGCAAGCTCCACAGTTTTAATAACCTTCTTTTCCCTGAATTTAGGCAGCACCCTGAAGACAGGCTTCGTCCATATGAAACCCAAAAGTTTAGTTGCCTAGTTGCCATGGTCTCACCATTATATTCATCAGTCTCCTCTGTGTTTATACTCATGAAACCTCTCTGTGGCTGAGCCAGTAAAGTTGCTTGAATCTTACTAGTGATGATGAAGAAATGACTCGCAGGGTTTGGAAAGCCTGTAGTCTTTGCAGATAGGTGGCTGTTTGGGTTTTTGAAAGAATCCCAGTGGTTCAGACATCCAGACAGTAACTTCTTAAAGAACGAAAACTTAAACTCATACATATTGCCTGTGTTCTGTAACGGTACGCTTCTGTATTTCATCACTGGGCTCAGTGCTGCAAACTGGTTTCAGCTAGAACCTCATGGAGGCGGGGAAATGTGCTCTCTCTCATTTCTTTAGACTTTGATGCATAGTTGGGATTAGAGCTCTTGTTTGTTCTTAAGTGCCTGACTCATCTACTGCCTCATAATACAAACCCTCAAGAGAGTGTAAAATACTAAAGCAGAAACTCCAGGGAGGAATTACTATAAGTTTCAGTTGTGCAGTTAATATATGGTACAGATGTGAATCTAGATTTCTTATTTAACACTGGGATGTCCTTAGGGAGTCAAATCTTGTATCCAAGCCTTATTTTCATGGGCACAGCATAAATTCAGGGGAAAAAAATGTCAATGCTCCAGAGACACTATAATTATCCTATTGATAAACGCATTTTCACACACACAAACACACCTTCTCCTTTGTATTTCAAAAGGAGCTGGGCCAGTAGTCTCAACTTTTAAAAAGACGCAAAAAATACACATTGGATAATAAGTAGTGTAGATATTCTGCTGATACCATTGTTTTTACTGTTCTCCCATATACAATGTGGAAATCATAGGAAGTGAGATTTTTTTAAGAGCTTTGAACATTCTTATGTACAAGGTCTAGTCCAGTAGTTCTTTCTGTGATGTCGGAATGTGGCAGATACTTTAAAAGAAAATACAGTCAAGCTGTACCCTATAAAGGGTAGTTATGGATTAATCTTCAAGTATAATCTTTTTAATGTCAGCCTATTTGTTATTGGCTGGTGCAAAGCCCTTGAATCCTAAAGTTTTTGCTTCTCACCGAAACATGGTAGAAGTTTCCGTGACCCATACATCCTTACGTTTGAGTTCTATGTCTAGATGCTGTGGCAATGTGTTCCACTACTCTACTTCTGAGTTGTGTTCTTCAGTATTAGATTTGCTTGTGCATTATATGTACTGCTTGTCAGTCTCTCTGGGTTTTTCCTTGGTACTGCCTTTCACAATAATAAAACTAGAAATATTCCTGAATTAATATTGCTGTCAAATTATAAAATAGATTTGAGCTACAGGAGATTCATTCTCCAAGGGTGATTCGTTTTGCATTGAATCTAAAGGGTAACCTGTTTGTTATGAATTACAGAGGCTTTCATAAAGTTGAGGCCCATAATTAGGAAGAAGGAATACGCAGGAGTAATTTGCAGTCTTGTAGTGAAAGATTGCCATGGGAAACCAAGTGGATCAGCAGATGCTGAAACCCTTGCTATGATTCTTGACATATATATTTTTCACTTTTCCTCTAGCCTTCTGAGTCATGTTGACCTGGGAGATTTGCAGATCTCTGTGTATTAAAACAAAATATTAACATTGCAGCAGATATTCAGTAGTAATAACTTAAAATGAAAATAATATGTATTCCATATATCGGAAACCTGAGTTTAATACATAGGCTTTTTCTGTGTTTAAAATTAATAGGCAATGATAAATTGAGCAACAGAGATTATGAAGTATATGTTTTTCCAGATAGCTGGAAAGTGTTTCTGAAGATAGTTGCTTATCTCTGTAAAGAGCGAATTTCTTTGACGTTTATTACTGTAGTGTTAAACCCATCTCCGTTACCTATATCAGGCTTAGGAAAGGTACACAGTGATACGTATGTCAAAAAAACCCCCAAACATAAACTCATTTACTTATCCCAGGGGTAGGAAAGAGATATAATTGATGTACATACATCACAAAAATGCATAAAACCATGCAAAGAGTTGGTGTTTTAACTAAAGAGAGGGTAGAATGGAAGGGACGCTTGGGTCGTGTTTTATTGTGACATGCTGGATGTGTTCAGAGACAAGAGTCTGAAAAAAAAACCCCTGAATTGCCTTTGTTGATAGTAGTACTGTGTTCTGTAGTAACAAATCCCGACAATTTAATCCAGTTTGATAGGACTTAGCTAGTATGCTTTGATATAAGCAGGGGCTTAAAAGGGACTCTTGAAAAGCTTGTGTTTTTAAAAGCACAGTTGTATGATTATTGCTGTTTCCAAAAAGACAGGCAGCAGGAAAGGTGAGAGTATGGTCTGAATGGTCCTTCAGCATATGGGGAAATAAGCAAACTTTGTAGAATTTCTGTTGTAAGTTAACACAATTTATTTAAGAAATTGTTTTTGACACATACAGTGAGTTTACTGAAAGAAAAGTATTTATTTGCAATAAGCTTGGTCTTGTGACTATGCATACTTGTTCTGTAAAATGCACTACTTTTTTCCTAGTGAAGACTCAAAAAGCAATAATGATATTTCTGGTAAATCAGTATTGTAAGCCATTAAATACAAGCTCAATTAGTTAAAATCTTTTGTCTTTATCCCTTTTTGCAATTATGGGTTTTTTTCTGGTTACAACAATTGTATTTATTCATAGGAAAGATCTGAAATCTTCAGAGAGATCATCTTTTCATAAAATGTCAGGGAAGCAACATGAATGCTGTCTTTATTCAGCAAGTCCCTTTGAGCTGTTTTGGGGAGGTTTTTTCTTAGTTATTTCATCTGGTTTCTGACTGTACAGAAGATCATTCTACTCTTCTGTTCTCTTGACAGAGCTGAGCAAAGGCAACTTGCATTAGAGCCTGCCGCCCAGTTCCACTTTTTTATTAAGAGAACATTTTTGCCACTGACATGGGAAGAATAAGGAAGCCTTAGGAGCGCTTGGTTGTCAAATGACTGACAGCAAGCTAGAAAAAAAACCACAAAATGCTGCTTTTAAAGCCGGAGCTGATGAGAGATCTGTCTTTACTGTGGCTTAACCTTACTGTGTCCATTGCATCTTTATAGAGAAACGAATCTGACTTGTTAGGAGAAAAAAATGTTTCTTTAGCTCCAGAAACAGTTCTGGGATTTTTCCATTTGGGAAAAAAGTACCTTGGTAAGGTCACTGTAGCCACCTTTGTAATATGCTCGTGTCTCAAAATGAGAGCTTCTGGAATCTGTTACGGAACTAGAAAGGAAAGTTCAAAGTAACTAGTCAAAGATTTAAGAATATAAACACTTTTCAAAGAGTATTTATGAAGTTTCTCAAAAGTATATATTTGTCTTGGTTGACTAACTTGCAATACCTCTATTTTTTTCTGGTTTTTAGAAAAGCTTACGCTAAAGCTCTGAAAGGTGTAAGGCAGATTACAATTATTGTTATTTAAAACATCTGTCATGAGTTTTATAAGTATTATGATAAAGGAGCAGACAGCCTTTCCAAGTTGTTCAAGACTGCATGCTGTGAATGTTAGAGTGAGCCTCTTCTGAGAAACGGAGCCGAAGTTACCGTGTGCACGCGTTTGTGAGACTCAGCATCACGCATAGGAACAATTGCTCAAAGACAAGTGGTCTTGTAGATAGCCTTAGAATAGCCTTGTCTCCTTGAGAGAAGAAGAAAGAGTAAGGCATATTGACATTTGTTGAAATAGTGAAATTGTGTTTGAAATATTTGGCACTAATCCTTGCACATTCCAGATTTTGAACATTTCCTAGCTACATCCTTTAGCATAAATGGTCTTTCTGTATCCGCCCATCCTTAATCACCTCTGGAAAATGGCACCTTCTGTTTGCAACCCAAGGTACAAAATTGCTTTGGCATTTCTGCCTGCAGAAATGTTTGTGACCTCCCAATTTACTTCCTTTTGATCAGTATTTTCTACTCAGGACTGAGTTCCACAGTTGCATTTACACAACCCTATCATTGTAATTTCATATCATTGTTTTCTCAATTGAATGTGCCTTTGTTTTACTGTGACTTAATGTTTATAAATGTATTCAAGCTACAGATTAATGGGTCATCTTGGTAAATTATATTTTATTATGTTTGAAGGTGCTATAAGTAGGAATGTTTTCAGGCAAACACAGGTTATCTTGAAGATACTAGTTACCATTTATACTTCTGTGAATGTAAAACATCGTTAAAACCCTTTAACTAAGTTAGTAGAAGAGTAAAAGTCAAGGTACAAGACTAAAAGAAAAGCTGGTAAGGAGCAGAAACAAGAAATGTCTTGGAAGTCCAGTTACAGACTCCAGGACTACGTGCATCTCTGGGTCGCAAAGCTGGCCAGACAGTGGAGCCTTCACTAACTCTCGTGCAAAATTATTCTTCTAAGAACAAGTTCTTGAAAATGTTGTCTGGAAAAAGATGTGAAACTGTGAGCAGGATCGTTGCCCTGCTTAAGTGCTAGGCTTACAAAATTAGACTTCATATAACTGTTTGTAAATTAAAAAGAACAGAGGTCATAATTAATTCGTTATAGCACGGACACATTGTAAAGCCTCAAATATGTGACTTTCTTGAGGCAAAAGGGGAAACAGTAGTTGTATTTATGCTGTAGGAGACAGGAGTGATCACAACCTTTGGGGCTAATTAACCTAAAGTTTGAATGTGTTCTGGTAGGTCAGGATGAGACCTAGTTTTCAATTTCCTCTCCTGCCAAGCAGGGAGATTTCTTTTGAAAGAGAAGGTGGTGCTGGACCATGTTGTGCTGCAGGAGTGAGGTACTCCACTGCAAAACTCGCGTTTCTACCCTTTCTCAGTAATTGCTCCCTTATCACCCTCTTAACCGGTGCTTTTTTGTGTTAAGCAGGTGGATATAAACATGAAATCTGAAAGGAGGATGTCATTAAAGACAAAAAACATTATTTGAAACAAGTCTTGTAACAGTGACAGTGGACAGCAAATTGTGAAATTCACATTTAACCAGTCTTTTCTAGGTCTCGTAGAAGAGAATATTCACTGTCTTGTTCTCTCTCACCCTCATCAATTTAACCTTCATCTATCAGATCAGATGTAAGCTGGAAAGAACTTCACGCTTTTCAATCAGATTTGTTGCACCATGGGGTCAGTCATTTCTGTGCTGGTTCGTATGGAACAGATGTGAGACAAATCTGAAAGCGTTTATAAATAAATAATAAAAGAAACTGCCATCACATAAGGGGCTGGTTAACAAGTACCGGTCTATAGCAGTGTGTACTGCTATTAAGAAAAAGTTAATGAAAATCACAGATTTAGTTAAATAAAAATAACTAAATAAATCTATACAGGCCATAGATCTGTGTGTGAGTCTGATTGTGAGGAGTGACCAAAAGGGGTATTACATCAGAATTAGCTCAAAAACCAGAGTTTGAGTGCCAGGTAGAACTGTGGTCTGCCAGTTAACAGGGGAAAAAACAAGACGAAAACTGTTGTGACTTGTTAATTAAAGCAGGAAGCGGGGAACTGCTGGGAAGACATCAGAGAAACGGTTACAGTGAGAGAGACCCTAAAACCAGCTGAAGAGTGGGAGAATGAAGCATTGATAAAGAAAAGGACAAAAAGGAATGAGTTTATCCTCAGTAGCTAAGTGTAAAAGCCAGAAAAGAGATGAAGCGTCATTAGAAGTATATCAAGGAAGAAGAGGACCTACTCAGACAGTAGTTCATGTGTTGTTACACTTTTTATGCAGTTACTCTTCTTGGATTATTCAGTGTTGGAGGACAAAGAGAAGAGACTGTTTTAGACTGGACAGGCAGACAGGCAATTGCCAATATAATTTACTTTGGGAACAAAAGGAAATTGTTCATTATTTCAGTTCATTTGTAGTCAGTTAACTTTGCTGTACCATTATTGAAATAAAAGTGTAGAAGTACTGCAACAAAGTATTAAGGAAGAATAAAATATATTGAAAATGAACTCCCTTTGACACTATAATAGCATTTAATTGACATTAAATAGCTCCTTTGGAACCATTATGAATATGATATGAATACAAATGTATGAAACATTTCCATCATATTGAATCAACAGCTTCAACAGATGAAGTTACATCATTGGTGTCTTTAAGACTTTTACTTTCGCAAGTGAATTTAGTACTTACGAAAGTGCCATGCTGACATTTCTGAAGACTGAGGTCTTACTGCATGAAGCTTGTTTGTCATAGCAGTTTTGCTAACAGGGCATGAACTGAAGGAGTTGATCAGAGCTTTGTGCAACTTGTCTAGCCTCTCGTTGAGGCTGCTGGCACTGTCCTCAGCCATCCAGTGATGGAACACAGTGCAGGAAGAAACAGTAGCTAGGAATCCAGATGAGTAGATCCATGCAATTGTCACAACATTGTGTACTCTTCTCCATGCTTTCTTCAGTAATGAAACTTCCAATGAGCGTGCAAAAAAATCTTTGTTGTGTTTTGGATGCAGCTTTCTCAGGGGATACAGAAGTCTAGGTGAGAGCATGATGAGTTTTTAGGGGTTTGGGGTTACTTTCTTCTCACCCTGCTGATGATATTTTCATCTGGCTCTTTTCATCTGGTAGAACTGAACCTATTGCAAGTACTAGTGCATGCTGTGCCTAAGAAAGAATGGGCTGGATCATATTCTCAAGAGCTCGAGTCATTTTGAGATGCAATGAAACCAGCATGGAAACAAAATGAGGCTTTAACTGAGCAAGCTGTTGGTGTTTGAGGTCTCTGTAATTCATAGTTAATTGCAGATACTGGAAAGCACTGCATGCCTTTGCTAAGCACATTATTGTGTGTGGTTCTCGTCTGGATTTCTCCATAATTTACTCGCTAATAGGCTAACGTGTGTGGTTCAACAGATTAAGGTATTAGATCTGTTAATTTTGGCAAGGTATTTCTCTTCTAACAAGCAGATTAAGCCATACCCGTCCACTGATCAGCATAATAGAAAATAGCTCTTTTATTTGTACTCTTAACTTTTTGGAAGCCTACTGAATTTTGCATTTGATTCTTAATTGGAAAAGGGAGTACTTTAATAGAAGGCATATTCCACTTACAACGGGATGCCTTTGGGAATCCTATCAATGCACACTGGATTTTTTAATGTATTTTGAATAATTACACAGTGTCTTGTTCTGAAATAAACATGTGCAGATCCAAAAGCAGCCTTTTGTGCAGTTAATCTCTAGCAGTGAATTGTTATTTAGGCCTAGTTTGCTATGGTCATGTAAGGTATTTTAGGGAGAGAAGTCATTCCTGCAGTAACAGATGGAGGATTTCTTTAGATACGCTTCGGTGCAAAGCAAGAGCTAAAATAAATTTGATAATTTGAATGAGATTGTCATGGACTTAGTATTTCAGAAAATCTTGGATCTATGTGTATCTTTACAAACACAATTGTATTTTTGGGGTCCTGCTAGTTTAGGACTATGCTTTTCAGAAAGATCCATTGACTATCAATGGGAAATGCATGTCAAATTCCTTTAGATTAAGTCTGGTCTGGAAACTTACTTTAGAGAGGTGTTTGTCAAGTATCGTTTTCATGCTGGAAAAGGTGATAGTGATGTAGTTTCTTCTAGGAAAAATGTCTAGGAATAGATAAAAGATACACGGTTTTTCATTATAATCATAGCAAAGAACTGCTATGAATATTTGGAATAATTATTCCAAATGCATGGCATTTTCCAAAACAACTGCATATGAAAAACACCTGCTGGATCACTTGAGGGTAGGAGGGACAGTGGGTTAAGCTGCCTATACCATCACTGCATTTCAGTTCTCTTCCAAGCTACTGTGGTCAGTAAAGAAACACTGAAGAGGATTTAATTTCTCTAATTTTCAAAACCTTTGAATAAGTAAATATCTCTCTACTGCCTCACCTGCCAAACCCTGTCACTCCCATGAAAACCAAGCCCTGTACCTAGGGCACAGATTGCTGGTATGTGCTGGACCTCGGGGGTTTGCAGTATTCGGCTTCCAGCGTAGGGGGCCACAGGTTGTAGAAGTGATACGAGTCCACGTCCAGAAGTGATCCAGCAGTGCTATGTATGGAAAACACTGTAGTGTTCACTACTTCTGAAATGAATTGTTTTTCCTTTCTGAACATGAATATGAGTTTATATGTTCCAGTTTAGATCCTAGCTTTTGGAAGGGTGGCATCTATTGCCAAAGAAGACTCGTAGACCCTTTTGAAAGACGATGTTTTCAAAGAGGAAGAAAGCCTTAGCTCTCAAGTGGGGGGAGGTGAAGTGTTGGAAATAGAAGGTGGAGAAAAATCACTGCTTCACCTTTCCTGATATTAATACATAATTACCAGGATTTCACTGCAAATAGGTATGATTTGAAGTAGGAAGGGGACATCTGGGAACCATGTTCTCAGATCATAGGTAAGAGCTGTGCCAACATTGTATGCTAGAGTTCAGATTAAATGAAGTTTCTAAGCTGGTAACTCTTATTTAAGCTTCTCAGTAGAAATTTAAATAGTTTTTGCTTTGAGGCCTGGAATTACTTGTTTGTTAGTTTCATTGTTGTTTTTTTAATATCTAAAACTAAGGTATTGAGGACTTCTTGGAATAATATCATTTTTACTCAGCTGTCAACATTAGATGAGTGCTGATTTTGCAGGCAGGCTGGCCAGGAATGTTATACAAAGTTATACCAGAAAGCCTATAATTCTAAGTCCCAATTCCACAGCTTCTGTGTCATATTTCGTTTCTGGTATTTTGGTTCTTTTGGCTGATTTTTTTCTGCAAGGAGTGTTCCACTCAATGCAATAGTTCTGATTAAAAGTAGGATACGTTTGAAGGGGTTATAATGCATTTCGTGACAACTCCTTCCAGGAAAATATTTTTAAAACAGATAGGTATTTGCCTGATATTTTACCATACGTCCAAGTGTTTGGCAGTTATATAAACTGCACTTTTTCTGGGTTTCCCTAGACTGCTGTTCTATATATATGGATGTGTATTTTTAATATTATAAGTTGTTATCCTTATGTATGTTTTGAGTACAACAGTATGTGCTCAGAACACTTAGCTGCTGCACCTTGCTTACTGGTTGTGTGTGTGAAGAACGCTCAAGTGGATGGCAAGTTGCAGAGAAGAGACCTGGTGTGCAGTCACGTTCTGGGACCTGGGGCGCTGACAGTGCTAATGGTAGACCCTGTGCTTCCCTCTGCTCACTAGAGCCTATGCCACTTTTCTAATTGCTTCTGGGTGCAATTCAAGGTGATGAGCTTTACCTGTAAAGCTTACTTTTGCAGTGCTTGGCATAGTGGAAGTAAATGAGTTGCTTTCAACGGCATCCTGTAAATTAAAACACGTAAGGACTAAAAGCAGAATTTTCTCAATGGAGAGCCATCAGTTCTGGGATTCTTTCCTCCGTTTGTGCCATATTTTAGTGAAATTAAGGACATGACATGAGGGTTATCTATTCACTAGCTTTTGTGGTTTATCTATTCACTAGCTTTTGTCTAATGAAGTGGTAATATGGTGAGCCTAGAGACCTCTTTGCATGAGACGCCATTCAGATTGATGTTGTTTGAGTTACTTATTGTTTATATACGCTTAGAAAGACCTTTAATAGGGAAAAAAAGAATTTTTATTTATACTGCTGGTGTATTATTAATCTTTGCATAAATTGCGTTGTGCTTACCTCAGCCAATACCTGCAATGATTCTGAGAAAGCTTAGTAAAAATTGCCATCTTCACTAGTAAAGAACTGATGCTGTCACCAATGCACTGTTTAGTTTCAGCCAGTGTCCACGGAAACCTTTGTTATTTTGTATTTTCATGTGTGGGTATTGGTGAAGTACAGCTCCCAGGGAGAAGAGGCTTCAGCCACTCGATCTCCTGAAGAACAGCCAGGTGAATTGTCTACTTTTTGCCAAGGGGGTCATTTCTGTTGCTCGGGGAAGTGTACTACTACATACAGCTGAAAATGTAGGCAGTTGATTACACTCTGTAAAATTTAGGGAAGAAAAGGGTAATTTCTCACATACCTACACCTGCCAGCTTAGCTCCTCGGCAGCCTTCCGCTGCCCTTCCCCACTGTCCTGTTACAATACTGATGAGGAGGAGGAGAAGGAGTTATTTTACTATGCCATCTCTTCAGTGCAGGAGGTTTTTTGAAAACAATAACAAGATATTACAGGGTACCAGCGATGAAGTAAGAGAAGCAAAAGTATACCTGGCATCTTCATATGGAGGTAATAAGTACAGATTTGGACAGTGGATACGGAGCTGAGGCTGTCAGAAGATATTTTCCTTCATGTGTTAAACACGTGCAGAATTGTCATCTGGCATGTTTGGTTCTGAGCTTAAAGCTTGATCTACCTCAAAGAAGATGGTAAGGGGTTAAACCCTAGAACAACTGCACATATAAATGCAGTTTAATATGCTCAGACTGGTGATGTGTACATCATCTTTGTGCAGGTTTATATATTTTTGTCATATCTTTTCAGCATCCATACTTTTGCTGCCTTGCCTGTTTGCTCCCTAGGACGGGAGTTCAACTTGGTGTTCTAGAAAAGATTTAGCACATTATTTACTGTAAAAAGTTCTTAGCAGCTTTACATTGGTTTGGTTTTTTTTTTACCTAATCATGCAATCTCTGTATTTCCTAGCTTTTACGTTAGTATTTAAATTTTAAAAAGTAGAATTTGCTTTTAGCGCTCTGTCTAAATTTCTCTAGTCAAAACACCAATTTGAAATACTCTTAAACTGAGGGGAAAGCTTAATCAGCAGCTCCTGTTGTTGTTGTACAGAGATGAGAAGGGCTGTTAGAACAATGCTGAGCTGATTAAAAAGGAGACGTCATATTAAAAAAAAACCAAACCAAACAAACAAACAAAAAAAACCCCAAAACCCAAACAAAACAAAACAAAAACAACCACCAAAACCAAAAAGCAGAATAGAACCTGAAACAAATTGAAATGAGAAAATTAACTTTAGAAAGCTAGGCAGACATAGTAGAGCCTTTTTAATGAGAATAATTTGTACATACTTTTAAACGTTTGCAAAAACGAAGTTTGGTTTTAATTGATCCGCAAAACCCCCCTCGTATCGTGTGGGTACTGAGCTGTGATAAAGAAGAGCCACTAGGTGCCACTGTTGAGTTTCCGAGCACTGGGCGAGACAGGCTTTCTGTGGCAGCCAAAATTTGTAGCTGGGAAGGAATGTGTGGGTAGTAGTTGTGCAACAGAAATAAATTATTTCTGCATTTTTAGGGTTTGTGAAATAGAGCCCCAACTAACATTTTCTTCTCGCTGTTTCACCAGATATTATCATATCTGACAGTAGATCACTGTGGCAGGTCCAACATGCCTCTTTCCCCGCGTCCCTGGCTTGCAGCGCAGAGCAGAAATGATGCTAAATGAGAGAGGACTATAAACGTGCTTTATTGTTACGAAGCATCTTCTCTCTTATTGCAGGTTTTTTGGCAAGCACATCTAGTCAGCCTGGAAGTCTTTCTAAATAACATGTTTACTTGTTTAGAGTGGTGCTGAAGTGTCGGAGACCCCATTTTTTGCGTGGCTTTCCAGCAACAATTTTCTTGGTCAGCAGAGCATAAGTATGTTTTGGATATTGCTTGTCTGTGCTTAGAAAAACAGGAAGAAAGAGTAATGGTGACTCACAGTGTGATCGTCTTCTGACAGACAAACTTACTTGAATGATGAATGTGGTTCTAAATAGTTTTGATTTGGGGAGTAGGTAATTAGAGCTTTCTGAATCTTAAACATATTTTTAAAAATGGACAATGTTGCATGAAACAAGGTTTCTATGTTGAGATACACACTTCATCCTGTCTTGTCCAGAATAGCAATATTCTACAGTTTGGGTTTATGGAATATTTTTGATCGTTTGCTTTCAGCCAAAATAAAGGAAGGTTGGAAAGGCATCTGTGTGCAATATGCATGGCATAGAGAGTTAAAGGAAAGTCTGGTTGGGTTTTGAGTACATTTTGAAGCTAAGGACTGGGATTTGGATTTTAGGTCCTAATCTAAGTAAATCACTTAAAGAAAATATATAGTTCTCTAGAATTCACAGGCTTGAAGTTAACCTGTTTTGCTGAGTTTTATTGAAATGGGGCCTCACACATTGAAACAGTTTTGATCAATATTATGCTAATAGATCTCTTGGGAAATCTGTCAAGCATAAACAAGCTGGTTTCGAGCTACCATAGACTCCACCTTAGAAGGAAAATAAAAGTCTTGATTTATAATTTGATGTAGAAGTCTCTTTGTGGTGCAGATTTTAACCCATTACTCAGTCAGTTGTGCAGCTGCGTATACCTTCCAGACAATGATGTGTAGACACAGAAAGTGAATTAGAATCTATAGGCTTTCTTCAAGTTTGATTCATTTCTGCTGATAAGGAAGATTTCTGCTATCTCCTTACTGTAATATCCTGGCTTTGGTTTTGGGGTGGGTTTGGTTTTTTTTTAGTACTTGTTCTAATGACTATTTTTCTCTCATGACATATTTCTCTAATAAAAGAGCATTAGTTAAGAAAATATATATACACATTTACTCTTTTTCATAACTTAATATATTCACTTGAAAAAAATTGATTTTTTTTTATTTATTATGCTAAGCTTGGAATTAGCAGGCCTTATTTTTTCATGTATTTGTTGAACTAGAATGTATTTGTGGCAGGGCTGCATATTAAATATCAAAACTTACAAGAAAACTTGAGAACTTCATTAATGACTGTCATTTTATAGTGTTATAAACAAAAAAAATGAAATCGCTCCCACTCCTGTTTGTATTCTGTGGCTACAGCTGGGGTAGGTCTGTTTCTTCAACTTTGGGCAAATCACTTCAGCTTTCTGGACAGATTTGTACTTAATGTAATGAGTATGGGTATATGAGACTAGCCTCCATGAAGGAGGACATAGGTAATGTTTTTATTAATTGTATGATTGCTGTTTGTCATTGTGTGAGTCACAAATGCTTAGGCTGATTTGCAGTGCATCTGCTGTCCAAAATAAGCACGATGGTACTGACTTTGGAGGAGCTCTTCCTGATTTGTGTTGCTTTAAGGGAGCTACAGGCATAGCTGGTCCTTGCAAAGATTTAGAAAAGGCAAATAAATGAACAGTAAAGCAGAGTCCATAATCAGCTACACAGTTCAAAGTACCCAGGAGTCTTTTTATTAAAGATATAGATTTTGCTGATTACTTTAAGACCATCATGTAAAGAATGGAAATGACTTTTCACAGAGCTCTTTTTTCCTTTATTTTTCTCTCATTTTGTACTGTTGCTGAAAAAAGGAGTAATTCTAAAATAAAAGCCTCATCCCAAACCCTTCTGTTTTTATGTCCTCAACAATTTTCAGGCTCAATTACACCCGAATTACAAAGTACAATTCCAGTATTGTGACATTTGAATTTATTCCTTTTATATGTATTCCAGATTTGCATTTGTATTTTGCTATGTCCTTGCATAAAATATCTCACTGTGGTGCTCTGATTAATTGATTAATTCACTTTGTAAATCTCTTTGACATCCTTAGTAAAAATTGCTATAGAATTTGTAAGTTCAATTTATCAATTTAAGGGAAATCATGTAGGAAAAAAGCAGTATGGCTGTTAATGTCAGGATTTTGAAAAATAGTGATCAGCCAAATGCAGTAGATTGTGCATTGTCCTGCAGTAAGAAAGTTTCTGTATTCATTTACTTTTCAGTTAAGTACCCTACTTGAACTCTAGCACCAATTTTCAGTTTACTAATCTATCAAGTTAAATGTTAATCATAATAATATGGTGTTACTGAAATACTTTTTTTACTACTACTGATGAATTCATCGTCATCATCGTCGAGGCAATAATTAGCAAAGAATAAATCTTTGTGTGCAAGAATTTATAATAGAAACTAACTTCAGCATTGGAGCTCTGTCTTTGCCTCTCTGACTCTGACAAACACGGTTGTGTGAAGATGAAGATATATTTCTGACTAAAACTTCCCAAGTAGAATAAGATTCAATCAAAGCAAGTCTAGGACCTGAGCTTCAAACCATACTTTTAATCCTTAGGGCTTGAGATTAAATGTCCCAATTTCTTAAAGACCATTCTTAAATAGTCATTTAATGCTAGCTTATCAAGTCATTAAATTTTACTCGCGTGCCCATTGGTATTTCAGTAAGGTGGAATTCCCATTTTTTATCCTTGTATTGAACTCCGAACTCCTTTGTGTGTCAATTCTAAATTGGCTTTTCTCCGATAAGATTTTGCCAAAGTAATTGAAGATGCATTTCTTCTTCCCAAATTAAAGTAACCCAAATTTTGTCTTCTGAGCAGTAAGGTTTTCTTTTCAGATGTGTTTGGATAGGTAAGGTCTTCAAATGTGCAACAAAGTAAATGTTAAAGAAAAATCATCAAGAAAGTCTAGTATACACTATGATGAGAGCACATTCAATTGGCATCACTTCTAGGAACCCCTTCTGGAAATAATAAATGCTCCAAGTGATCTGTCTGGAGCAGCAGCAGCACTATAGCGGAGGCAGAGCAGGTCAAACTGCAGCGTGCACTGTATTTGCTCACTAGCCTGGTGGTGGAAGACATCGCTTTTGCTACAGCAAGCTGCAGTTTACTGGTCTCAAAATACTTGTTAATTGTCATGGCAGAAGCCAGAAAAATAAACTCTAAGTAGAAGTGTAATTTCTAGAATGTTGTAGCGCTGTGTTTTAGGAAACTAGTCTCATCTGGGCGCTTCTGAGCTCCTGCTACAGCAGCAGTATTCTTTGGAGGTGTGTTTGAACAGGGGCGAAGGCTGTTTCATGTGCTGCCATGGTCTGTGTTCTCTTCAGGGTTACTACACCGTAGGTCAGTATTGATCTGCTGAAACAAACCCTACTCGGATATAAGCTGGTGTAACCACTGACTTTGCCCCCAATAAATTGTGTCCAACCACTGAAACAGCATAAACTGCAGAAACAGTATTTATTTGTCCTTATTATGGGCAGGTGTAACACAAATGATTAAAACATCCTCAAAGATCAATGGCTATGAAAACCCTATACTTCATCTGCTCTGTAAAAACAGACTATTTCCTGCTGAACTTTACAGAATTTTTTTTTTCTTTATTTCCCTAATACAGGAGGAGAAAACCTTTGGCTTATAAGAACAAAAAAGAACAGAAAAAACATGTAACATGAAACTTTGTAACATTAATCTGAGGTGCTTGCTGAACTTCACATGACTTGTTTTTCAAACTATGGTCACTTAATAGCAGTTGTATGAAACAAATCTTGAAAATACATTTTGGAAATACGTCGGATGGAAAGAGAGATAAATGGTGTGGAGGCTGCCCATTGGAGTTATGTACAAAGTCATTATATTCCCTTCAATACTATTAAACAAAACACCCAAAGCTATCCAGTGGTCTTTCAGTAGTCCACAGGTCTTTCCATTTCTTTTTCGTCAATTGTTTACAGTCACTAACATCTGATCTGTGAAAAATGATCCTTAGATTCAATGTAAGTCAGTTACATCATAAACATATGCACAGGGTGAGGTCTATGCAGAGAGGGGTTTGAGAGAGGACATTGGCTGGCTGAGTACAAGGAGCAATAAATCACAGGGATGTCATGATGCCTTTGGTTAGTGCTGATCCCTGGCCAAGTGCAAGGCTGAACTAGTCAAAACAGATTTGAGAAAAGTCTAGTAACTGACAGGAGCTAATGAAAAGAGACCTCAGTCAGGAGAGACAGACCTAGTTGGAGTGCATCTCAGATCTCCGGAGACAGGTGAGGTCCCATGCTGTGCTCAACTGTAGTTATGTGAGCATCCTGTCATGGTTAGATTTCTGCATCTTCTGGATCACAGAATCACGGGAGTTGGAAAGGACCGCTGGAGATCATCTAGTCCAACCCCCTTGCCAGAGCAGGGTCACCTAGAGCAGGTTGCACAGGATGGCGTCCAGGTGGGTTTTGAATGTCTCCACAGTCGGAGACTCCACCACCTCTCTGGGCAGCCTGTTCCACTGCTTTGCCACCCTCAAAGGAAAGAAGTTCCTCCCCATGTTCAGATGGAACTTCCTATGTTCCAGTTTGTGCTCGTTACCTCTTGTCCTATCACTGGGCACCACTGCAAAAAGACTGGTCCCATCCTCCCGGCACCCTCCCTTTAAGTATCTGTAAGCATTGATGAGATCCCCTCTGAGTCTTCTCTTCTCCAGGCTAAAAAGACTCAAGTCCCTCAGCCTTTCCTCATAAGAAAGATGTTCCAGTCCCCTAATCATCTTTGTAGCCCCCTGCTGTACCCTCTCCAGCAGTTCCCTGTCCTTCTTGAACCAGGGAGCCCAGAACTGGACACAGTACTCCAGGTGTGGCCTCACCAGGGCAGAGTAGAGGGGGAGGATAACCTCTCGTGACCTGCTTGTCAGACACCTCTTGATGCACCCCAGGATGCCATTGGCCTTCTTGGCCACAAGGGCACATTGCTGGCTCACAGTCATCCTGTTGTCCACCAGGACTCCCAGGTCCCTTTCCACAGAGCTGCTTTCCAGCAGGTCAACCCCTAACCTGTACTGGTGCATGGGGTTATTCCTCCCCAAGTGCAGTACCTCACACTTGCCCTTGTTGAGCTTCATATGGTTCCTCTCTGCCCAACTCTTCAGCCTGTCCAGGTCACACTGAATGGCAGCACAGCCTTCTGGTGTGTCAGCCACCCCTCCCAGTTTTGTGTCATCAGCAAACTTGCTGATGGTACACTCTATCCCTTCATCCATTGATGAGTATGTTGAACAGGACTGGACCCAGTACTGACCCCTGGGGCACACCACTTGTCACAGACCTCCAACTAGACTCTGCACCACTAATCACAACCCTCTGAGTTTTATCTGCCAGCCAGTTTTCAGTCCACCCCACTGTCCATTCATCCAGCCCACACTTCTTAAGCTTGCCTATGAGGGTGCTGTGGGAGACAGTGTCAAAAGCCTTGTTGAAGGTAGACAACATCCACGTCCCTCTCCTCATCTATTCGTCCAGTCACGCCATCGTAGAAGGCTATCACATTAGTCAGACATGACTTCCCCTTGGTGAATCCATGTTGGCTACTTTGATAACCGTCTTTTCCTCCAGATGCTTTGAGATGACACCCAGAATGAGCTGTTCCATCATCTTTCCAGGGATGGAGGTGAGGCTGACTGGCCTGTAGTTTCCCGGGTCTTCCTTCTTGCCCTTTTTGAAGACTGGAGTGACATTGGCTTTCCTCCAGTCTTCAGGCACCTCGCCTGTTCTCCAGGACCTTTCAAAGATGATGGAGAGCAGCCCAGCAATGGCTTCTGCCAGCTCCCTCAGCATCCCATCAGGACCTGTGGATTTGTGGATGTCCAGTTTACTTAACTGAGCTCCTTCCTCCAGACTTTCTCTGTTACCTGTAAAGTCTGGGACTCCTGAGGGCTGGCCTGAGCAGTAAAGACTGAAGCAAAGAAGGCATTCAGTAATTCCGCCTTCTCTGCATCATCTGTCACCATGGCCCCTGTCTCATTCAATAGCGGGCCCACATTTCCTCTAGTTTTCCTTTTGCCTCTGATGTACTTGAAGAAACCCTTCCTGTTGACCTTGACATCCTTTGCCAGATTTAATTCCAAGGAGGCCTTGGCTTTCCTTGTTTCGTCCCTGCATACTCTGGCAGCATTCTTGTAATCTTCCCAAGTGGTCGGTCCCTTCTTCCACTTAGTGTAAACTTCCTTCTTCCACTTGAGCTTTTTCAGAAGCTCCCTGCTCAACCGTGCAGGTCTCCTGCTTCCCTTGCTTGATTTCTTGCTCTTAGGGATGCACCAATCCTGAGCTTGGAGGAGGTGATACTTGAATATCAACCAGTTCTCCTGAGCCCCCCTACCCTCTAAAGCCCTAACCCATGGGATTTCTCCAAGCAGTTTCTCGAAGAGATCAAAGTTAGCCCTCCTGAAGTCCAAGATTGCAACCGTACTTGTCGTTTTGTGCCTACTACACATGATCCTGAACTCGATCTTCTCATGATCGAGTGGTACTGCAATGACATAGAGGAAATCTTCTGAATTTATTGTAACTTGATATTCATAGTAACTCTCACCACTGAGTTATTGGATCCAAATTTGGGATAGTATCTATGCATGCCTGAAACAAATGGTGTGTGGCAGTAGTGGAGAGGAAATTGGGAGCTGAGCTTACTAACTACTCAGTTACAGAACTGGAAATAGCTCACGTTTCCAGTCATTGTTTGATGAACTGAATGTCCCAAAGAGAAATCATTTCCAAAACAAGAAACAAGTGGCTTAAAGTGGATATTACAGTTTCTAGATATGTTTCAGCCCACCCTCTCAATTACTTTTTAATCTCTGTCCAAACTCCCGAGCACCCTACTAATTTGTAGTGGTGTTATTAGCAGGTGGCTGCCAGCAAGTAAATTCTAAGCCATAAAAAAAAAAAACACATTGGAGTTGACAGAAATAGCCCCACAGAGACATATTCATCAGAAACCTGAAGGCAGATTTAGTCACTTGAAACATATGGTCTATTGCTTTTGCCTGAGCCAGGCAACAAGAGAGGACTTACCTAATTAAAGATTTACTTTAGGGCTTTTTTTCCATTCACTTTGTCTTTCCATTTTAAAATGATCCACCCTTTATTCATTCAACAACAGAGAGGTCAAGGCTGAAATCTTAATGAATTTGCTCACAGAGAAAAAAATTTCTGTTTTGCTTGGCATTGCTGATAGTTCAGGTTCTTAATCATGTAGAGTTATACTAAAAAACGCCAATGTTACATTATTTCATTCACAATCTGGCCAAATAAAGCAGGTGCTTTTTCAGTTCTGTGGTTGCTTCAATTTTTTGTTCATTGACTTGGCTGCGGGGGGTGGAGGGTCAGGTATGTGATTCCAGTGGTGTTTATATATGACTTGTATATCATCAATACGTGCATTTTTGTTCAATTAACAGATTGTTCCCTCTGGGTTATATTTGCATTTGGATAAGGTTAGCAGTAGACTCATGCTGTGTGGTAACTCCTTTTCTGAGTGACAAGTAGGGCTTAAGTGATGAGTTTCACAAAATGTTCCTCTGAGTACAGTTGGATTTGATCAACTGTGTTTTCACCCAACTAGCTTTCTCCTGTTAGTAACGCAGGCATGGAATCTCTATTAAAATTTTACATTATTCTAGTTAATGTCACCCTATCTTCAGTTAAAAACCTTTTCTTCTTTTGTTCCAATGGGATTGAAAGTGGTGAACGTTCTTAAAAAAAAAAAAAAAGATAAAATATTTCTCTTTCAGAAACTTAAGCTGCATTATTTCAACCAAGTATGATAACCTGGCTGAACTGAGGCAGCCACTCGCCAGCATGGCTATAAATGAGTCTTGATTTTCTCAGCAGGAATGCAGTAGGAGATTAATAAAATCAACAATGATGGCAGTTGATGCAAATCACATAATTAAAAGTTAGAGCTGATTTTTTCATCAAGGTGGGAAAAAGTTGTGGTAAGGCAGAAACATCGTAACTTGGAAAACCAAAGCATATTTACTTTTTGTGTGTTAGATAATCATCTCTTCCATCGGCTGGTTTCTTACATTTCTTATATGATATCCTACTAAAAAACATGTTCCCAGCTTAAACAGTGCTGCACTTTTTCTCACACCTGTCAGCAAGATCAGTAGGATTTAGAGGAGCTTCTGGGCTGCTGTAAATATGTCGTTAGAGTAGGTTTTCTGTTGAAGCTCCCCCAAGGAGCAGATTTTTGTAGCAGAGGTTCAATGCATAAAGAACCTGTCCCCTCATCAGCGTGTTCCCCCAGCGTCTCTGTCCCCCAGAGCAGAGGTGGAGTTATGGTGCTGCATAGATCGTGCTCACAGTGAATTCGTGCTGCTGTACTCTCATCAGTGACCACTGCCATCTGAAATGATCTGAAAAACTGATGACTTGGCCAAATACTTTCTCTGATTAGTTTGTGTTTGTTTCTGAAGCAAACGGGCAAGGTGCAACTGGCTGAGATGACCAGTTGTGGCTGACGCCAGGCAGATGTTGTGTGTCAGTTCCCCACGTGTTACTCATGATTGTCAGCCTGACTTCAAAACTGGGAGGTGGAAGTGTGTGCTTCCCATGGTACCAGAACAGTGCCGAGCTGTTCTTGGCAGTATAAAATGGAAAAAAAGGTTGTTGAGATACTGTAATTAGTGTTGAACAGGAATGGATCTTAGTGTCAGACGCATTTATAACAGCAGCAAATTTGCCGTGGGATTCCCAAGCTCACCCTGACTTACAGCTGTGCTACCACTCTGCATTTAGGCTGAATTTGTGTGTCTCATTTTCACTCTCATGTATCTTATATTTTGACCTCTACCAGGCTTTGTTTTCGTGCCAAAGGAGTAAGTTTAGTTTTGGAACCCCTGGAGTATTTGTTGCTAAGAGACACTACGCACAGTTCCTTTAATGGCAGTTTTTCAAGACTTAATATCTGATTATTATTTTAATGTAGGTAACTAAAAAAAACCAAAAAGTTTTACTGAAACATTTTAACAGCTATATTGTAAAAAACCTAATTTATATTTTTTCAAAAATTCTAAATAATGACAAAGGATGCAAAAATAATAAGATACTGGATGTATTTGTGAAATAGATGATAGCATGACAAATGTGTCCTTGTGTATCAGCTTAGATAGAAAAATCCAAGAACTGTGATGTGGCACAAATACAGTTTTTGAATGAAATTAAAATACTTACAAGTGGTCATACAGTGCAGTCAAAAATTTTGAGCTCTCCATTAGTTTGACCTAAAAAATAAAAAAGGCACCAAGCAGAATTGGCAATATTGCTCCATAAGGTATTACGTGCTCAGATTATGCGGTTGTAAATAAGAAGGATTTGGGGAACTATTAATTAAATTTTTCAAATTTTATGTAACTACTTTCTTGAACTTTCATGAGAAAAATAAGATCTAAGATGGATCCATTTTGTGGGACATATCTTGTTTTTCTATATCCTTACAATATATGTTTAATCCAACACAAAATCATAGAATCATCTAGGTTGGAAGGGACCTTTAAGATCATCCAATCCAACCATTAACCTAACACTGCCAAAACCATCATTAAACCATGTCCATGAGCACCACGTCTACCCATCTGTTAAATACCTCCAGGGATGGTAACTCAGCCACTTCCCTGGGCAGCTTGTTCCAATGTTGGATGACCCTTTCAGTGAAGGAGTTTTTCCTAATATCCAATCTAAACCTCCCCTGGTGCACCTTGAGGCCATTTCTTCTTATCCTGTCACTTGTCACTTGGGAGAAGAGACCAACCCCCACCTCGCTACAACCTCCTGTCAGGTAGTTGTAGAGAGCGATAAGGTCTCCCCTCAGCCTCCTTTTCTCTGGACTAAGCAACCCCAGTTCCCTCAGCCACTCCTCATAAGACTTGTGCTCTAGACGCCTCACCGGCTTTGTTGCCCTTCTCTGGACACACTCCAGCACCTCAATGTCTTTCTTGTAGTGAGGGGCCCAAAACTGAACACAGTATTCGAGGTCAGGCCTCACCAGTGCCAAATACAGGGGCATGATCACTTCGCTGGTCCTGCTGGCCACACTATTCCTGATATAAGGATGCTGTTGGCCTTCTTGGGCACCTGGGCACACTGCTGGCTCATATTCAGCCGACTGTCAACCAACACCCTTTTCTGCTGGGCAGCTTCCTCTGAGCCTGTAGCACTGCATGGGGTTGTTGTGACCCAAGTGCAGGACCCGGCACTTGACCTTGTTGAACCTCATACTGTTTGCCTCAGCCCATCGGTCCAGCCTGTCCAGATCCCTCTGTGGAGCCTTCGTACCCTCAGGTAGATCAAACTTGGTGTCATCTGAAAACTTACTGAGGGTGCACTCGATCCCCTCATCCAGGTCGTTGATAAAGATATTGAAGAGAACCGGCCCCAGTACTGAGCCCTGGGGAACACCACTTGTGACTGGTCGCCAACTGGATTTAACTCCATTCACCACCATTCTTTGGGCCTGACCTTCCAGCCAGTTTTTAACCCAGTGAGGAGTATGCCCGTCCAAGCCATGAGCAGCCAGTTTCTCCAGGAGAACGCTGTGGGGAATGGTGTCAAAGGCTTTACTAAAGTCCAGGTAAACAACATCCACAGCTTTTCCCTCATCCCCTAAGAGTGTCACTTTGTCATAGAAGGAGATCAGGTTAGCCAAGCAGGACCTGCCTTTCATGAACCCATGCTGACTGGGCCTGATCACCTGGTTCTCCTGCATGGCACTCAAGATGATCTGTTCCATAACCTTTGCAGGCACCAAGGTCAGACTCATAGGCCTATAATTCCCCAGATCCTCCTTCCAGCCCTTCTTGTGGATGGGTGTCACATTTGCTAACCTCCAGTCAACTGGGACCTCCCCGGTTAGCCAGGACTGCGGATAAATGATGGAAAGTGACTTGGTGAGCACTTCTGCCAGCTCCCTCAGTACCCTCGAGTGGATCCCATCCAGCCTCACGGACTTGTGTGCATCTAAGCGTTGTAGCAGGTCACTCACCATTTCCCCCTGGATTATGGGGGCTTCATTCTGCTCCCGTCCCTGTCTTGTAGCTCAGTGGGCTGGGTACTCAGGGAACAACTGGTCCTACTACTAAAGACTGAGACAAAGGCAGCATTAAGTACCTCAGCCTTTTCCTCATCCTTGGTCACTGTGTTTCTGCCCCTGTCTAATAAAGGGTGGAGATTATCCTTTGGCTTCCTTTTATTGCT